>VWYE01028270.1:579753-604459 GCA_013398995.1 Alaudala cheleensis
TTTTTTCAGTGAGCCAATTTTTATCACTTATAAAAATTAAGTTGGGTTGTTTAATTTTGTAGTCTTTTTTTTTTCTGACATATTGTCAATAAAACTAATAAAGATATTAATGCTGAGGGAAGGCAAAGAATGAGACTGTGAAATTCTACAAAACTAAGAGAAAATTGTATTTTTCCAGCACACAGTATATATTTGAACATTCGGTTTGCAAAACAACACTTTATGTTTTATTTATCTGAATTACTTGGATTTATACAGATTTATAATATTCTATGTAAACCATGAAGTCAGTGTGTTTCTTCATTATGTGCAGGAATGTGATAGGAAACAGAGCAGATCACATACAAAAAGTATTCATGCAGTGTGATGGAAGAGGAATAATCATATTTGTGGGTGTGTGATGCTGCTTAATCCAAGTTACTGTTTTTCAGAGACTGTTTAGAGCCATGATGTTGGGTAAGACAATGGAGAGTGAGGTGAAAACACTGTTTCTCCTTAATCTTTTGTCTTCCTCCATACTCCTGCTCTGTTGTTGCACTTTCCCTGATCAACTGTCATAAACCTCCTGTGTGGTGGTGACCTGTCATGTTATTGAGACTTCAGCATCTATCTCCAATTATTTTTGACAAGCTGTTTTCTGTACAGTGATGTGGAGTGTTGTTTTTTTTTTTTTTTTGGTTTTTGGGTTGCCATTCATGTCATAAATGAAGTAAGTAAAGGAGACTAATTCATCCAGTATACAGGAAGATCACAGGAAGTCTAATGGTTAATTATTTGCAGGAAATCTGTCTGTGACAGATAGAAGCTAAGCCTGTCCTGGAATTCTCTTGTTCAATTTAGATGCTTAGTATAAATTGTAATATACATTGTAGGTTGTAAACAGGAATTTCTCCTACTCATTTCACAAGTCATGGTCAAATAAATTTACAATGCAACAAAACCAACAAACTGTAAGGAGTTGGAGTTTTTTGTGTAACCAGTAAAAAAAAATTGAAAATGAAACTTATGTTCTGAAGCACACTGAAGAGAAATTTCAACATATTCATTTATGTGAAGTCAACTATAAAACATATGGAAATTTTTCATTCACATTACATAGTTTCATACCAAATAGTTTGTTTGCCTTAAAAAAAATGTATTCCACACATCTGATTATTCAGGTTGTACATTCCTAAACTAGTGTGATTTACATTTGAATGAAGTTTCCAATTTTACTGAGTGACATGGAATCTAATTAGATTCTGTAGGAGAGGAGTGTCAATTATAAAAAGTAAAGCCCTGGAAAATTAGCCGAAATAAAATTTTACTGAACAGAACATGCAATTACAATATAAATCAGAGTGCTTCCATTTTTACTTGTAGATCATTATTCTTTTATTTTCTCAGGAAGAAATGAAAAGTCAACATCTGGACTATTAGCAGTGTGTTATTGATGACATTAGAACAACTTTTTATATGGTGCAATATGGTGACCAGTTGTAACCATATGAAATCTGAAGCATCCTTCTGCAAGGACTTATTATTGATGGAACCTGAAATGTACAGGATTTGATTAATAAAGGTAATATATAAATACTGTTGTGGGTGTCTGCTACAGACTCCCTGATTGGGAAGAAGTAAATGAGACCCTCTTTCTACAAGTGGAAGAAGTCTCTCAATGGTAGGTCCCAGGCCTCATGGGACCTCCCCAGTATAGGCTAGAAGGACAATGCAACGACTCAGCAGTAACGCAGGAGGTTTCTGTATATTGATGACACCTTCCTAACACAGATGATAAAGATGAAGAGGGGAGATGTTCTACTGAATAGGACACTCACAAAAAAGAAGAAATTTTCAGAATGTATAGGCTGAGAGCAGCCTTGGCTGCGATGACCATGGACTAGGGGAGTCAGAATCCAGAGACGAAAGAACAAGGCAAAAAACAGTATCGCAACTGTAGACTTCTTTGGAGATTTTGGCTTTTTCAGAGATCTGCTTGGAAGAATCCCATGGGATATAATTCTGGAGAGAAAAGGAGACCAGAAGAGTTGGTTGATTTTTTATGGGTCATCTCCTCCAAGCTCAAGAATGGTCCATCTTTAAGTGTGAGTATTTGAACAAGGAGCTGCTGACACCTTAAATATAAGGAAGTGTATGAGAAATGTTAATGTAATATGTTCAGGTAATCTGCAAGGGATATAGAGATACTGTCACATGTGAGAACTGGAAAAAAGAATACATCAATCTTCTGCTATCTTCAAAGAGGGTTAAAACAGAAAATCCTGGGAGCTACAGGATGATAATTTCAATCCCTGGGAAGATGAGGGAGGAAATATTCCTGGTAACCATGTCCAGATACATGAAGGATATGAAGCTGACTGGAGAAGTCAGCAAAAATTTATGAAGGGTAAATCATGCTTAACTAACCTAAGAGCCTTCTGAAATCAGGTAAGTGGCTTGATACATAATGAAAGAACAGCAGACATTTTTTTCTTGATTTTAGTAAGGCTTTCAACCCTCTCCCATAAAATCCTCATTGACAAATTGATGAGGTATGGAATAGATAATGGAACAGGAAAGTGAATAGAAAATTAGCTAAACTGTGAGGCTCAAAGGTTTGTAATCAGTACCAAAAAGTCCTTGACCAGCTGGAGAAATGAGACAACTGGAACCTAACAAACTTCTGCAAGGAAGCATGCCTAGACCTGCACTTGGGAAGAAATTATCTTATGTGGCGATAAGCACTGGGAATGGACTAACTGGAGAGTAGCTTTTCAGAAAAGGACCTGGGAGCCCTAATGAACCGTAAGTCAACCATATGCTCATGGCATCTTTTCTCTTTCTGGAAAAAAAAAAGCAAAAAAACCCTAAAACAAAATCCAAAACCAAAATCTAAGTCCAACCAGTGTGCCTTCATGGTAAAGAAAACCCACAGTATCCTTCCTGCATTAGGAAAAGCATTCCCATCGGGTTATTAATGAGCAAAAGTTCACTACAATCTTATTACCTGCATCTAGCACCTCCATTAAGTAAAAACTTAATCCTTATGTAAAAAATTCTTCCTTATATCTACTCTAAATCAACCCTTCTTCAATTTTAAACCATTAGCCTTTGTCCTAACTCAACAGGCCTTGCTACAAGATTTGCCCTCATCTTTCTTGTTGGTCTCCTTTAAATATTGAAAGGACTTCAAGAAGGTCTCCCTGGAGCCCTCTCTTGTCCAGGCTGAACAACCTCAGGTATCTCAGCCTTTTCTTATAAGAGAGTTATTCTGTCCCATCTAATCACCTTCCTTCCTCTGGATTTGCTCCAACAGGTCTCCTGTGCTGAGGACGCCAGTGCTGGATGCAGCACTTCAGATGGGATCTTATCAGAGCAGGGTAGAGGGGCAAAATCACCTCCCTCATCCTGCTAGCCATGCTGCTTTTGGTGCAGCCAAGGATACAATTGGCTTTCTGGGCTGCAAGCACACATTTTTGGCTCAAGTCCAACCCCATATCTACCATGGTCCTCAAATCTTTCTTTGAAGGGCTGTCCTCAATCTGTTTGTTTCTACTTACAAAAGAACAGCCAGATGTATTTGCTCTGTTCCTTACTTGAGCAATGCCACCATGAGACTGCTATCATCTTTTAAAGGCCATGGTGACTGGGGAAGGTTTCTGGTGACTGAAAAAGTCACATCCATCCTGAAGAAAAGGAGAAGGACCAAGAAATGTAGTCTTGTTGGCCTTACATCAGTCCCTGTGAAGTCTGTCCATCAATATCCCCTTTAAATTTATTTCTAAGTATATGAAGAGTAAAATGTGCCTGGGAACCAGGCAGAAGGGATTTTACAAGGGCTATCTCACATGGCCAACCTGGTTGTTTCCTTTTATAAAATGGCATGATCTGTAGTCAACATCAGTGGATGTAATTTATTTTGACTTCAGCAAATCTTTTGGTATGGTTTTATGTCAAATAAGATGAGACATGGGCATGATAAGGTATTGAAAATTTGACTGCATTTTCAAGCTCCAAGGGTTATGATCAACAATATAAAGTCTAAATTTCAGCCATTTACTAGTATCTGTCCTAAGAATCAATAATAAGTCAATATAGAGATATTTCAGTATCTTTGTATTACATAGATCTATTGATTTTTGGAGACATCTGCAATTACACTTATTGATATCATCCATCTCTCTCATTAGCTCTTGCTATATGTGGTTTCTCCATGAACTTGCTGAAGGCACGCTCTGGACTTTAATCCATGTAGCAGACACAAATATATGTCCACAGATAGAGATACACATACATCTTTATAAATATCTGTAGACACAGATACAGAGTCAGCAAAGTGCCCTCCCTGCAAAGGAAGCTGACTGCACACGGTGATGTATGTGCATTTATGTGGTCTCACCTCTCTCTGACACTTGGGAGACCACATCTGGAGTTTTGTGCCCAGGTCTGGGCTTATCTGTGCAAAAAAAGACATTGACATACTGGAGTGAGCCTAACAAATGACCAATTTGGTTCTGGAGTATTTGGCATATGAGCAAAGCCTGAGAGAGCTGGTTCATTCATCCTGGAGATGAGACAACACTAGAGGGACTCTCATATGGGATACCTATGGGAACAGTGTAGAAAAGTTGAAAGTGCCTTCTTGAAGACGTATAGCTATATAATGAGCAAAAGCAAACTTGTTTCAGGAAAAAACTCCATCTGTATGTAAGAGTAAAAGATCTCAACACAGTGGATAATTGAACAGTGGGATAGGCTGCCCAGAGAAGTGAAGGAATTTTTCTTGTTGAAAATATTAATTACTCAGCCAGACAAGGCTAATTTAACCTATGGTCCCCTTCTCAACAGAGGTGAAACTGCTGTTACCCAGAAGTTCCCTTCCAAAGTAGACTCATATGAATCTAGGATTCTAAGGTGAAATATGAGAAATTCTTCTTAAATATATATTTTTTTTTTCTCTGTGACACTGATTAGACACTGGTCAAGAAGTCCTTAGAGTCTGTGAGACATTTACAAAACTCAACTGGACAACAACCTGAGAAAGAGCTCTAAGAGGACCTAGTTCAATTGGAGGGCTGGACTAAATCACTTCCAGAGCCCTCCTAAATTAAATGGTCTTGTGATTCTGATATTCCTCACATGATGACCACTTATTGTGATATTTCCTCTCTGACTTTCCATAAAGATTCAGGTTGAAGTCAGGCTTATTGAATTTTCTGGACTTTTGCAGTATATATATAGTTGTTCATTTCAAGGATATGTGAATAGAAAGGTGATGTACTTCAGAGGCAAACATAAATTATTTTCATATTTCCTCTCCGTTCCATACAATCACTAATGTGAAATGATACAATAATTTGTAATTATACAAATTACTGAATTAAAAAGTTGAAGACATTTGCTTTCAATCCCTATCAGTAGAATGTGCCATTAAATTTGACATCTTGCATTTCAAACATAAATTGCCAAACAAAACAGAATTAATTGCTCAATTCCTTAAAAAAATATACAAGTCCAAGGTCAATATGCTGCTATGTTTATTCATATTTTAAATAATTACATATTCATTGTTGCTTAATGTAAAAGATTCATCATCTTACAATTAAATAGAGAAGGGGAGAAGTCAGGTTAAAGTTTAAGGCATTAATTTAGAAATTCCTAATAAAACTTCATCTTGTCATCACTTCCAGTTGTTTTCTGTGTAGTCATAGCAGATTTTTCAAGAACTGCCTCTTTGTGCTTATACACCACACAGAGTCAAATCAAAGGCAGCCAGATTTTTACACATCTTGTTTACAAAGTAGTCCCAAACATAAAGCTGTTGTTGCAAAACCACATTTATAACTAATAATCTAAATGTTAAATTATTGCAAATATAAACTGTCTAAATAGCTTAATATCAGCCTGTCCAAATGCACAGAGAAAAACTCAGAATTGTTTTCTTGGGCTTTTTTTCCCATTTTTTTTCCCATCCACAATGCTATATTACAACACCCTGCAGACAGTACACTCTTTCTTGCTGTGACAAGTTATTGATCTTGTTTTCCTCTGAGAACCCTAACAAGTCAAACTGCAGCTTCCTGAAAGATATAGCTGGAGCTGTGCTTTGCAAGGATTTTGGGAAGGAATATTCTCTCCAGTGTTTAGCCGAAAATTGAAATTACATTTGTATAAAAGAGTGAAGTTCTCTCTGGGAAGAGTAAGGATTGTCTAAATCTTAGCAAGCCTATTTATTCCTTCAGTGGTGATAGCAGCTACTCTTTTCCCAAGTGTAATCTTAACCTTTTATCCTAAATTCTGAGAAAGAAGGGGAAGGTAAGGAAAGAATGGGAAATTACTCGATTCTCTCAAGGTGAGGACAAAAGAAGAAGGTCTCTGCTGGTTTAATACAGAATAAAAATTACTCTGAATGCTGCTGAGGGAGACCAAGCTTTATTCCCTCAGATCACACTCAGCCATAATCAGCAGAGACAATGTGATAGTATGGTATAAATATGATATTAACAATGAAAGGGAAATTTTCTATGAGCTTCAAGTTACCTTTTTGGCTGTTAAAAACCTCATAATCCTTGTAGGTAAATTATCTTAAGCAACAGTCAAAATGCATTGGCTTTTAAAACAGCTAGTAGATTATAATTTTCAGTCTCCATGTAAAGTCTTAAAACTTAGCATAAGTGACTTATCTCTATTTAATCATTACAGTAGCAAATAAACCGTATTGTCTTTGCAAATCTGGTGCCAGTGCTCAGCTAAGCATACATATGCTCTGCACAACTTTTGTCAGATTTTCATTTGTGAGACTAAAGTTCTAAAATTCTGTTGTTAATATTACTATTAGTACAGAGTTACATATTGTCTTGTCACTTCAATGTACTAAAAACACATTTGTAGGTCTTGGAATATTCTCATGTGAGAAAAGTTCCAAATAGCAAAAAGGACCCCAACTATTATAAATATCTCACAGTTCCCTTCATGACAAGATGCCAGAGACTGATGATATGAGCACTTAGAAAACTTGATTTATAGAGACCACGGAAAAGACTGTGAAACGAATATTCATCACACAATCAACTAAACAAGATCCTCAACTTGCCTCTGCCTGACTGCACTAAATGATTTTGAAGGCATGGCCAAAATAGAGAATCTCAAGGAAGGATCTGAGGCAGAATAACATACTTGTGTTTTGCATCTGTAAGAGGCATTGGAGGTGAAAGTGTTTAGGGTTCTTTGACAGAGAAACCTTCTGATGTGATTTAAGGTTGGAGAGGACCTTTTTATAAGGGCTTGTAGTGATAGGCCAAGAGGAATGGCTGTAAGTGAAGGAAGGTAGGTTTAGATTAAATACTAGGAAAGCATTTTTTACTGTAAGGGTGTTAGGCACTTGAGCAGGATACCCAGAGAGGTTGTGGATGTCCCAACCCTGGAGGTGCTCCAGGCCAGGTTGAACAGGACATTGAGCAACCAAGTCTCATGGGTGGTGTCCCTGACCATGGTGGGAGTTGGGAACTAGATGATCCCTTAAGGTTTCTTCCAACAAAATCCATTCTATGATTCTGTGTTTCTACAGGCATTGTAATTTTGAGTTTTGGACAGCATTTAACTCTGTTAATCAGCAGTACGATTCATATTTTCCCGCTAAAACCAGATTCTTTCACTTTCTTTGATATTTAGGTTTCTGGTAAGCTTGTCTATTTTTTTCCCTTTATAATTGTCATAATCCCCCCAAAAGACATTACAGTAAAACATTGTGTTCTAAAGACTAGTTATCTAGATTGCCTCTGCTATAGATACAGAAAACCTAAAATATAATTTTGTTCACTCGAGTTTCTGTTTTTTTTTTTTTTGTTCTTGTAATCAGTGACTATTCCATATGTATATGTATAAGTGACTATGTATAGTCACGTATATATGTGACTATTTCCAGAATTATATTTTCCTAAAAAAATAAGAAGCCTAAGGAAAAGAAATAGAAGAATAAAAATATTTTTAGAAAGATGAGAAATTTCCTGTTCTCATCTAAATTGGAGGAAAAGTACTCCAGAAATTGTATTTTTAAATATCTTTTAAATGTTTTGTTGTTTTCTAGGAAGCTGAAGCATAAATCTGAGTGAGATTAGAGGAGTCATAAGCAAATACTTCACACCCCTATGTAAATCAGAGCTGTAGTCAGTTAATGTACTCAAGTCAGTAAAACAGAGAACTTTTGGGGCATGTGGAGGAACAAAATTGTTGGTACTAAATAGTATATTCACCTTGCATTTAACTTGAAACTTTATGATCATATTTAGCACTTCAGAAAAAGAAGGCGTGAGATTCTAGCATGACTTTGTGATCCAAGTTTTTAAAAGAACAAACTTTTCTACAAGAACTCGTGTCAGGGCTGTGAACAAACCAAAGTAGCAGAAATCCTAACCAGTATGAAAGAGAGGGGAAAAGTGGAAAAGTTGCTACTAATGAAATAAATATTGAGAAATTACCTTCTAAGATTTGAAAAGTGTTTACATTGCTGAAATACTAATAAAATAAGTGAGGGATAAAATGAAGTAATACTGCAAGCATTACCCACTTCACAGGCATTCCTGTAATGATAAAGCACCTACTACCAAATCACAGAATGTGGGGCTTGTTGATGGCAACAGAGCTCTGAATATTAACAAAAGGAAAAAATGTTAACACAAAGAGAAACATTAATCATTGTGTGGGAGTCAGACATTTTATCAGTGCAATAATTAAAGATACCAAAAAACCCCACAAAACAGATTATAACCAGAGAACATTTTAGATAAAATTGGGATTTTGAACTACTAAGAATTCAAAACTTGAGATCAGACTTGACTAAAAAGGATGTAATAGACATTTCTATTTTTTTCATTGAAATGCTTAATGTGAGACAAGGGCAAAAGACTCTGAAGAACAGGTGAACATCATAATATGCTTACTGGCATACACAGTAAACAAATGGAAAAAGAGGGAAAAAAAAGATAATAGTGATACAAGGTCTGTTATCAATCAATCAATTAATCAAATCAAGTCATTCTGCAGAAAAATTATACATTCTTTACATTTTTAATTCCTAAAATCTGTGAGGGCAAGTAAAAGCAATTGAAACCGAGGAAGGTATTAATTTGAAAAGAGGAAATATTTTCATGGATGTAGGGAGTCAGAAAAAATATAAGGAAAGATGTAAAGGTATGGCAGAACAATAAAGAGATTAATTTTGTTGGTTAAATAGGAACAGGCAAACTGAAAAGTAATTAAAGAAAAAGGTCAAAGATTATTATATTTGAATGAAGCACCAGATATAGAGGTGTGAAAGAGCTGATAATTCATTATACGTTTAGTCATTCCAGACAGCAGTTTGAAACTAATTTGTTCACACAGATGTGGCAGGCAGCTGATAATTACAGTTGTGTGTTTTGTTTTCCAATAATTTTACTAAACAACATATTAACTGTCAATCCATCACATTACTCACATGCAATTTTTACTAGACACAAGTTTTTTGTGAGTAACAGAAGACGTGAAAACTGTGGAAGTTTGAAAAGGATTGATTTTTTGCTATAGCAAGCAGCCTGTACTATCAGCAATCCAACAATCAGAGGAGCTGAAAAAAAAGCACAACTAACCAAATAACAACCAAGTCAAAAAAAGAGTGGCAGCACTCTTTTTATTTATTTGGCTATTGGATCACACCATTCAATACTTCATTTGTGTAATTAATGAATGGTTAGTAAAATTTAAAAAATCAAAAGCAGTTACAGAAGTGGGAGGTTTGTTCATCTGTTTTTTTGGGTTTTTTTTTATGTGCTAGTTTTTTGTTATGTCTGTACTTATGTATCCAGTAGACTGGACAAGAGAAGCCAGAAATAGAAGGAATTGTTTTAAGATTAAGCAGTGTTGAAATAGCTGATGACACCATGGCACAGCAACTGGAAAAGAAAGGACACAGGTGTTTGTTTTTATAGATTCCGCACTAGAAATTAGATACAATCTGAAATTACTCTTGTCTGGAAAACAGGAAAAAAACTGCTTTCCCATTATTTTATAGTTAATGATAAATAAGTTAGGTTGGTCATTTGGTAGAGTTGTGAAATCTTAAGTGCTGCAAAAATAATAGAATGTTTCCTTTGGGTACATCTTCCTTAAATAATGAAACAGGTACTTTGACTAAGAAATATTGTCATGTCAGCTATACACATTTTGTTTGCTGCTTAAAACCTTTTAATACTAAATATAAAATAAATATTTTGGATACTAAGAAATGTATTCATGCTTATGAATGTTTATACATATTGAGGATTGTAGTCACAGAGCTACTTGCTTAGGTGAACCAGTTAACAGCAGTAAATCAATGTATTGGCCTAATGAACTTGGAGCATATACATTATTTTAATCACTAAACTTGTGACCCTTCACGTGTAAAAGCCTTCTGACCGCAGTTAGTCACAGGACAGGACTGAGGTACAGAAGCACTCAGCTGCTGCCCTCCTGAGCATGAGGAGCCTGTCTGGAGGCCGTGTCTGCACTGCCAGTGCACCCCTGGGCAGCTGCTGTTGCTGGAGCAAGGAGGCCATTAATGAGGTGAGTAGGTCTACAACAAACAGTCCTAATGAAAGAAAG
The DNA here is from genome assembly GCA_013398995.1 of Alaudala cheleensis. Classification (NCBI taxonomy): domain Eukaryota; kingdom Metazoa; phylum Chordata; class Aves; order Passeriformes; family Alaudidae; genus Alaudala; species Alaudala cheleensis. The sequence goes on from VWYE01028270.1 coordinate 590,353, forward strand.
AACAGTGTCAACAGGACAGAACCAGCCAATAAAAACCACAATGCCATATGTTATCCACATTTCTCAACTGTCATATAATGTAAACTTTCATAATTCTGTGCATAAATGAGCTATCAGATGTCAGGACATAGAGGATTTGTTTCTGTTGCCTTTCAAAAGTATGGATCTGTGATCTCTCCTCCATGCTGAGCAAGCCCAGGTCCCTCAGCTGCTCCTCACAGAGAGGGTCACATATTCCATCCAGCTTGGAAGCTTTCTGATGGACATGGTCCAGCATTTGTTCATTATTTTGCCTGTACTGAGGGAGCTTGAAATTTGGACAAAGAATCCAGATAGGATCTCATGAATGTTGTACAGAGGGGTATAATCCTTCCTCTCAATATCCTGGCTGTGTCCCTGTAAATACTGCCCAGAGTGCTTTTGGCCATCTCTGCAATTGCCCACTTTCCTGGGCTTAACTTTACTCCTCGTTCTCGACCTCCTTTCCTGCCATGGTGCAGAGGGACAGGAACGGTGTTTGTGGTCAGTTATTTCATGTTGTCTCTGCCTCTCCTTCCTCAGAAAGAGGAGTCCTTCCCCTCTCTAATGTTGGGTCCCTCCCACCAGAGACAGTCTTCCATGAAATTCAGCAATGTGACTACTTCCCACAGGCTGCAGCTGTTCACTAACTACTCCAGTGTCTGTCTTCTGCAGGATCACAAGTCCTGCCAGAAAACCTGCTCTGGTGTGAGCTCCTCTCTCCATTGTTCCACGGGTCCTGCCAGGAGCCTACTCCCACATGGGCTTGTCCCAGGTTCACACTCTCCTTCAGGCATGCACTTGCTTTAGTGAAGGCTTCTCCATGGGCGGCAGGAGGATCTCTGCTTCACTGCACACCTCCATGGGCGGCAGAGGCACAGCCTGTCTCACCATGGCCTTCACTTGAGCTGGAGGGAAACCTTTGCTCCAGAACCTGGAGCACCTTCTCCACCTCCTTCTTCAATGACCTTGGTTGTTTCAAGTTTTCTGACTCTCTCCTCTGGCTTTCATTTGCTTCTGCACAATAATAATGTTTTCCCTTTAAATATGTTGTCACAGAGGTGTTGCTACTGTCACTGATGGACTCAGCCTTGGTCAGCAGCAGATCTGTCTCGGAGATGGCTGACACTGGCTCTATCAGGAAAACAGGAAGCTTCTAGCTTCTCCTTCATCATGATCTTTTCAAGCATAAGTAGTATATTTTCACATTCTGATACTATGTTTCTTTGAAATCTGTTTTGGCTTGTCTAATCCTTTTGTCAAGATCATGGTTATTTATCATCTGCTGTCTCTCTCTCTTCTCCCTCTGTCTCATATATATTAGTAGAAAATATATGCAACTATGGATAGATTCTTTATAACAATGATTTTAAACTGAAAAATCAGGATTTTCAGTCCAGAAATACTCAGTATGGCCCTGCACTTGTAATGGTACAATTTAATCAAAATATGATCCACACTCCACAGGAATGTTTAAAGTTTCTCAAGTACAATTATCTGGTGCCACTAAAATTCCTTGTATTTTTCAGGCACCTGATTTGCTTCCCATAATCATCTGGATTATTTGTCTGTAGTATATTACCCAGCAGTGGAAAACATATCTAATCTTGATTAATATTACCAGATTTCTAAAAAGATTTCTCTTTTTCTTTAAAAATATGCTCTAAAAAGTCTTTATCAGAATAATGAGTGCAGACATTTTTTCTTTCTGCTCATAATTCTTCAGGAATGTTCCATCATTCTTCACTGCTTCCACAATGCTTTACATTTATTCTTAGAATAGCGTCTTTTCATCTACATTTTCAGTTGCATTTTCTCCAAATGCCTTGTGGATCCCAACACTGCATTGTGACAAAGCTATACACTTGAGCCCTAGCTGATGAACAGATGGGCAGAGAAGAGATGATTTCTCTGACTTCTCGCATGATCTCCAGAGATACTCCCTCCCTGACTTCCTTCTGCTATTTCTCCTTCTCTGAGGATGGAAGTGTCACTCAGAGATACCACATACAATTGCTGTGAAGACACCACGTGTAAAATAGTCTGAGCTCAGAAGACAAAGGCTGAATAGTAAGCAGACTGCTACCTAGAAGCCTGCATATAAGAACAGGTTCAAACCCAAACTGGAGAGGTTAGCTTAATGTTGACACAGATTATATCTATGATCCAGGAGACATGTTCTCAACAGAGAAATATTCCCCTGAGCAATCTTTAGTTGGGATAATTTGGTCAACAATACATTAAAAATAGGATGCTATTGAGTCACTCTCCCAAAGCTAGGAATCTAGGCAGGTTTCCCTGGCACAAACTGAAATCTCTCTGTAGTTTGTGATACATGATTAGAACTAAGGAATTCTTAAACTTAGGGATTTTTACCTATTTAAAGAAAAAATAGACTACTGACTTATGAGAAGTCACTCAGCAGATAGTAAAGGTCATTTGAATGGAGTAGCTTTGAAATAGGAGGGAAAAGCTCAACAAGTTCCTGTGAGGCACAAAGTTTCACCAGAATAGTGAAGAAAGTTTTTGTTGTTCCACGTAAGTCTGCTTCTATGTTCCCTGTTCATGAATAATAATGTAGGTGGTGCAAAACAGAAGAGTTGTTCTTAACTCACTGGTTTCATACACACAGAAGAAAAAAAAAGCCCAAAAGAAAACTGAAACAAAATAAAAACATCCACCTCCTTCCCACAACAGAAAAAAAAAAACCAACAAAAAAACCCACAAAAAATCCCCAACTAAACAAAAAATAAAACAAAGCACAGTGGAATCGGGAATGCTTAGAATCAGAAGAAATTTTAATCTCTTTTTTGAGAACATTTCACTGAATATATGCATGGTAACCATAATGAATATGTGAATAATATGTAAGTTTTGAAAACTTTTTCTTTTGTTGCAAATGTAATGGTTCTATTTTATCTCATGCACTGTTTGGAATGAAGTATTTAAGACAATACTGTGCACGGAATTTTTTCAGAGAATTTTTAGAGATAAAAGATCATTTGAAATGAATGCTAACTAGGATGCCTGAATGAAAACAAAAATTAAGAAATTATCTTGGATTCAGAAGATAGTTATAGATAGATAGCTATATATACATATTTCACCAGGAATAGTGCCGAGCTACCTTTTTGTGTGTGTATTTTTGTTACCATAGTAACTATATTACTTTTGTTAACAAAAAAATGTTGAAAAGTTCTGCATTGGCTTGAATGGCCTGACTCCTTAGAGACAATCTATATATTGAAATCCTCTCTCTAAGAAGTGTTTTGTGGTCCCTCTATGAAATGTTTTCTGTAAATTTATTTTACATTGTTTTAATTGCACAGATTTTGTTCAATCATGTTTCAAATACCTATTGCTAGAACACAAACTGTGTTGCATTGGATTAGACTTACTGCACTTTGACTGCCTAATAGAAAATCTGAAAGTAAACAAAAGGAAAAAATTAAACCAACTGTTAATATTTGTGTAATAGATCTCAGGTTGGCTCCAATTTCCAGGCTTGTGCACCTATGTATTCTGGTCTGATATCTTTCTAAGAAGAAGTAGAGTAAAAATCAGAATTCATAATTTCTTACTTAGAGAAAATGCAAAGTGGATATATTGGACAAGTGAAAAAAAATGGACTTATAGAGAAGTCTCTCTGTCCTCTTGTGTTCTTGCTGTTAAATCCTTGTTACTGCCTTTGGCTGCTTTTTAATTTAGCACAAAACATTAACAGTTCCCCGTTTCCAAGGAATCTTGCATTTCAGTCAGTTGTGAGACACGTCAATGATCCTTGCTACTTTCAGTAATCCCTCTCTTTTACCTGACATCCTGTGTCTTTCCTTGTTTCTTTCAGTGTTATCCTCTCTTTACTGTAACCTGCAAGGTCTAGGAACATTTCTCCTCCTGCATTTGCTCTCATGTAAGCAAGCAAAATAAAAATATCTCCCTCTCCAGAGAATTCCCCCAGAGCCGCAATTGTATTGTAAGGAACAGCATGAACCTGAAAACAAATCACCCTTACAGAATTTCACACTCCTATACATCTGACCAGAGGCATATGCTCCCTCAACTTGAATATCACTATTTACACAAGTTCATGTACGAGTCATGAACATAACTCTTATCCGACAAGGACAAGAAAGAATTCTCCAGATCAGCTTGCTGAAACTTCACCCATCCCCTCACACAGTCTATAAGCTTTTCCTTACACCATCCCTCCTTGTATGCTACCCATGCTGTACCTGATTCAGTTCCTGAACTGAAGGTATTGTTTATATGGTTTGCTCCTCAGCAAGATGGTTGATGATATAAAGCTGGGAGGAGTGGTCAATACCCCAGAGGGCTGTGCAGCCCTTCAGTAGGACCTCCACAGGTTGGAGAGATGGGCAGAGCTCAACTGTCTGAACTTCAACAAATGCAAATTCAGGGTCTTGAATCTGGGGTAGAATAATTCTGTACAGCAACACAGGCTAGGCAAAGGCATACGCTGGAAAGCAGCTCTGCAGAAAAAGACCTGGGATCCTGGTGGACAGCAAGCTGTCCATGAGCCAGCAGTGTGCCCTTGTGGCCAAGAAAGTCAATGGATCCTGGGGTCTATTGGGAGGACCATTGCCAACAGCTCAAGGGAAGTGATCCTGCCCCTCTGCTCAGCCCTGGTGAATCAAAACTGGAGTAGTCTGTCCAGTTCTGGGCCCTGTGGTACAAGAGAGACATGGAGATCCTGGATTTGGTTCAGTGGAGGGCTGTGAAGATGATTAATGGACTAGAACGTCTCTTTTATGAGGAACTGCCGAGGGAACTGGGCCTGTTCAGCCTTGAGAAGAGACAGCTGGGAAGGGAGCTCATCAATGTAAGTATCTGAAGGAAGGGTGTCATGCCAGAACGAGGGAATTTGGTCTGTTTAGTGTAGAGAAGAGCAGACTGAGAGAGAGCCTCATTAATACATATAAATATCTCAAAGATGTTTGTCAAGACAAAGGTGCCAGACTCTTTTCAGTGACAGGACAAGGAGCAATGGTCATAAACTAAAATACAAGAAGCTCCACCCAAACATCATGAATAACTTCTTTGCGTCGAGGGTGGAAGAACAGTGAAACAGGCTGCCTAGGCAGGTTGTGGAATCTCCCTCTCAGGAGAATTCAAAATCCACTTGGACATGCTCTTATGTAATCTACTTAAACTGACCTGGCCTTGGCAGATGGGTTGGACTAGATGATTTCCAGCGGTCCTTTCCAACCCAAACTAATCTGTGATTCTGTGGCTCTGTGGAGAGTATGGAGTCAGACTTATCTCGGTGGTGCCAAGCAATAGAACAAGAGGAAACATACGGGCAGAAACTGATGCAGGGGATGTTCCACCTGAATATGAAGAAGAACTTTCCTGTGCATGTGACAAAGAACTTGGAACAGATTGCACAGAGAGGCTGTGAACTCTGTCAAAAGTGATCAGAATTGTACAGTGTTGCTTTAAGACTGTGAAGACTTTAAGTGAAGAATTGTTGAGGAAGGTTGAGAAAAACCTGAGCTGAGCCCGTTGCTGATCTTGTACCTGCTTGAGCAAGGGCTGACAAGTGAATTGTGTATGGGGTGAAGCAGAGGCCTCAAAACCCAATGTTGTTTCAGTGAGGCACAGAAGAGCACCCTCATACCTGTACCAGCCATTAGACTCACTCCTCCCACTGTGCTAAAAAAGCCTTGCTAAAAAGCTGGTTTCTTAAGGAAACAGGGAAGCACACCAAGACTCTCCAGTGAAGGTCAGACAGCCTTTACTGCTGCTTCTGTACAGGAAGGCCTGTGAGGAAAGAATAAAGTGTTTATTGTACCTCTTGTCAACTACAAATTCTGACCAAAAGTAACCAAGACCCTCATTTAGCTCCATTAACATATTAACTTATTCACTCCTCAGGATGCAAAGGAAGGAGAATGTTGGACATGCAGTTAATTTCTGACCAAAATCACCAAACCTCATCTAGAATATTCAGTTGTTGCATCCAACTGGGATGGACCAAAATTAGTATATAAAAGTAGAGTTTTGGGGCAGAAGGGGCTGGAGAGGAGAAGCACTTCTGTCTGCTTGGAATCAACTGATGGAACTGTGTCTCTTCTACTCTCCCAACAACTTTTGAAGACTTTAGGGAACTTCACACCTCCAACTATGGTGGAGAATAACTGGAAAAATATACATATATACATATAAATATCTCGCTATTAGATATGTCTTACTATACTTTCTGTCACAACATGTGTAAACTGTAGCTAGTGCATTTTTTGTGGGCAATCCTGAACGTGCTCTCAATTTTATTTTTCAATAAACTGTATTAATTGTGAATCTGAACCATTCAAGTCCTTACTGAATGTGATCAGACCTGATCGATAAATTACATTATTTGTGCATCTGTGCTCATGCAAAGTTCTTTGAACATGGCCACACATATAGTGGTGAATTGGGTGTAATCAGGAATTAAACCAGGCCACTCTCAGCCCCTCTGATCTCTGAAGACCAGATGGAATACATGGGCCTTTATCTTCTGCTAAATTCCTATAAACTTAATGTAGCAGTTTCTCTCAGTGGAGATATTCAAAAGCCATCTGGACACAGTCCTGAGTAACATGCTCTAGGGAATGCAACTTTACCAGAGAAGTGGGGCTAGAAGACTTCCAGTGGTCCCCTCTAACCTGAACCTTCATGATATTCTGTGAATTATACTAAAAGTAAGCAACAAGATATACTAAAAGTGAACAACAAAGATCACATCCCAGCCATTAAAAAAAACAAAAAACAAACCTACCTTAGTTACAATTGATAAATCATTACCATTATTGGTTACAAAGGAAAAAGAATTAAAAGTTGTCTTACCAAATAGTCACAGTTAAAGAACAGTACTGCTGTGGAAACACAGTGGGAGAGTAAAAGCTGTTTATCACAGGATAGACAGGCATACTGTGAAGAACCCAGCTACAGCTGAATGTGGAGAGGTTTTAGTTCAGGTAGCCCACAGGAGGCAATAATGTTTTTTCTGAGGGAAAAGTGGGAGGACTGTGATAGAAAGAGAAATAGAGAGAAAGTGAACTTTTATTGCTAATGATATGACCTAAGTGTGTTGTGCTCTTAAGGCTACAAGGCACAGCAAAGATTGTTTTTACATTGTGATGTCTTTTCTCTGCAGCCTATCAAAGTCCATATTCTCACTCACGGTATGTGTGACATGAGTTATCACACTTTAAATAGGCAGTACTCATGTGCTGTAAATCTATGCTCTAGCCCATCTAATGATAATCTGAGACACTTCAGGAGGAACCTGTGGCTATGCATGCTATAACAGGAACGACAGAAGGAAGTTCAAAGAAAAAGAATAGATCCAAAAACCTTTTATGGTGGTACAAAGGTGTGGATTCATTATATCTCAGCTAATGCAAATATTCTCCAGGATTATTTTATTTTTAAAAATGTAAAAAAGCAAATTAAAGTCAAATGAAAAAAAAAAAATTGTAGATTTAAACTGTCTCAGTTAAAAAAAGTGTTATGTGGTCATGCTCACAGCTCTAAGTGGGCTACATAAACTACATAGCCAAGTCATTTTTTTTATTAGATGTAGGGGAAGACAATATCAGATGAAAGTGTATCAGGCTGGAAGTACTGCTATTAACCATTAAGAACAAACATAAACACATGAAAAATATCATACAGCTACTCTGTGTAAACTCTCTGAATCGCTGGTACTTCACTGAAATAATGAAAACCCTTGCTTGAGATATTACAATAGCATCTCTAGAGTATCTCAATGCCATTTCTCCATTATAGTCTAGGCACAAAACCTCATGAAATCCTGAAACATGAATAATTTCCATTCTGAGTAGCTGAGTTCAGGTGAGTTACAGCAGTTCTGACAGGCTGAATAGTGAGAAAAGCAATTACACTTGAAGCCCAAAGTAGCCCATACATGATGCAATGAACATTTTATAGCCCCATGTGTTGGTTTTTTTTTTGGTGTTCATGAAGAGTTCACACTGATTTCAAGTAACAATACTGTTCTTATGCCATGACTTGCCATTAATATATTTTTTTTTAACATTTTCCCTAAATTTAGTTTCTATATTATGAAGTTAAAGTCCTTTTAAGAGGACTTCTGTGACAAAATGTTTTGGGTTTTTTAAACCTATAAGAATAAGAAATCTAGTTGCCTACTTATAATTTTTTGCTTGTCAGGTCACTCTCCAATCTTCTCTTTATTTTTAAATCTCTTGATAAAATAGCAATGGCTAATTTTATCAGTATTTATTAATTTTTTTCTGTCTAAATTAAAAGCTCTTTTTTATATTAAACACCACTTACAGGTTGGGAGTTTTTTTCAATACTCTTGCAAAGCAATAACTCACATTTTGAGATCAATGGGACTACTTGTGTGAGCAATTGCATCTCAGCTGGGAGTAAAGCTGCACCATTTATTTCTTAAAGTGCAATAGAAGTCATAAACAGTGCTTTTGCTCTCCACAAAATTTGTTTCATTGGAGAAGTCAAAAGCTACAGTGTAAACTGGACTTAGCCATTTTATTATTCTTAAATCCAAACTATTCTCAGAGCAAAGGCAGGCTGTGCAATGAATTATGAGAATGTGCTTCCTTTGTGCACTGTCTTCTTTTACTGACAATCTCTAAAACAAAATGAGGGTGCATTTTTTTGGTCCTGTACTGTTCCATTAAATTTAATGGAATGTTAAAATTTATTCTGTTCATCAGAAACAGTAGAGAGCTTTCTTCCTGCATACCTTTTAAAATTTCACAAAGTGAATTTGATGAATAGCAGGCTAATATTAGTAATATGATGAATGGAAAATTTACATGAAAAAATGCAGGACTACCGACAGACAGAGTTAAAGGAATACTTTTCCTTAATTTTTTTGTAAGAATTATAATGTTACACAAGACTACTATCATTAAAAATGGAAGGTGCTTTCTGAGAGTGTGATAAAATAACCATTTACAACTGCAGTAAGGACATATAAATGGTTTCTTGGGCAGTTTTATAATTTAATCACAATTGCATGATTTAAATGTTATTTGCAACTGTAGTTATTCAGGTTGAAGAGGAATAATTTCCAGTGGGAGCCACCTGTATCAAAAGGCTAGTAGGATGTTAAGAAGCCTAAATGATGGTGAGTGCATGTGTGTGATAAATGTTCAATCTTCATATCAATACTCTAACAGACTGGGGGTTGAGAGAGGGTAAAGTTATTTTTATAAGTACACAAGGGAATAACAATCAAGAGGTTTCAGGAAAAGAATAATTTCAGTAAATTGTGCTGTGGGTTAAGGAGGAAATTGAATAATTTGCATCTAGGAAAGTAAGTATGCACTCTGGGAGAAGAATAGTGCTTGGTGTCTGTATAGACATCCAGAATTTTGCAGGCAAATGCTGTATTGAGATTGGTACTGTTACATACAAGGCTGGAAAGTAGGCTGGAAATCAGAAAAGAAGTTTCAGAACAGCCACTTTCTAAGTGCAGTAGGGCAAGGAAAACTAACCAGTTTTAAGATGATATTCTGTGAAAAAGTGTTATATGAGGGAGTTGTATTACACTCAAAAATCTCATTATGGTCTAAAGCAGATGCACAATGGATACAGACCTAAAACTTTGTCCAGATAAAGTCTTTCTAGACAAAACACAATGGAAAAGTTTTATTAGTCCACCTGCAACACTAAAATAATGAGGAAAAATGTAATTAATAATATTATTTAAACCCTGGTGCACAAACCCTCTTTCTAGTTGCTGCCCATTTTCCCTGGTGGTGTGCTCATTCTTTCAGGGAACTGTGTGGGTTGTTCAAGTCCTGAACTCTTCTTGAACAGCTTCTTGCTGGCACTGGGGTTCCCTTCTTGCTTTGTACCAGGGTCTGCTTCTGCTTTTATTTATACATTTTCTTAATACTTTCTTCTTCCCTGGTTGCTAGCTTACAGTTTGAAAGTAGGACACTAACATTCCCAGAAAGGCTAATACTTGTTCTACAATAACTACTGAGGTTGGTCAGACCTTTGAAATATACGTGGTAGTGAGAGTTACATAAAAACAAGTTAAGTGGTGACAAGTTGGTCATTAGGCAGTTGTTATCACAGCCAAAACAAGGGAAAACCTCTGCAGTCCAAGGCAATGCAAGACAAACCCGAAAACTCTGTATAGGTTTAGTATAAATATTGTGGTCTAATGGCAAAACCATTTTCCTTGCAGTAATAAGGGGCTTAATCCCTGCATGCAACAAATGGGTCTAGCTTTATCCTTATGCATGGAGACACATCCAGTTTACCAACATAAATGAAATATATGCATTTCATTATATAGACTATTATATATGTGAGAAATAATGTACAAAATTGCTTAGATTTTCTACATTGAACTTATATGTTTATACATGTGATAATTTTTAGCCCTGCTTTGTCCCATCACCATAATAACAAACAAAATTTTAGTTTGCTGGTTATAGCAGGTATGATTGTCCACTGTCATAAATAGAGAAAACCATGAAAAATATGCACACTAAACAGACTAACACACAGGATTTTAATCCCTTTGAAGGGATGTGTATCTACTTGTATTGTACGAATTTCTGCACTTCTACCAAAAGTCCACCTAATGACATCCTTTCTTCAACAGTAGGCAACAGTTTCATGTTTTCAATAAGCACCTCTCTGTTTCCTTCCCTGTCTGTATACATTCAGTCTTTGTTTTGTAAATACCACAGCCTTTTCCAATAGAAGGATGCAGAGGGAAATTCTGTACATTATCTCTAACAAAAGGGATAGAACATTAGAAAATGAAATGTTTCATAGGCATTTATTTTGATTAATTTGACCCCCTAACACAGGGTGGTCCTGTGTGGTGTCTAAAAGCTAAAGAAGTACAGAAATCTCATTGCATTCTGATTTCAGATAAAAATAAAACTTCATCTCAGAGTAGCATGTGTGGCACAGACAGCATCTGAGAAACACTTCAAAGCAAACCTCTAAACCTTATCACTCTAAAATTGGATGGCCAGTTTTAGTTGATTCTGCGGAGTTTGTTGCACTTTGGGCAAGTGCATTTTCTCTTTCATATTTTGGAAGGGATTAGAATAAATGATATGAATTAAAACCAGAAATATTACATGAGCAAATGGTAATTTGCAAGTGTGGGGCTTTTTGCCATTCTCTTATCAATTTCTAGGACATTCTATGACAATATAGGATAAAAAAGGAAACAACATAAAATAAAAAGCAAACAACATACACTAAAAATGAAACAGTTTTTCAGATTCAGATAGTTCAATATAATTGCAGCAAGAATTAGTTATAGTATAAATATTTCTGTTAATGTGTGTAGGAGTTTTTGTATTATTTTTAAATTTAAAAGGTTATAATCTACAAATATAAATTTTTCAAACTAAGGAATCATACCCAGAATGAATTCTTCCAAATGACTCAGTCCCTGGAAACATATCATACTGTAGTGCTAGGTAAATTTTCACCAGAGAATGCCAGAGATTGAATCAACATGGCAAATATGTCTTTTTCAAATGCTAAAAAGTGTATTGATGAAGGGTAATAAAAGCATTCTTATCTTCTGAGGGGGAAATAATATAAACCATATAAAGTTTTGTTTATTCTCTACAAAATATCAAAATATGATGAAGAGTAATTGTGGTCTATTGAAAGATTTAAACAAGAAAAACTGCCTGTCAATCTTATTTGAGAAAGGTGTACTGAAAATGGGAGGACTTGAGGAATATCTATAATACAGGCTTTTCTAAAGTTACTGTTTAAGAAGCTAGTGACTAAATGAAAAGAGCTATCTAAAGATTTCAAGAGAGAAACTTCTGAAGAGATACATGAAAAATGTCAAACCTGAGGAAAAGAGAGGGAAAAAGAAAGAAAACAGGGAAAAGAAAAATTTACTGGATATAAATTGGGGGTGTAATTTGAACTAATATTCCAAAAATTTGAGGCTATCTAATACTTTTGGAAACTAGTCATTTATTAAACAATTTTTCTTTATGTGTTTTTCTTTTTGCTCACTTTTTTTCTGCTTGGCAAAATTCCTTGACTATGAAAAAAGTCCGGTAACACCAAAGCTTTTACTCTTTTGTAAAGGAACTTGGGCAGCACAAAGAAAGAGAACAATAAACCAGAATTAAGGATTGAGTGTAAAATGCTTCTATAAGCATTACTCAAAACAAAACATTTTGGTGCTTCTGCAGCTTTTGTAAATGTCTGTGAGAGGGAAAAAACAGAATGGATGGCAACACAGTGGGAGACAAGGTAGACCATCAAGTTCAGCATGAATACAAGCACAGGAATACCATGGAGACATCAGTGCCTATTGTTTGGTGTGATTTACATCCCCACACTGCCATGGTATCACTGTGACACCCATCAGTAATGCTGGGACAATGAAAAGATCTCCCAAACTGCAGTGAGGAATTTGTTTCTTTTCTTGGAACACATTCTCTGTGGGCAACCCTATTGTTATGATTTCATTTAGTTTCTAGAGATTTATGCTGACTATAAAATGAACAAAATGCCTTTAAGGCTTTGTATGTCAGTGTCTGTTACATACTTTATGAGTCTCTATGGAGTAATAGGTACTGCCTATTTCAACCAGAGTAAACAAATTAAAATAATCATTAGAATTTGAGACACAAAGATGCAACATGTAAACAACTAATTAGAAAGTAACTTTTCAATAGGTTTTTTTCTTAGTGCTTGTTTTGTACAAAGGAAGTTACTTTCAGCCATTAAAAGTCGAAGATAAAATTTTATTTCAAAAGGAAATGTATTTAGCTAAAGTGACAAGTTTATTATCTGTAAAATCTTATGTTACATCAATTAGCCCAAAATTTTGTGTCTTGGTAAGTCAGCAGCCAGAAATTTGCTTACTTACTATGGACAACAACTGCTAAGAAAAACCTTTTATTTTCTTGCAAGATAGGATTTACCTTAGACAAAAAAATGATAAAAATGAGTTCGTATAATTGGAAAAAGAAAAGGTATTCCTTTTGATAACTGAAAATAATTTTGAAAGTAAAAAAAATTATTTAAAAACTTTGTGTGAAATTCCAATGAAGAAAATGGATCAGATTTCACTTTTCCCCCCACTGTATACAATTAGTTTGTAGCTCAAAACATGGCTCTGGTCGATGACATACGTACTGCTATCTTGGAGAGTCACATAGGTCTCCCTGTGCTTACAGTATTCTTTACATACTTTTAATAGTATCACTTACTTTACAATGTAGCCTGTGAAATATCTGGGTTTTTTATAGAAGAAATGTGAGGATAGGGCTGGTAAAAGAGACAAAGAAGGCAGCTTACTGAGTCTCTGGGATGACAAATCTCTGCAAGATAAGGACAAAAATATGTAGATTGAAGTACAGCAATCTGATGGTGAATGTATATGTAACAAAGAGATACACACTAGAGGGAGGTCCCTATGTTCCACAGGGATGTAGCCCATATGTAATTTGCAGAGACAGGTCAGAGAATGAGAAGCTGAGGGAACGTTGAAGTTTCACACTTGCTGGATGCCTTAAAAGCATAAATCTTAGTAGACAGCAGACTATGCTAAGGGTATTAATATACATATATATATATATTATTTTTTTGCTTCTACTTTGCATGTGTACCACCACACTATATACATAGACATATATTTAGAATATAATTTGTTTAAGAAAGCTCCATGCATATAAAAATACATAAATTGATAGTTTAAATATTTGTGTTCTTTACTTCAGTAACTTCTTCTTTTGTGGTATCTGGGTCAGCTTCAAAAAGACCACATATTTGGCTCTTCTGGGTGCTCATCCTGAGTTTAGATAATGTTACAGAGGATTTTCTATTCTAGTGCAATATATAAATAAGAACTATTTCTATGTTGGGATGGCAGCAGCAGTGCAACCTTTCTGGGGAAAAAAATCCAAAATGTTTGTTGGTGTCAGCTCCTTTGAAACCTAGAGAAAAAAAAAATAGATAACCATTTTCTCACCAACTACCACTCTCAAACAACTATTTTCTAAATATATGTGCTTCTCATTTTCTAAAATAAAAGTTACATAGCTGTTACTGACCCAAA
>VWYE01028270.1:604491-626218 GCA_013398995.1 Alaudala cheleensis
AAAAAAAAAAAAAAAGAGATCAATAGAGGCAAATTTATGTAACTATTGCTAAATCAAAAGATTATAATATCTTTCACTGCTCAAAAACAGAAGGATATAAAAAAAGGAAATTTCAGGAAGAGTGGGCCTTTAGGCGGAGTGGTGCTTCAAACATTCAGATGAAAACACATTTTTAATTAGGTAAATTCTACCTATTTAGGTATCATTTTGTGGATGCAAAAAGTCATATTTGCTGTTGTTGCCAAATTAGCTGTATGCTTAAAATACATGAAAATTCTGGCTTCCCAGAGATGCAAATACAAGTTTAATAAATTGCTATTAGCAGCAAACTGTCACCCGGTAAAAATCCTTTTGCTGATATGCATGAGAGTTCAAATGGAGCTTTCTCCATTCCAGTTGTCATACTACCACAGAATTTTTCTAATCATACCTGAGAGATTTCTGGGAAGACTATGGAGTCTTCTGGGGTTTGGTTTTAATTTTTAAGAGGAGAAAGTCAGCATACATTCAACAAATTTGCACATATGCAGCAATTGAACTTTTAGATCATTAGTGTCATTAACACAATGTGGAAGCTGGAGTTAAGGACGTTAATACTGAGGAAGAAGATTAACTTCTTGCTGCTAAAAGCTCTTTATTTCTGATTTCTTGTTCTTGTTTTACACCCTTTGCCTTTTGTTTGAGATGATGAATTTTATAATGAACTTATGGTGTTGAATTGTCAGGACACATTAAGGATGGGCTGGTCCTAGAAGGCAGGGAGCCAGGAGTTCAGGCTGATCTCAGGGAATCCAGTGCCCTCACTGGTAGGCACTGTCCCTCAGGTCCCACAGTGGATACAGCTGTGGCTATAATGGGGTCTTATCAACAGCTCCAGGCTTGTCAAGTGACCTACCAGGGTCCATCAAGCAGCAGGAGACCAGGACAGGGCTGGAGACTTGGCTGCAGCCAGGGTCTGAGTCCTGTGCAGGGGAAAGGGACATAGATGGCACTTAGCTCAGGCACTCCTGCTGCATCACTGGGGTGGGGGAACAGCCCAAGATGAACTGGGGCTCCTCATGGAGGAGTTCTCAGAGGTTGCTGGACAGGGACAGTAAGGGCTGGTATCTGTCCCAGAGCTGTGACAGTACTCCTCAAAGGGATGGGCTCACCTCTTCTATTTAAAATGTTTATATGATTTTTCATAAAACCACTCCAGGGTGGAGAAAATTTGTCATTCCTATTCCAAAACTAGGCAGCATTTGCTATGAACAGATCATACAGATAGATCAACTACTGACAGGGGTGGTGCAGAGCAATTGAAGTTACAACCAGTTTCCTATGTTCCTCCTTTCTTTATTTTTACCAGGACACTTACTCTGAATGTGAGAAGACAGATAGTTGTGAATAGAAGTTCCAGTTCTTCAGGGTAAGTGTACCATCACTGAAAATCAGAGCCTGTAGATTGTGACAGAAATGTCTGTGAATATGTAACATAAATGGGGGTTGAACTGAGCACAAAGAGCAAAGATATCACTGAAGGACTAGGAAGAACCTTGTGTGGTAATTTTGCTTTATGAATTTAAAACTTTTTGCCTACAGAGGTTTAGCTGCACAAGAAAATATTGACATAGGAGTATAATTTGAACTGCACATAATCCACTGTGGAAGCAGATTAAACTAAATTGTAAATAAAGATACTTGTCCTTGAGAAAGTGTGCTCACATTGGGAACTGCATTGCAAAGCTAATAGTACTGATTGGATCCAGGGGAAGACATTGTTTATGCTACAGCTCAAGCAATTTAGTGAATATTCTAACGTAGAAAAGCCCTTCATGAAGCACCATTTAGGAAAGAAAATAAACAGGACAAAACCAAAATTTAAAAAAGTAGATCAGAAATTAACTTGCAGTGATAAAGGATAATGGTTGCATAGAGGATTTCTATGTTCTGTGCTGCATTTTGTTTGCCAAGCAGACCAGACAACACAACACAGCAGCTGGCAAAGTGCTGAGAAACTGGTATGTTAGCTCAAAGCAACATTGCTGTGAGACTTGGTCAGCTTGGACAGTGGGTAGAATGAAACATAAATAAATGGATGGATCTCCATGTGGGCAATACTCAGTTGCACAAGAGCTCTTGCTAATAGGAGTGAACCCAAGAAGACAAAGACGGGCAGAACATCCTACAAATCTTTAGAGAAGCTTGCATAGGAATGTCTCCTGCTCTCTATTCTGAAAGCACAATTTTGTCCCTCACTCATGACTATTCCAGCATATGAAAAACAGTGCAAAGCTAGCATACCTGTAGTACACTGGCTAGAATATTACCTCTCTTTAGAAGTGTTTCATATCTTTGTGGGGATTCTGTAATATTCAGCATTTACACTAAAGAGACCAGGGCTGTGGTATGTAAGTTAAGGGTAGGAAGAAGCCTGCTCTGTTTTCTCCCCAGTTTCTACGTGTAGATTTTTGATCTCATTGGATTAATTTTTTGGGGTTCTGGAGAACTACACACACTACTTGAAAATGAATATACTCTCATGACTTCAAAATGGAATCTAGGTTTCAGAAAGTCGATTAAAATGGTTGAAATAATTGTCAGTGTTTTTAAAGTTAGTAAAACATCAGTGGATATCTGTAAAACAAAAGGCAAACATGGGGGAAGAGGAAAGGAGGGGAAGCTTTCTGTTTCTTCACAATATATTGTGTCACAAAAGACAAAACTTTCAGATGACCTTTTGAAGTCCATAATATAAAACTGCAGGGTCTGTGCTAGAAGTTAATCTTGACACATGTGAATGTTGGTCAGAGGAGGAACAAATGAGTAAGCACATATAAAACTAAGCAAAGATTTATATTTTTTTTTATTTGAACTAAACTTTAGAGGACATTGTAGGGTAATATCAGTGTAAATCACCAGTAATTGATGGAGTTACTTTGGCATAAAATTGCTGCAAAATCACAATTGAGCACAAGGTGTTTACAGACCATTAATTTATAAAAAACCAACCATCTCCTCTTTTAGGTGTGAAATGTTTACCTGAAAGCTGTCTGAAATGTTGCCAACTATTTGACATTTTATTTAACATACACTTTTTTGAAAGATACACCTACAGGACTCAAGCAGCTCTGGCACCTGCACAAGTGAGCTGTACTACACGAGTGAGGAAGGCAGGCTGACATTGATATGGCTCAGGAAGGACTGATCCTTTCAAAAACATCAGTATTTCAAAGCCTCCACCTTATTTACAGGCACACATAAATGAGAAAACAGCATTTTCTCTTCTCTGTGCTATTTCCAGACTGTAAAAAAAAAAAGGTACAAATTTACCAAAGTGACCAAGAGTAACACCCCAGATGGCTGGGGTCATTACCTAAAGAGAAAAACTGAGTGGGCTCTCTATGAGCATGAACTTAATGAAACTTCATGCTGCATTCACCTCAATTATTTTCACAACAAAAGTAAATCAGGCTAAGTTTGGTGGAAAAAAAATTCGAGGCCTGTCAAGATTCTACTGGAAGTTACTTCTTTATGTCTCTAAAGAATCAACTCAAATTTTTTGTTCTTAAAGCAACAAGTGGAACTGCTTCAAATTGGTAGCTTTTCTAGGCTCATTCTTAA
The DNA here is from genome assembly GCA_013398995.1 of Alaudala cheleensis. Classification (NCBI taxonomy): domain Eukaryota; kingdom Metazoa; phylum Chordata; class Aves; order Passeriformes; family Alaudidae; genus Alaudala; species Alaudala cheleensis. The sequence goes on from VWYE01028270.1 coordinate 608,095, forward strand.
TTTTTATTTTGAGATTCTTTTGTGTTACAAAAACCTTTAGTCTCCTTTCTTAGGACCTTACATTTACCTGTAAGAACACTTTTTACAGGCATCCTGCAACCTGGCTGGGAGGAACCCTTTTCCCCTTCACAGGCATCCCAAGTGGTAAAGAGACTGGAATTGAACCTATGACCTGGATGACAAAGTCTTATTTGCATAATAAGTAGAAAAGTTTTAGGGAGATGTAGAAGAAGGCTTTAAATATCTAGTGTTCTTAAGGATCATTCAGAGTGTATTTTTTTATATTTCGAAGGCTCTTACATATGACTTTTCAAACTGATCATAACTACCATAAAAGTAATTCATGTCACTTAGGCAGAATTATAGAATTCAATGCTTTTTTTTTAATGTCTAAATAGACACAGTAGTGAAGATGGAAAAAAAATGGAGAGAGACAAAAAGACTGAATAAAATAATATGTAAAAATATATATAGAATAGTAGGTCTTAGCATTACTGAGGTCTTATTGTGGTATCTTGCCAAATTCTCTTTCAATACAGGTTTAATATTATTTGTTTATAGCTCTCTACAGTGACTCATACTTACTTTCCTATTTACCTCAAGATTCTGTATAGTTTCCTTGCTCAATCAAAGAGCAGTGATAACCTTCTATATTTACACAAATGTAAATTTGACCATTTTAAAGTTGACAAAAACACTCGCATTTTATAACATGAACATTTTATAAAATACATCTTTTTTATCTATCAAGGAGATTTCCTTTTTCCAAGTTGTCAGAAGCAATCCAGATGTAGTAAACAATGAAAAAATAGAAAATATTTCTGAGTTATATTTTCTAATTATATGCGTGTGTTAATAGCAACAGTATAGTCAAAGGTGATTGAAAAGATGTGGTGCTAAGGGACATGGTTTAATGGTGGACTTAGCACTTTTAGGTTTATAATTGGACTTAAGCATCTTTCCCAACTTGAATGATTCTATGAAAATGTCCTTAAGTCTTTGAAAAGCCTACTATTACAAAACAGGTCCATCTAGCTTTTTTTTAATATTTCAAAATTTAATCGTCTAGAGAAATAAATTTTTTTAAGACAACTTCTAAAAGAGTAGATTGTGCCTAGTATACTGGAGAGTCATGTTTTATAAAGCTGGTGAATGACTGTAAACTAGGACAAACGAAAATCTGGACCAGTATTAAAGTGGCAGACAACATACCATTGTTATTGTTTCACAGGCCTTTGAAAAAAAACCTGTGCAAATAGTCCTGTGCTTCTAATAAAGTACTAAATATAAGATGTTGCATCTATACTCCTGAAGACCTTGGCTTCCTTCCTCTTTGTGCTCCTGCACACCCTGCTCTTGTGCAATATTAGCCAATAGCAATAACTTTTTGCTGTGTTTTTTGAGCAATAGATGGCTTAGCTAAAATGTTAAAGGCCACTTAATCTATGAACAATACCTGGCCATGACGAGTCATGCTGACTTTGAGGATGAGTGCATTTAGTCAACAACTCATTGCATCTGTTTGATTTGTTTGTTGAATATCAGCCTCATACATACTAAGGTAAGAATGCTTGTGTTCTGGATGACATCTCAGTGTGTGCTGCAATACATCAATCAGCTGAATACAGATTTTTATATCTACTGTCAATTCAGATGAGAATTGAACAATTGCTAGATTTCATATTTCCTTATTGTTTTTTGGACTGCTGTGTTTTATTTGTTGATAGCTCTATTGGAGAATTTTACTGGGTCTTTCCTCACGCTTCTTTTATATGTTTGCAAAGTACAAAAATTTTCTGTCATGCAACAGGACAATTTTTTTTGTTACAGCTACACTAAAGCCCCTCATAATATGCTGAAACAAATAATTTAGCTATTATTTTGACAAATAATTTTGTTGCAGCATGCTAAATATAATAGAAAACCTTATATCTATATTTAGATATTGTGTCAAATTCTTAGATTGCTTTCATACAAGAGCAAGTAACTTGACTTGTGAATGAGAACAAGTGGCAGATAATTCTGTGTATTTGTCTGATGTGGGAAAAGACAGATTTATGAGCCCAAGCATTTGATCTCTCAAGCAGAATCCTATTTCTCTTAGCTGCATCCAGGAACGTTTGTTGTAAATTGTGACAGTGACTGGTTTCAACCAGTAGTACCTCTTTAAGCAGACATGAGATGAAAGCACTGAATAGGAGCTGGATCAGGCATTGTTCTTCACTCAGACTTTTGGCTAGAAAACTGAAGCCTTAAAAGGAAAATGAATCCTAACATAAAATCGATCCTAAAAAGAAGATGCAGAAGACTTGCCTTTGGTGAAGGCATCTTGACTGATACCTTCACTGAAGGTGAATGTCTCTAATCACCTCCCTTCCTTCCATAAGTTTTGATATCTCTTTTAGGAAGATTTTTCTATAATCTTACTTGGAATGGATTTGAGGCTGATTAGCCAGTAAATCTGAGAGTCCATCCTGGCTTTTTAAAAATGGATTATATATTTAGTTTTCTTTCCAGTCTCTTGGGACACCACCCAATAACCACAACTTTTCAAATTAAATAGAGATTAGATTGACAACAAACTGTCCAGTTCCTTCAGAACTCATCTCCTTGGGTTCCATGGGACCACTGGGAATTTTTGAAAAGGAGAAATACCAAGAAAAATAAAAGACAGTGTAAGTCAGATGGATTTCTATGTTCTGAGATTATTATCACTTTCACACGTTGTTTTCAGATCAAAAAACATGCAAGTGTCAGTAATCTAGGAAGGAAAATTTCTTTAAAATGGCAACAAATTACATTTGAAATTTTATTATTTTAACATGCCTGTTGGGAATAGCTCTTAAAACAAAGAAATTAAAGTAATTAACTTTTAAAGAAGAATGAGTTTTGGGCTACAATTATTAAGCCTAATTTTTTTTACCCATAGTTGTCAAATATTTTATAACAGGGAAAATATTTGGGTTTTTAAAAGAATGTTTTGGTTTTCTGTGTACATTTGAAAGTGTTTGAATATAACACTTTTCATTGACTCACTTCCTAGAGTATGACTTAAAATGTTTTGAGATCTTTCCAAAGCATACAATTCAAGCATCTAGTCTATCAATTTTATGGTCACTGAAAAGGTCCTGTGAATATCAGCTGTTAAGTAGGAGACCCTTTATAACATATTTAAGAATTTTAAAATACCAATAGATCAGACTACTTAAAAGAGGAGATTACTGTCTATCAGAAACAAGATTAAGAGGAAATTAGTCCATTATAAAATTCAAGTTGGCTATGTTCCTTTAATCTTATAACTTTAGCCTAGACTTGACCCATTCAATTGAGTCTTTTAGACACTGTGTATAAATACTTCCTTTTGATATCCAACATGATTTTTTTGTTCCCTGACATTTTATGAAAATACATGGATGACTTACATTTAAATAAAATAACCCTGGGTTTTTTTTCCAGATTTCATTCACTGCTCCTAAAATGATTTTTCTGGCTTAACAGCTTTCTAGTTAGCATTAAAATTTATAAAATATCATTAGCAACTCTGGTCCAAAGAAGTAGCTATATTAAATACATTAAGCAATATCATTTGTCCATGGTATGCTGTGAGCTATATCTTTCCACAAACTTGGCTTTTGAGTTTGAACCTGATCCTAAAAATCTTTGAGTGGTTTGTGATATCTTGTGCTTCAAAGCTGAATACCTGTTCACACACAAATTTATTTAAGGAGACATATAAATTCTTTAGGGACTTTCTGGCTTATTGATGTTCCTCATGCTGCAGTCTGGTTGCAATTATACAGCAGAGAATTTCTTGCATAAGAGAACTCAGAAAAATCTAGGTATTGTCAGTCACTTCTTCATAAATCAAGGATCTGTGCTCACATGGGTGCTTGTGACATTTTATTACTAGAATGTGTAATTTTTTTCAGCCACAGGATCTGATCAAAAGTTCCTTTGAAAACAGGAAGACTCTACTTATATTAATGGAAACATCATATAAGGCCCTAAATCACTTTATCTTGAGACACATCCAAGCACACCAGCTCCTGTGCTTGGAAGTTATTGATAATGACAGCACAGAGATAACATTTCTTAGGAAATGTTACAACAAAAGGAAAAAAATACTATCTGTGTGTATTTTCTATTATTCAACTCACACCATTGCCTGTATTTGTGGATGTCATGTTAAAAATATCCATTCATTACTGTGGTTCTCAGTGCATCTGAGGCCATAGTTTTCAAATGTAAATATTATGCTCATTGAATATAAAATAAGTATCAAAACTAGATTCTTAAAAGAAAATCTGCACTTGCCTCTGTGCTTGAATTCCCTTTTTCATGCAAAGAAAGTGCAATTAAGTATGTGCCATTGTGAAAAGTATGTGGCAATGTGCTTGCAATCGTAATGAAGGATGTCTTTTCTGCTGGTTTTGTTTTCCTCTCTTTTTTGCGCAGGTACATTTTCTCAGGATTTTTGGTTGGTTGATTCTTTGTTTTGTTTCTTAAAAAAGAGCAGGATTTCTTTTTTCATAAAATATATTTAGAAAACTTTGTGATCACACTGAAATGGCAAACATCTATAAATGGAGTAATTTCTTATCATGTTTGAAATATTTTTTTTTTCTCTCTAGAACAGGTTCTGCCTTGATGTTTGACTTAATCCATAGAAAAAAGAGACTTTCAGATGAGAAGATACTAAGGAATAAGTACCAAACTTCAAATTTCAGCTTTGGGGTTTTTTGTTTTGTTTTGTTTGCTTTTTTATTATTATTATTTTTAATGTTTGTAGATCTCTCTTTGTATAGAATAAAATAAGGAATACATTTTTAATATTTTATATTTTCTCTTGAGTGCTCTGTGATGACTAAAAATCTACATACCATAAACATTTTTTGTATAATTTTCTTCCCAAATTTTAAACTAGTTTTGAGAGGGCTTGTAGCAAATTCAACCTCACTCTCCACCTTGCAGGAAATAGTTGCTAAAATCAAATTTGATTATATTACCTGACTACCAGGTCTGATGAAATTTCCTTAAGTGTTAGATGTAATAGATGTCAGCTGACTCTGGTTCATGTCAGGTAGAACAGAAGTATGAGCTGAAAACTGACTTTTCCAATCCTAACAAAAAATCTTAACGTGGTAGAGTGCTCTTCCAACAGAAGAAACATAAGAAGTCTTTGAACTGCTTATAAGACTTTGTAACCTGTTTGCTTTCTCTTAGCCTGCTTGTAAGCTAAAAGTTAGGAAGCTGATATATAAGTCCTGATCAAAGTTTCTTGTTTTCCCTAGAGGAGAAGTGGCAATTCACATACCACACCCTACGGCTTTGATGGAGGCAGGATCTTATTTAGGCTATTAACACAGGGGTTTGTCTTACACCCACTGAGCAACAGGGTGGATAAAATATCTTAGAAGTTATTTTTACCCTTTAAGCTGGTGACAAGACAATCATGCTGGCATGAAAAAGGAAACAGAAAGGGAACAGAAACAACCTGGAGTGATGAGAGTAATGACGTGAAGGGAATGAACAGTGAGAAATAACACCATTTAATTTGATGTTTCAGAAAAAAAAAAACCTCAGAAAAAAATGAAAAGCATGAAAATGTAATGCAAAAAATAGGAATTAAAAAAGAGTATAGTTTGGTTTTATTTTGGCTCACTGAAGAAATGCAGTATTTATAAGAACTTGGGTTGTTTGATTGCCACATCTAGCACAGGGTACTGCAGTGGGTACAGTCCCATTCTATGTCCTAGTCTAAAACACAAACTAGTTTGGTATGGCTATTATTGTATCTATACACATAATGGTTCTAGAATGTAGATATTTGCTAATCATCTACGAGTAGTGAGACACAGACTCCTGAAGCAGATTCCTTCATTGAACAACCATTCTAGTATCTGTATCTAGTTATCAGTCTAGGCTGAAGAATAACTGTATGTAAGCTTTTCTCCTTGATTCCCTATTAACAAGACTTTTTTTTTCAGTCTTCATGAAAATTCCTGCCCATTGCTTGCCAAAGTACACATATTTAGAACTGAAACACTTCTTAGAGATATATAGTGAGTGGTTTATCCTATCCAAGTCTCCAATGAAGAAAATACAATTTTGTTCAATTATTTGCATGTGCACAATCACTAGGTAGTTCAGGTTGGAAGAGACCTGGTGACTTCTCTTGTCCAGTTTTCTGCTCAGTGTAGGGCCAGTTGTGGAGTCAGACAACGCTGCCCAGGACTTTCATCCAGCTGGAGCTGTTGAGGAATACCTCCAGTGCAGGGAGCTGGGGGTGCAGCTGCAGTGGGAGCTGCACCCAGGCAAGAGGCTGTGAAGTGCTGCCCCCTTGCAGTACAATGGGCTTAGGGACATGTAGCTCTGTAAGGAAAAAAGGACACTGAGGGAAAGAGCAGGAACAGCAACTTCAGCAGAAAGATCCAAGTGGTGCACTTAAACTGTGAGTACATAAAAGTCCAGGGACACCTGGGTCCTTCTCAGGTACACCAGCTTGAACAGTTTCTGTTTTACTGAGCCATGAATAAATGGCTTTAGGGGTCAAGTGGACTGAGACTTTACTGTGGGAAATCTGGGTCTAGCCAGCCAGAAAACCTTGTCTGGCTGTGTGGGAGTGGAGTGTGCAGGGAATCAAGGGGGGCACCCATTGCTGGCTGGACCGGCCAGATGTGTATAGGAATCCTTCTTTTAATATATGACATCTCTCTGTTGTTTTCTCACTGTGTACTTCAATAAATTAATTCCATATTATGCTTTCTTTTCACACATCTTTCTGTGTGTCTGGCCTTCTCTGCAGCCTGTTTAATGGCAGAGCAGAATGACACCTCCACTGGTTCTATGCTTTGAGTTTTTCAAAGCATAGAACCAGAAGCACTGGTTCTATGCTTTGTCTATTTGGATGGTGGTTGCTTTTGCCACCATCCAAATAGACAAAGAATTCAGAGTCAGGAATCTAACTTAGGTTAGGTGCTGTGGAAACCTAGCATATTTTAGAGCAGTAGTTAATGATCTATATCACTCATCTGGAGGTTTACAGGTTTGCCTTTCTTCCCAGCATAATGGTGGCATTTTCAATGTCCTATATGAACTTCTACAACAGTTTTCTTTATCTTTTTTGTCATGTTTAGCCCACTTGGAAGTAAAGTTTCCAATTCAAGCACTTGGCCGGCTGTGACCTAATCAGCTGCCTTTCTAAGGAGGTTTGTATATACGAGATACATTCATGTTTCTCCAGAGCTCTGAAAATAACCCCCAACAAATAAACAGGGTCATGCAGAAGACCTCGAAGAAGTATGACAAAAGTCTAGAAATATACTTTTAGAAGCAAACTCCATCTTATCTCACTGACTAATCCTAAAATATGTTTAGAATGCATATCTATTAATTTATTAATAGATATCTATTAATTATCTATTATAGATATCTATTAGTTATCTATTAATTTAGCACAAAGTTTGCATGGGTAGAACTTTTACAATATAAACCTGCTTTCTAATTATAATATGATCTCTTTGTATTACTTCACTTTTGGTGTGGTCAGAGTCAAAATGGATAAAATCTCCTCAGCTAGTACACTTATACACATTTTAAGACCTACTTCCACTTAAAACTGTATAAAAGCACCTTTCTGTTAAGAGAATGCTAATTTGTTCTTCAAAGGTTGAAACAAAAATATGTTGCTTTCACATTATTAAATTTATAGCATCTCAGGTTGAAATAGGGAGAATTAAAAAATGTCTTGCTTTTCTCAAATTGTAAAGTGTTGTTATTTTTTCTCCAATCAACTATGCACTTTATTAATATGAAAGCAACAATCTGTGGTAATTTTAAATCTGCGAATCTCTGTTTACATGCCACATGCATTTCCAGAACAACAAATTTGTTTATTGGTGCTATTTAAGCTGGAAATATGCAATGACAAGTGCTATAAATACAAGCAGTAATACATTAATAAAATTATTTAGCGAGTGGATGCATAATGATTACACAGTGAAAATCTTTCTTAGCTCTTTTAGAAAAAAAGAACTAGAAAAAGGGTAATAAGAAGTAGTATTAGAGAGCCTAAAGTTGTTTGATAATTATCAAGCGAGTTTTTAAGCTTTCATAGATCTTTTTTAATGAGATTAGTGGTCTTAAATTGTTTTTAAAAAACCCTCTGAAATAAGTTTTTGAGAAATTGTGTCAAAAAGTATATTCCTTAGGCAATCTCTTATCCTCTTTCTGCAACTGTGGTTACACTTGTCCACTGCCAAGCTTAGAACACAGGAAAAGAAGTTTAACAAGACTAAGGAATTGATAAATACAGTGGACACACTCACAAAAGAATTTTGTTTTCAATGTTAAGAAGAATTCAGTTTATACACGTAAGAGCTGTAAAAACTGGAATTGGTACTTTCAAGTATAAATCCCTGGTCAACATCTCTCATTAAGCATTTCCAAGTCCCTAAACTGGGAGTTGTGAAGGTATTCCAGCTCCTTCAGTAGTTCAGAAAGTTCATTCAATAGTAGATCCCTACTCAGTTTTGGGCCATGCCTTTAAATGTACATTCTGAAAACTGAACCAAGGTGTACAACTGGCTTTATTTTTTTCCCTAGGAATAAATGCTCCTGACAATCCCCTCAGTCAAGCTTTGATGCTTTCTCCAAAACTTCTTTACTTCATTAAAAATCTTAGTACAAAGAGTTGTCTGCTACCTAGAAGAAATCCCATGTAGCCTGGTCCAGCTTCATTAATATTTAATGAACATTTAAAGGTAATGTAACTGTGTGTATTTTCAAACATGTCAGTAATACATGCACATACTTCCTCTTGAAGTCTGTGCAAAGTGCTCTGCTTAATGAGGATTTATAATTACCCGTTTGTAGGATTGGTCATTGTGTGACTTTTCAACAAGACATTCCTTAACACCAAAGTTGTTTCATAATAGAATTGGTGCTGTAAATCCACATGAAGGATGAGTAGTCATTTTTGAAAAATAGCTGCTGTACATTAGTGGCTATTGTTTCAAACAAAATTAGAGGGGAATCTGAAGCCAGTGGATGTCTTTGTATAGCATCTGCACATTTTTTTTTGAGATCTGATGACTAACTAGCTACCTAATAAAACCCAATACTATTCAGTAGTCAGCAGCTGTTGAAAAATAGCCATTATGTTCTAGCATGTGGGAAATTTGTGTACTTAAGGACAGTTTCCAAGGTAGCTTTCACACAAAAGCCATTACCCAGCAAGTCCCCAAACATGGATTTCTATAACAGAATGCAGCATTTCTGAAAAAGCCGTTCTGCCTTATTGGGCCAATAATTTGCATTTTAAGCAGGGTCTAAATAGGTATTTCTCTGACAGACTGGAGCTGTTATGGCTTACTAGGTCAATAATGTATTTTGTAAATACTCCCTAAATAGGCATTTACATAATTTGTATATTTAGAACCCTGTAATTGAGTATCTACAAAACAGATCATAATGTCTCCATTTGAACTAGTATGATCTATTTCAGGTTGCTTGGGAAAAAAAAAAGAGATGAAAAAGAGTAAATTGTAATATTAATGAACCCTACAGATATGAAAAATGTCGGAAAATTAAATTCAAGAAAGGCTTGTGTTTTTCAGGGTCTTTTTTATCTGTGCTCTCTTTGATTTACTGTACTGTAATAGCACAGCAATTAATTATCTTTTATTCTCTGTTTTTTATTGGGTGGAAAACACATTCTTTGGTAGGTCAAGGGTCACAGAACACATGAAAAGATACTTTCATCCAACAGACCCATTTAACTTATTATTTTGGCTACTGTTATTAAATACTTTAAAAAGTTCTCTAAAATAGATCCAGCAGACTTTTATAGCTGAATAGGTCTCATCTTTTGCTTTCTCGACAATTTGGATTCCAATCCATGTTATTATATAAAAAAACTCCTTAGGAGGTAGTTCACACAATCTCTTTGGGGCTGTCTCATTAAAGAAGATAATTTATTCTCAAGACATATACATAGTTTGTTTTCTGTTTAACTGTAGAAGGACCCCAACTGGTACTTTGGAGTAGAGATCTACTTTTTAGCTGACTACCATTGGGTGGTATCAAGGCTTTTTTCCCTACAGAAACCCATTGGGTGAACCTATGTCCTAATCTTTTATAATTTAGCTCAAGAAGAAAATACTAGATAATTTGCACAGGAAATTTCAAGAGGTTTTAATATACTATTCTTGGAAAGTCCTTGGGGCCACATTGCAGTTGCCATAAAAACTTTGACATATTTTCTTTCTATACATAAATCAAACACCTTATACAAAAACTTATTAGCCACACTAGAAAAATATTTAAAGTAATTTTACTACTCATCTTAGTTGCACAGAGAAAGAAATTATATCTTTAACATTAAATTCCATTAAATGATTGAAGTTATCTCAAAAGTAAATGTTACTTCAAATTGTCACCTTCTCTCTTCGAGCATTTACAAACAGTTCAGTAAGAGCACTGAAGATGTGGGCTGGTGTAGCTTGGTGACAAGAGTCATGTGGGCCTTTTGGATTTAATAGCTTCTGAAACAAAAAAGAGCTTCAATTCAAATTCAGTGGAAGTACACAATTCAAAATAAGCAGTCATTGTAAGTCAGCTACGCAGTTCAGCATCAGATTTTTAGCTGATGTATGAGTAATTCAGATTCAAAGGATTCATGGTGTTAATACTGCTCATGAAAGATAAACTCATTCTCCATAAAGAAGGTCAGCACAAACTCTAATTAAGCCTTCAATATGAGATTAAGCAAATCTTAAATAAGATATGAATCTTGTTTGGGTTTCTATATCGAGGATTCACCTTCAAAACTGGGTAGAAACACATTGGGATAAGTTTTTGCATCTCTTATTCCTATGTTTCAGTGAGTAAAAAGAAGGAAGTAATTTCAGCCATTTCTTATTTGCAGAATGGAAAAGGAATTACAGGTTCATATTGCTGTATTTGTTGTCCATTTTATGCATCAAAATAATTACACCATTAAACTACTGAAAATTAACAATCATAATTATGCAATGAAAAATTGTATTAGGACATGGCTGTGTCATTGAAGCAATGTGTCCAGAGCAGTGTTTTCAATATTTTAGCTATGTTTTTGTTCCTATTTTGGCAGAAAAGACCCAGACCATTTTTCATACAACTCTCCAATCAGAACTTCCCTAGATTGATAATCCATAATGAAATATAAAGGGTGGTTAATGCTGAGCTTTCTAGAACTGTCATTGATGATAATAGATATGGACAACTCTGTTATATTTGAGGAAATAAGAGATTTTTGGTTCCTTCACATTTTCTGAGGGTAAGTGCACTGATGTGATATGTGTTAGAATTTCCATCAACTAACTTAAAAAGCTTATTCATAAGTTTGGAATATTGGGAGATAAAGTTTGAACGCAGATTAACAAATAGTGATGTTGAGGCTATGGCAAACAAGAGACAGCTGATTGTGAATTGATCCAGTTAGAGAGGCTGTGTTTGCAGATAAAGCAAAAATTTGTGATTCCACAGTGCTGATAGAGTTTTTCACTACTCCTGTGGCCTGTGATGAGACAGTAGTTCTCTTCAACATGGCCAGATGATAGGACTGCACAGAATTTTTTACATGATAAATGAAAATGTTGGGTATCAAATAAAATTAAATAAAAGAAAGTCTGTAATAATGTCCCTTTTTCTTTGATTAAATGAAATATAATTTTCAGTTTATGTTTTAGAAATGTGAAGGGGCTCTCGGCAATCTGTGTTTTAAAAGATAGATTTATTCACTTGTGCAAATGGAAGTTTTAAGCAGTGTATAAATTTCTATAATCCAGTCATCTTTATTTTATTTTCCCTCTTGTGCTTCCTTTTACAGAAGTAATCTTCTCTAGATGTCTCTATTACCTGATCTGAGTATTACACTATCTCTTGTTTTTCTCCTACCTTCTAACTAACTACCACTTTCACTGATCACAGTTTTCACCATTCACTGGATCTTCTGCTATAACAATAAATGTCATAATAACGATTAAAATACCTTACACCTTCCATCAAGTGGATCTCTTTTTCTCTGCTGAAATGGACTTGTTTAAAATACACAGATTAAAGAGATACATTTTAGTTTAAAAGCATATGGTAACTTAAGAAAGTCAGTAATATGGAAGGAATAATACATTCTTTATAGAAAAGTTACAAAAAGTTAATCTCATGTCACCTGAATGCCAGCAAGAGATGAAGTCAAACTCTGGGGAAAAATCAATCTTGATAGGTAGAGAATTTATGTATAAATACACTCCTTCTTAAAGTGCTCCATAGAACATCCCTCTGCAGCTCTCCTGAGTAGCATTCCTGATCCTATCAAAGGCAATGAGTCAAAATTATTTTGGCATCCAAGAGGTCTGCCTGGAAGTTTGCATGCTTTATTTTGCAGTAGTAGTCCCATTTATCTTACAGCAAAGTTCCAGGCTATTTTAAAAGGGCAAGAAAAGAAAAAGAAATAAGTCAGTCTTACTTTTCTTAGAATAATTGCATAATATGGCCAAAAAGTACTTGCAGTTTTGTTACTTTTTATGTACAATCTGTATTTTCACGAGTGAGATTCTTTAGAGAATGGAACATGAAAAGACAAGTGATGTTGCTAAATATACATATATTCATGCAAGCAAAGCAAAGCAAAGTAATCAAAACTCCCAAATTAGTATGCTGCCTAAAATATCTAAAGAAAGGGAATAACTCAGTTAACTCCTTCCTTTAGCAAAAAATCTCCTTTAGCACCTCTCATATGGGAGTATAACTTCTTTCAGCTCTGTATTTCCCATTGTCCCAAACAACTTTCTTATGTTATATTTTGGCACCTGTTGTTGTAAAATAATTTGCATTAAATGAAAAAAAAAAAAGCATAATCAAAATAATTTTAACCCATCACACCTTTGGGATTTTTTTGAGTTATGCTTAAGGCAGCAAAACATCTACTTGTAGATAATTGTACCAAACACAATATTCTTATACTCACCAAGAATTAATATTGTTTCTGAAGACCTTATCTAACAGTCACACCACAGTTTTATGTTGGTCCTCAAAGGCTTTGACTTTGCCAGAAGAAGCAATTTTGGTGTCTGAATATATGTAACATCAATTTTGGCAATTTATGTGCAGCTAGCAAAAAAAAAAAAAAAAGATCACCAACCCATTGTCATTCAGAGGAAGAGTAGATGGGGATAATGTGAGTGAAAGTAATCAAGTAGGTAATTATGTAGATTCCTGTATATCACATGTAAACTTCTTACTTAAAAGTGACATTCTCATGGCTCTAGTCCAGTAGTATTACACAATTATGATTTTTAACTCTCTATCAGTGTCTAATCATAACAGAGAAGTGTTTCTCTACATCCTTCACTTCAATGCCTCTGGGATGGAGAACTTTGTCCCACATGGGTGAACTAACACAGTGACAACATAATTAATAGGTATTTTCAACGTTTTAAAATTTTCAGTCAGCTGAAAACTTCAGCAGTGGATTATCCTTCCAGAACTTATTTTCTTATGATAGCATAATTTATGACAGCTCTCTGAAGAAATAACATGAGCATCTGACTTTCCAACGTTGTGCTCAGAATGTCTTAGTCCTTGCTGAGATGCAGTTGCTAAGAAAAGAAATTTCAAACTTAGAAACATCAAATACAAACCTTTATTTGGAACAATACTTCAGTTTCTTCTTATTTGGGAGTAGCTTCTTATTGTTATTAAGATAGACTTTTTCAAAAAGTAACCAAATGGTGGCAGAAAGAAATTCCATATTTATTGCTCCGTACAGTTTCCCTTGTAACTACAGTCTAGGAGTTACACAAAAGCTATTCAATTTCCAGACCTGGAAATTCATTTAAATTCAGTCAGGAATGGAAAAATGTGTAATATCTTTTATTCATGCTATCACCTTGTATGACTTGTCTTCAGAAAAAAAAAGTCCTGATGTACAAAAAAAAGAAAAAAAAATTAATCAGAAAAAGAACAACCAGGGCACTTTTTCTTTTAAAAGTAGAAATATGATTCAATGAGTTCAGTATTGATGCATACTTTACTCTCAAGCATTTCTGATTATTCATTTCCTTCTGAAAGTAGTGACTTTTATGGTGCTCTTTCAAATGACTATAACAATATTCCTATTTCCTCACAACTTTAGCTTACCAGCATGACTTTTACTTCTTTCCTCTCAGTAATGTTTGAGTCTTTTCTTAATTTAATTGAATGCCTTTAAATTATAATTCAATAAAGTAATCAATTATTTTTAAATGTTCTGGTTTTTCTTATGTTCAAATAGATGGAGTACAATCCTGCCAAATGGAGAGAGATCATAGTGGTAATGGGTAAAAAGAAATACATTTTCAAGGTTACCCTATAAATCCTTAGACTAATTTAAGGTGAGGATTTAAAAAATATTTTAGGTATGTAGGAATACAAATAAATGCCTTATAAAACACCAAATAGTTCATAACATCTTTTCAATTTAATATCACTTATTCATTTCTGCTTTGAAAAGCTAACAGTTTTCTATCTGCCTTTTTACAGACCTAAAAATTTGGCAGGCTAATGAAATTTTGGAACTAACAATCATTGTTTATTAGTCATGCACTCCTAACAATTCAAAGGTACTTGAGCTTTGTCTCAGGTTGACACATTTGGGCTGGTTGTCTAGGCAGGTCTTCAGTGTAGTTTAGGGTTTGGGCTATTGTGCATTCCTACATTTAGAATACTTTAAACCAAACAAATTTATACTGCCCAAAATCTTAATTACATATCCTAGTTCTTATATGAACGTGATTAAAAAAAAACATACGTACTTACAGAAATTCTCTCATAAAGAGTTTTTCAGAGCATGGCCTAGTTGTTTCTGGCTCATGTTAAGAACTCGTGGCAAATATGATCCCAAATGTCTTATTATACATATATTTTTGTTATGTTTCTAATTCATTTCAGTGAGCACAGATTCTTTGTTATTTATAATGGAATCAGCTATCAAGAAATGAAGAAAAATGCAAAGTACCTTCAAAGAGATAAATTATTTTTATTGTGTTTATGCATACAATTTATTTCCTAAAAGAGTTGATAGAGACAGCTATTAAGAATGAATTTTTTTCTGATATTCCAAGTTTATTACGAAAATATTTCAGATGTTTTTCCAGCATATGGCCAACAGAATTATTAGCAAACCAATGAGAAATTAAGACATGTACAGAGATACCAGACATTTTTTTGTTTCATTTTCTCAATAATATCTAGGTTAATTTTAATACTCTTGCACTTAGTTTATCAAGTTCTTACAGGACCTCTCATCCCCTAAGAACGGAATATAAGACATGGTCTTTTCAATGCTCAGTTTTCACTGAAGTGCCATCAATCAAAAGGTAAGTTTTGATAGAGAGGAGCAGTTTATCTTGACCTCTAAGTGACTAAAGAAATCCCTATGCACTATCAAAGGTTGTCACAAAACTGTCATTGACAAAGAGTGCAATGCCAGCTTCAAAATGTGCTCTGTCGTCAACTGCATACATTTGCATTGATTTTACTGTTTTGCATACATTGCAATATGGATGTATGGTGAAGTGTATGCTGAGAAATATGCTTTTCTATATAGAGTACAAACTCCCAGCAAAAAGATACATTTTATACATCGGCATTCTTTGCACTTTAGCTTTTTTTTTTAATTTTCTTTTTTTTACTTTTTTTACTTTTTTTTTTTTTTTATTTTAAATCTGGACCCTCAGGGTAATAATAAAATGGTTATTTCATGCCATGTGTTTTTCAGTTTAGCCAAGTCAATACTTCACACTTACTGCTGCAAGAGTTCCTTCAAGCAGCAGTGAAGATCATGCTGCACTTCTGTAAGCATAGCATAGATAAAGATCCCAGGCTGACAGAATATACCACCTAAAGGACAGCAGAAAGACAAGCAAAACTAAATGAACTGAAATCAAGGACTAGATCAGAGAACCTGTTGGCAAAATTATATGGTATCTATTATACATGGGTCCTAACAGACGCTTTGGGTATGAACTGTAAATTCATGAGAGGGATACAAAATGTCAGCGGAAAACAAGGTAATAGACTTATGACATTAGGAACATAAACTTGGTTTATTTAAAGGAAATAATCATTGATGCTTTACGGTTCTGCTCTCCGTAGTTTCTTTTGATAAGCAGTTTTATATTTAAAAAATGGTGGAAAAAAATTTAATGTTTATTTTGTCCTTTTTTACACTTCCAGCCTTGTTTTTTTTTCATATCTCTCTCCAGCAACTTAAGCAGATCATATATTCTAATTTACCCTTCCCTTCTGTTAACAATTTTTATACAGACAGAGGACTATTCAAAATGATGCTTTATTATGAGAGTGCTCAGAGACTTTCCAGTTGTACTGACACCTTCTTTATTTCTGTTCTTTTCTTTCTGTCTCTGTACTTTCAACAGGAAAGCTTTCATATGAGTCAACAGTAAAATCTATAAATTCAAAACCTTGCTAAGAAGGACTTTATTGTCTTTATTTAATTGATTCTCTTGGGACTTACTAATAAAATTCTTTGATTAAATGGAAAGGAGAAAGCTCTCTGAACTTCCATTCATAAGTAAGCAAAGAACAGCCTTAAGAACAACCTTATCAGCTTTGGTGTATATATTTGGACACAGTAATGCAGTTTATGCCCAGCTATAAATAGGTTAAGCTCTACATTTTATAATAAATCAATTTGGTATTTTCTTTATTTTTTCCCCTTCTATTTCATCAATTCGGTCACTCTTTCTTTTTTTTTTTCCTTACTTTGGAAGGAATAGCAACAATAATAACAAAAGGAACATCTTACAGCTTTTGTGGCAAAAAAAATGTAGTGATTGCTAGATATGGGTTTTCATTAAGGCTGTGCTCCTAGAGGAATGACATTTCTCAGAGTTTCGAAAGCTCTGACATTGCATGGTCTAAACATTCAAGGACAAACTTCACTTACATCTAGACCATGCAAAAAAAAAAAAAATCCCACAACTTTTTCTTGTTTTTTGCATGCCAGAGTAAGCTTTCATGTAGTTGCCATACTAGAAGTTGACTCTAATGAATGGCAAGTAGTTACTTCTATGTTGTATTCAGAGGGTTTATAAAATATCCAGTTTTAGTGTTACAATTTATGAACACTACTACTGACAAACCACAAAGCAATATCTTCAGGAAAGTAGCTTTTCTCCCTGACCACAAACACTTGCTTGATTTTCCTTCTAGATATTATATCCCTAAAATTCAGGATGTGCATTACCACAAATCAAATTTTAAAATAACCATCACCTTTTCACAGATTCCCTTTAGTGTGCAAGCCTTAAAATAAAGTGTTTAATTTTCTTTTTATACCATAAATGGTGCTTAATCTTTGTAACCAACTCTCACCATCTAGTTCTGTGTTAGCTAGAAATACATCACAGGAATGATGATGTTCAGATAATGTATTACACTAATATATCATCAGTGTAGCAATACTCTATGATGGATGAGTAATACATCTTCCAGACAAAGATGTCAAATACATATCTACTTAGAAAAGGAGCAACACTCTTCCCTGTGTGTTATTCTAACTTTATTATCTTAAAACTTTATAAAGTGCTCTTAAAATTCTACTGAAATTATTCATTTGGGCAGCCAACACATTCCCACATAGACAGGGAGTTTGTCACAGCTCTGAGATCTGTTGATTCGACAGAACTTTTCTTCACTTTCAGTGTGAGAGATGATAGAAAGTAGCTTTCTTTACATGCAACATATGGTGTTGCATAAGGTAATAAATGTCGCCATATAGAAGCTCATTACTGGATTAGAAAAAGAACTCACTGTTTAGACAGTCTGTAATTGCCATTTCCCNAAAAGAGACAACCAGGATATCGAAGTAACACCTTTGAGAAGCTAATGTGGGACTGAGAACCATAAAGTTAGTAAACTCTGTAGAGTCAAGTAGGAGGCAACAGCCCAGAGAGAACATATAAGAATATCTAGATTACAATTTTCTCCTCACTATGATAATTTCTTCTGCATTTCTCAGAAGTGCAGTTGCTGTGGTTGTTACCTATGTCAGGTGGACATAGGAGATTCAATATATATGAAG
>VWYE01028270.1:626384-707122 GCA_013398995.1 Alaudala cheleensis
AATTTATGAACACTACTACTGACAAACCACAAAGCAATATCTTCAGGAAAGTAGCTTTTCTCCCTGACCACAAACACTTGCTTGATTTTCCTTCTAGATTTCATATCCCTAAAATTCAGGATGTGCATTACCACAAATCAAATTTTAAAATAACCATCACCTTTTCACAGATTCCCTTTAGTGTGCAAGCCTTAAAATAAAGTGTTTAATTTTCTTTTTATACCATAAATGGTGCTTAATCTTTGTAACCAACTCTCACCATCTAGTTCTGTGTTAGCTAGAAATACATCACAGGAATGATGATGTTCAGATAATGTATTACACTAATATATCATCAGTGTAGCAATACTCTATGATGGATGAGTAATACATCTTCCAGACAAAGATGTCAAATACATATCTACTTAGAAAAGGAGCAACACTCTTCCCTGTGTGTTATTCTAACTTTATTATCTTAAAACTTTATAAAGTGCTCTTAAAATTCTACTGAAATTATTCATTTGGGCAGCCAACACATTCCCACATAGACAGGGAGTTTGTCACAGCTCTGAGATCTGTTGATTCGACAGAACTTTTCTTCACTTTCAGTGTGAGAGATGATAGAAAGTAGCTTTCTTTACATGCAACATATGGTGTTGCATAAGGTAATAAATGTCGCCATATAGAAGCTCATTACTGGATTAGAAAAAGAACTCACTGTTTAGACAGTCTGTAATTGCCATTTCCCTTCTTCTTCTTCTTCTTCTTCTTCTTCTTCTTCTTCTTCTTCTTCTTCTTCTTCTTCTTCTTCTTCAACTCAATTTTTCTCTTCTTTTTGGTAAATAGAATTGAACCAGAACTTCCACATGAGACATGGAAGTTGTTACACCTTTGGTTTGTCTCTTCCATTTAAATTCATTGCAGGAGATACAATTGAACTGAGACAATCTATATCTTCTCCTGTACATTTAATTTCTAGATTACCATAATTACATGTCTGTTGAAGGACACATCTTTGTTCTTTTTTAACTTTTGTACAGAATTAACAGTCTGTACAAAATGAGGCTGTACAATTACACCAGAAAATATGCTGTCATTAGATTTTAAGCCATCAGCCTGACTAATAGTAAACCTTACTTCTGCTAAAAAAATGGTGACATATAAACTTCAGAAACCTTGGGTTTGCCATAGTCTGTAATATTAGTAAAGGAAACACTTTGAAGGGCTCAAACTTTCCCCTCTTGTTGGCCCAGCAACATCAGTGAGAAAAGCAGTGAAGATTAGTTGTGTCAGATATTAAATAATATATGATAAAGTACTTTGAAGGAAAGAATATTTTGCATCTGGTTATAGTCCTCAATGAATCTGTATTGATTCCTTTCCAATTTTACTTTAAAAGCTTTCTAATAACAATGATGGCCATGATAGAAAAAAAAAATAGTGTGTATATATATATATATATAAATATAAATATATGAAAAGAGACAACCAGGATATCAAAGTAACACCTTTGAGAAGCTAATGTGGGACTGAGAACCATAAAGTTAGTAAACTCTGTAGAGTCAAGTAGGAGGCAACAGCCCAGAGAGAACATATAAGAATATCTAGATTACAATTTTCTCCTCACTATGATAATT
This sequence comes from Alaudala cheleensis, assembly GCA_013398995.1. Taxonomy (NCBI): domain Eukaryota; kingdom Metazoa; phylum Chordata; class Aves; order Passeriformes; family Alaudidae; genus Alaudala; species Alaudala cheleensis. The sequence goes on from VWYE01028270.1 coordinate 628,001, forward strand.
TCTTCTACATTTCTCAGAAGTGCAGTTGCTGTGGTTGTTACCTATGTCAGGTGGACATAGGAGATTCAATATATATGAAGAGAATGTGATTATGGTGTATCTGAGGAAAAAAAAAATATTAATGACTGTAGAAAATAAGAATTGTTTATTCTGCTCTTTGAGTCCATCCAATGCCCATTATGTGAATTTCAGGGTACCTGCTCTTTATATTCTTATGGAAAGGAATGAATCCTAATTATTTTGGTCTGCTTTGTCTTTCCATACTGAAAATCAAAGTTATATAAAAATATTGGTTAATTAAATTATATTGAAAATAAAGAACTAGGTAAAAGGGAACTGAGAAAACAATATTTTTCAAAGTTCAGTAAGCTAGCTAATGTAGAAATATTCTTAAAAGGTAAGTCCATATTTCAGATAATGTATAAAGAAACAAAAATATTATTTAACTTTAGAGATAAAATATAACTTTATTAATGCATAGTCTCTTAGAATAATAGAATTTTAGTAGAGGCTAAATGAAAAGTTACTCCATATGAGTAGAAAACAGTCCTTGCCAATTTTCCTAACTAAAAAGACATTTAATATATAATTCTATAATCTTATGTTATCCAGTAGTATTATATACTAAACTTATTACATTTGTATAATTGCAGCAAGCTTAAATTGTTTCAGAGAATCCATATTTATTTAGTTTAACATGATTATTAAATTCAGAATCTCTTTAGTGGAACTGAAATCAGATGTAAAAACTCTCCAAGGAAAGTAACACCTCCTTTGAGAAATGCTTCTTAGGGCTTGTCATGAATAAGGACAATTAATCTGATCTTTTAACATGAACTCAGATCCTAAATCTTATCTTTTACTTTGTATCAAAGCAACAAAAATTTTCATCACATTTGAAATTTTATAGGATTTGGATATCTGATGTCAATATAAGGGTTTAATTATGTTATATTTATATATTATTGATCTTGCAAGATAATGAGTGTCTACCAGAAATATTGAGCAAATTCTACTCTCATTAGAAGTTAATGCAATTTGTGCTCTTTTCTCAGCAATTTCTGGCAAGACCCATGGTGTTAGAACTTTATTTCTCACGTCAGTCTGTTACAGATTTTGTATTCAAATTTAGCTGAAATATATATACATTTTTTAAAAGGGATTTTAGTCTAAGTTAGGCTTGCCTAAGCAGTCAATTTTGATTTGCAAAATTGTAAAATTGAAGATGTAAATTTTAGAATTAAGTATTGTATTACTTATATTATTTATGTCTACCAGTGACCACACCCATAAATTTCTATTCATCTGATGTTTGGCCCAAGGGAAAAAAACAAAACAACAAACTAAACCAAACCAACCCAAACCAAACAAACCCACACACCAGAAAAACCCCAACATATATAGCTTTTAATGATCCAAGTTTTAAAAAATTTACTGATGTATTTTTGATTATAATAATTCAAAAAAAGTATGAAGACTGCATGAAGGTGAAGGGATTTCTTCCAAATCCTTTTCCTAATTCCTGCCATATATTTCCCAGCCAGTTTCGTGGAAGTTTTTTTACAATACATGAAGAACTCTTTTAAAGTTATTCTATCTTTGGATGCATTCCTTCATCACTATATGTTTGCAATATGTAAATATAAATCAATGTTGCTGTGGGGAAAAAAAAAAGAGTATAATCGTTATCAAGCCACATTTTAGAATTGTAATACAGAAAGGTCCATTCATTCTATATCTAAGAAAAGTTTTCAACATCAAAATTTTTTCTGCTTAATTTAATTTTAAAGAAGCTTGACTACTTACATTTAGAAAAATATGACATATTTTTGCAAATAATTCTAAAATAGACAGACTATTCTGCCCCTACAATTTAGAATGATTTATCTTGAATGTTACTTCTTCTACAAATAGATAACAGTAAAACAACTGGAAATAAATTGAAGTATTTTATACACTTGAAAGCAATAGATTGTTTTTATTTAAGTTTTAAAGACTGGCAATTGTCTCATTCTTTTAAATCTCTCTTCCACTGTGAGAACTCTCCTTCTATTTTAATGAGTGTAGATACACATCATTAGCCTTCTGAGCATTTATGTGTCCTTTTTTCAGAAACTGTGTAAGTTCCTAATTTCAAATTACATTATCAACATTGTATCAACATCGGTTCCCATGTACAAAAACTTGAAATTTAGTGGCACAATCCAAATAATTCGGTGAAAGACAAATGAGAATCTATTACTTCTGAATGGGAGACTATATTTCTCATTAATGTTGATATTTCAAAAAAGAAAAAAGAATCTGAAAGTGGGATTGCTGATAAATAAATTGATTAATTACGCAGAACTTTTTTTGAATGTTATGTAGTTTGAATACATTTTCAGAGTTATGCAAGGCAGAAATATTGCATAATTTCCAAGGTACTTGAGGCTACGTTCTTCGCCTGCACACTCGCTTGGTGTTTCTTTTCAGCACATCTGAATGCCAAAGACCTCCCCTTGATCAAGACTTCTAAGATGCACTTAGCAAAGTCTGGGGTTTGTATGGGAAAAAAGGCAAGGGAACTGTCCCAAAAGACAAAGCAATTGTCCTTTGAAGTGTATGAGGTCGGAATGGGTGAAGATCTCTACATAAGCCCTCAGGAACCGAAAATGTAAAATTTGGTTACATTTATAAAATATAGTAAGGAGTAGTAGAAGACTGCAAAGCAGTTGAATTTTATAGCTTCTAATCCCACTGGTGAAATAACATTTAGATGGCTGGAAGAGTTTAATAATTTTTAGGTTTTGAAAATCTAATTGAGTAAAAAAAAAATAAAGAGATATCATAGAAAAAAAAAGAAAATAAGAGCCATGTATTGTAACTATTGTAACTCAGTGGAGAATAAGAATCCTGGTAAGCAGGGTCTTGATGTGTTTATTTTATTAAGGAGATGATTCAGTACGATATCTGTACATAATTTTTTTTTTACAAGAACAAAAATACGGAGTGCTATCTAGTTCTAGTACTATCAGAGAAAGTAGTAAAGGTGGTTAAATTCTGGAAGTTGAAATTAAGTAATCTCAAATGTAAAGAACATCTTTCTTTTCCTTTTGAATGAGCAATCTTTTAAACAAATGAGGTATTTCCTCATCTGATAAAGGTTAGGCATACAGGTTTTACTGTGTAGAGTTCTTGCTGAGATGTGAACATTAAGAGAATTTGTGTTCATCACTTGCATACCCCTAGCTTTCAATTTGCATATACTCACTTTTGTTGTTATTTTTTCGAATTTTTTTTAATTTTGTTCAGCTTGTCCAGCCTACCTGTATTGTTTCAACTTTGCTCCACATTTCCTCTTTCTCTTAGGGCCAGTCATGAAATGAATTTTACCTTGTTCATGATCTAGCATGCTGAATTCCTCTGTTCCCTACCTTGTGCAGTGATCTTTAAAGACCTCTTTCTTTAAGAGACAGATGATCATGGGGGAGAATAAGGTATACCTTCCCCAGATGGAAGAGTATTACACCATAAAACTTAAAATAAGCTTTGGCCCTGTAAACACTTTCATTCATGTGTTTATGCAATGATTTTGAAAGAAACAAAATTATTGAAGCACAAAAAAGCTCCAAGTGCAACACCATAAAAATGCATACATTGATGTGACAATTTCTCGTCACACCAGCAAAAACAACTAGATATTTATTATGTTTTTTTTTAAAACAGAATTTAAAAAAATGAGCTGTCAACACTATGAACTGTGAATTTGTCTTTTTTATGTTTCTGTGAGTGTTTTTTTGGTATGCACAGCTATCATCAGTTTTTCTGCTTTGCATTACAGTTGTGACATCCTCTACTGCATTTCTTTTTGATAGAAATCCGCAATAAATAATCCTGAGGCCCAATGGAATACTTTGTACTTAAAAAAATATGAGCTAGATTTCAAGGTGGATCTCATATTACAAGTCTAGCCAAAGTAACAGTTAACAAAATAACCCTCTCATTTCTTTAAGAGCATGTTTACCTGAGCAGGTGGAGATTGATATAAGCTCTTCTGTGCAGATTCCAAACAGGTCAGAAAAGCAGCTAAAAAGTCCCTAACAAATTCATTGTTACAACTGATATTCCTTAATGTTTTGATACAGGCAGCCATCATCAGAAAGACAGGGAATGAGTAATAGGGCTATGATAATGAAACAGTCTTTTTCTCTTTCTTTCTACAGATTTTCTCCATATGCCTCCAGGAAGATAAAATGTAATGCAGTTAAAATATTACAAAATAAAAATAAAAAGTCAATCTAAGCAGTCTGTTATGGAAATTGCCTAAAGACAACACAACAAGGAGGGAAAATGTTTGGAAAATAATTTTTCTACAAAAGCAAAGAGATGGATTTCTATGGATCTTCATTCTAAAAGTTATCACTGTAAATAGTCATGGATTTACCAATTTACCCATCATCTCCTATACTTTATCACCAAAAATTTCATTCCTCTCAAATTGATTCCAAAGAAATGAGAAACTATTGCAGTCTGACATTGATCCTATCACAAAATAATACCTATTGTGTTATAGTTGTCATCATTATCATCATCAATCTCTCTTTTTTAGTTTGCATTGCAATGAATTACTTGATTTTTTATCAAAGTAATTCTGGGAAAAAGCTTTCACATTTGAACAATTTGCAGTGATTTCTACATCTCCATGTGTTTTTTTGTGGTCATATAGGACAGATGCTCAGTTTTCCACTACCTTTTTTCCATAATATTACATTATATCAAACATATAAATCAAAAAAAAAAAAAAAAAAAAAAACCACCCCTTGTTAGTCTTATTGTATGAAGTAAGTGATAGACACCCTGGACAGCATTCTCTGATCACGTCACTGATCAGAGTAGTTTAATGCTGTGCTATTAAAAAGTACACAGAAAAATTTGTGATATAATTTTATGTTCTGACATCACTGCTTGTAATTGCCTTAATCTTCAAAATTACAGCCAAATTAAACAGTTTGACTCATTTTACAGTTTAGCAGCATTTATGGCTGTAGTTTACATGCAGGAACTATTTAACAGATTCTTGTTTCCCTCCTCCCACATATTTCTTATTTTTCTTTTAAAAACATCTATCTTATGAAAAACATATATAAACACACTTATCCTTACTTGCCTTTTAAGTTGTACAATAAAGCTATGCAGGTTTCCTGCTACATACAGTAATTCCCTAAGTTAGAAACTCAGCGTTCCTCCCACACCAAATCCCAAACAAACTCAGCAGCAAAATTTCTTCTATGGTGCTGCAATGTGTCATCTGTCATGCAAAATATACTCATTTGGAATTTTTTACAGGACAAAAGATCACAACTAAAACCTACCTTATACAGCAGATCTGTTAAGTCTGACACAACCAAGCAGGAAAAACTGAACTTACCTTTATTTTGTCTTACACCTCTTTCTCTTCATGATTCATCTCTTGATAAGTCTCTTGTTACGTATTCCCTGGTGTAGGCTCACCATGTGTGTAATCCTAAACACATCTCAGGACTAAATGTGTGCCAAGGACATCTGGGTAAAAGTAATAGAAGTTTAAGAAAACTCATGTCTCCCCTTCATCTCTTCAAATCTTCTTGTCATCCCATTCCTTTAACATCCCACACACTAGCACTCTATTTCAGTCTAGCTACTTTGGGAAAACAACAAGGAGACATGCAAGCAAACTGTCCCCTCCAGCCCCAACAGACAATCAAATGATTAAACATAATGCCAAATACAAGTACTGGATGGCAGATAATGACCCTCAATATCAAACATTTCCAAGATAAAATCATACCACCATAAAAATATTCACCAGCTGTACCATATTTCCAGTATTTTAGACTCATGACTTCACTGGGATTTGGATGGCTCTGGCAAAGAAGGAAAAATTGGCTGTACAAGAGAATACAGTACGTGACTCTGGACTATAATGTCGTAGTTTCTTGTTTGGGGTCACAGAATTTCTCAGCTGCCCTAGCATGCTGTCATAACCTTTTTCCAGGTAAACAGCCCAGAGTGCCAGCACAAACAGATATAAAAGTTTGAGTTTTTCTTGCACCACTGTGCTAACTAATATAGTTAATATGAAAATAGTACAAAAGGTAAGGAACCAGTTTCTGCTTAAGCTCAAAATATTTTGAAGTCTGTATAAGGACACCTGTATGGGAGTGCAATAACAAAAAAAATATCAGTGTAAATAACTATACAGACCGTGCCTTTTGTTTTCTCTCACTTTAGGGTTAAAACAAAAGCCAACAGAAAAGGACTGTGGATATTGTCCAAGAGGACAAGGAGAAATGGCCTCAAGCAGCAGGAGGGGAGGTTCAGATTGGACATCTGGAAGAATTTCTTGACTGAAATGTTGGTTAAGCATTGGAACAGATTGCCCAGGGAAGCGGTGGAGTTACCATCCCTGGAGGTGCTCAAGAGGTGATTGGGCATGGCACTTGGTGCTGTGGTTTAGTCGACAAAGATGTTTGAGTCCAACCTTTGACCAAACACCACCTTTGATCTTTCCAACTTTAATGATTTTAAGATTCTGTGAAGGAAGGAAGGCTAGGGAGGGAAATGTCATAATTTGTTCATGACTTTGCAAAAGAACTCAAAGCTGATATTCTGACTTAAACATCAGTATCTCAAGTTCAACATTTTCACTCTTAGTGCTTACAGCATTATGCTCATAGTCTGAAGGACAAAAGTTGGCATTATTCATTCAGTAGACAAAAAACTAGGAAAAAAAATTACCAGAGAAAGTTTTTCCTTGTTTTTCTATCAGATAAAGCAGATGACCTGATGCATTTTGTAAGGCTCGTGTCTTCTGTACCACAATACAGCCAAAGTAATTTAGTTTTCTCTGTAAATAAAAGTGACTCTATACATTTAATAGATTTCTGGTTGATCTGATTTAGGGCAAAAGGTTACCATGTTCTTCTGGCTGGAAAGCTGAACTCTCATTTTTGCTTCACTAGAATCTTGTTCAGAGGACATGGTTCAATTGAATTGAACCAAAGGGCTGTGATCATGCATACTACAGGCACACTCCCTGATAGTAATGCAGAGGTGATATGAAACTGTTTCTTCTACAACTTTGACCTTAATATTGTGCAATAACATTCTGAATTTCTATAAATCTCAAAAATTCATTATAATTCATACAAGACCTTCACTTGAATCACACTGAATCATTCAGTGTCTTTTAATATTAGTTCATGTTTTTAATTAAGATATGCACGATATATGAAATTTCACTAAGTGTCTTTCAAGGAGCTTTGATGATAATAAAAAATGAGCAGTGGAAAGTCTTTGCTTTTAATAACTCCAAAATTATATTATTCTGGGATATATTTCTAACGCCTTATTCATTTTGTGGGGGAGGGAAGGAAAAAGGTCTTTTAGTATTGTTAATTAAGATGAAGATTCTCATTAACTAAAGCAAATGTTAAATGGCCCACGGGAGTGCATAAATAATAGGCTTACTAATAAACTGTACTATATTGAAGCTGAGCAAAATAACTTTAACAATGCTATTGCAAATTTACTAATTATAATAGCTTCCAGCAGTGCCAGTTCAACCTGCAAAGGACTTAAACTACACTTGTTCTGCTCTCAGAAGTGCTTCAGAATAATTAGACTATTTTGAATCAAAGTTTTTCACCCTGTTTATTAAAATAAAAATAGGCAAAATAGTTGTTAAAATATTGTGGACTCCTGGTGACTATATATATTTTATAATTGAAATAGTCTTTTCTAAAAGGGCAGTACTTCTGGAATTGAAATACATTAATACACCACATTTTATTCTGATTAAATGTAGTAGTAAGTGCTGTACTCTTGCATGAAGATGATTTTGCTATTATGAAAGCTATCATGTGGGAAACAGTGGAACTTATGAGTAGTTCTAGTTCAGAATGACAGCTCTATAAAAAGTCAGTGTTAGGCATGGATCTCCTTTACACAAAAAGCTTAAGGATGGTACATGTTTCATAGCTTTTTCTCTAAAATGTAAAAATACATCATTATTGTGGGCTAACCTGGTAGGCAGCTGAGCCTCACACAGCCACTTTCTCGGTCCCCCCGCCTGCAATGGGAAGGGGGAGAGAATCATAAGGGTAAAAGTGAGAAAACCTGTGGGTTGAGATAAAGACAGTTTCATGGGGAAAGCAAATGTTGTGCATGCAAGCAAAGCAAAACAAGGAAGTCATTCACCACTCCCCATCATCAGGCAGGTCTTCAGCAATCTCAGGGAAAGGGTTTTCTCATGGGTAATAGTTTCTTTGGAAGACAGATATCCTAACTCCAAATGTTCCCCCTTCCCACTTCCTGTCCCCAGGTTTTATTGCTGTCCATGATGCCATATGGTCTGGAATGTCCCTTGGGGCTGTTAGGGACAGCTGTCCCCACTGTACATCCTCCCAAACTTTTGTGAACTCCTCAGCCTGCCAGAAGAGTTCTTGACACTGTGTAAGCACTATTCAGAAACAATGACAATATTCCTGTCTTATCATCACTGTTTTGGTCACAAATGCTAAACAGCACCCTATGAGCTTTTGTCAAGAAAATCAACCAGCCAAAATGCCAGCCAAAACCAGTAAAACTATAAAAAAATAATTTAGTTGAAAAGTTGTCCAAGTTCCAACAGGTTTAAGAACATAGAAATCAGTAGAATCACAGTATAATTTTGTTTGAATATGTCTCTGTGGAGATTGTCTGGTTTAACCCCTTCCTCAAAGCAGAGTTAGCTCAATGTAAGATCAGGTTCCTTTAGGTTTTATCCAGGACAGATTTGAAAACCTTCAGACAAGAGTTTTGCGAATCTCTTTCACAAACTTGATGCAGTGCTTACCACTCTCATCATGAACACTATTTCAGCATATGGATAAAGGGATGGATTTTCTAGATGGATTTTCCTTTTTCACAACATACAACTTCAGCCTCTTGGTTATGGCTTTTTTATTCTGGAAAGAGGGTTTTCTATAACTTACCATTACAAAGTTTAAACCAGCAAGATCCTTCTCATTTCCAAGCTAAAAGCAGATCACATCTTTCACTCTTTCCTCATGCATCATGTTTTCCAGGCTCTTAAACACTTTAATGTTACTCTATAACTCTTTCCAAATTTGTCAATATCCCTCTGGTTCTGGCAGAGTACCAGAGGTCCACTTGCATTTCTTTCCTTCCTTCTGCCTTCCTGTCTTCCTTCCTACCTTTTAACTATGCATTAATCGTTTATGTCTGGTTAGAGTACAGGAACAAGCTTCTCTTCATATAAGGCTTATTCTCAGGGTGATGGAAAAACCAAGGGAGACAAATTCCTTTTTTACTTATTTTCCTTATTTTGTTTTGAAACACAATCCTCCATAATCATCAGCTAGCTAATCTGCCTTTTTCAGCTTCCTATTACCAAGTTAATAATACAGGTGTGTCTCCCAATGTCTCTTCTCAAAAACTTTAAAATAACATCTGTTGCTGCAAACTTTTGGACATCTACTCACAAGATAAATAAGAAAGAACAAAAAGTATAGACATTTTTATTCTATCTCATTCCATATAATTAAAGCTGTCTTGAACACCATCTTCTCCAAACATGAAATGATTTTCAGGAATTTTTGTCTTTGTTTCCTCTCAAACTATCAAAACACATAATTAATCTACTGCTCCTTTGGTAGTTCAGTTTGTGCCTTATGTTTTCAGCATCAACAGGGCATTAACAATCGTGAACTGACACATTATGGAAATAATTATCCTCTCACAATTGGCTGTGCCTCTCAACCACATAAATGTTCCTTTAACTTGTTATGGCACCCTCCTGAAGGATCACTCCATTTCCTTGTAGTTGAAACATCTACAAGGATCAAATACAAATTTGTACAAAGACCTTGAACACAAGTATTAACAACAACATTTAATTTAGTTGTGTATTTTAGTATAATCTTTGACAGTTGAGGAATTAACAAAAACTTAAGAATGCTGACGAAACCAAGGCCGAAATTTTGGTGAAACATCTGAAATATTTCCAAGAGCACATGACATTGGTCTACTACCACTTCTATTATGTGGATAAATTAGTTTTGCACAAAATTAGTAGGGAAAAGAGCTAGGCACATTGTTGATAGTTTTTAGGTAAGATCACTTTTCATTTAATACTTAACACTGTGCAAATAGTCTTACAGTTTATACATAGCTTTGTTGTGTTAAAAAAAACCCCACGCTTTAAAGATATTTCAAAAATAGTTTAAAAACTATGGAAGGGGAGATTAGAACTGTCTTATAGATATTTTGTTAAAATAAGTTCTCTTCAATACTGGGATGTTTCTTTAACATATATTTCTTGAGGAATTCTGTGTGTATTGGAAAATCACCAGAAAGAATGCTAAATTACTAGTTTAGGATTTTTTTCTTGGAAAAAAGACCACCAAATCTTAGGCCACCAGCAGACTCTCTACTGCTCTCTATGCCTCCTACAACCCCAGTCAAAACCTTTAGGTCAGCAGGAAAGATTCAGTAGATGAAGAGTATTTCTCCTAATGAACTTATACATGGTAATAAAGGAAATAATAGTCATAATTGAAGTGATCATTTAAAAACACTCATAAACTTCACTACACACACCTTTGGATACTCTGAAGCAAGAATGCTATCAGTCACTATTTTGAGAAATAAAAAAAATAATGAACATTAATTTAGGATCAAGACCTCTATTAAAGAGCATGTCTGTTTCCAGTAAAGTAATCAGACACATCTGCATTTTAAAAGCATGGCTGTATCTCAGTGAGGCAGCAAAGAGAAACACACATTTAAGGAAAGCATATGGCTAAATACATTCTTGAAATGGATCTCTGTATTGGATGATCTCTCAAGGACCTATAATAACAAACACCTTATTTCAGTTTTACATTTTTAGAAATAAAACATCACTTCATATAATTAGTTTTCCTCTGCTGCTTTAGTTGTCATTTGACTTTGTTGATTGCTTTTTATTTTTAGTGAAAAGGGATGTAGAAACAGGATGAACATGTAAAGCCCAGTCATAGGTGTGGGTACCCACATATTGAGTCATGATGCATCATAATATTCAACAACTGAGTATAGCAGGATTCAAATTTGCAGCACCTCATCCCCATCAGGGAAAAACAAACCAGAAAGCCAAAGGCATAACAACTAGACACATTTCTTGGCATCATGTAAATAACAAATTAGCAATCAATTTGAAACTATTATCAAACAGGTATCTGTAAGCCCTGTTCTGTTTGTAAACGACATATATAAACTAATTGCATCTGTGTGCTAACATCATATCTACATCTAAATGGACTGACTGCAGTTGAATCAACAGCTGTCCCATTTTTTCCACTGAACCTGGTCTTTTCTCATTTTCTTAATTGGGAGGAAACTCCACAAAGCTCTACATTGTCTGCCCAGTCAATGTGGTTTTCAGCATGGGATCAGAAACAGACACTCAGGTCTGTCCTAGCCCTTTTTCTTAGCTCCAAACCCACATAAATCAGCAGTCACTGGCAACCTGCATAAATAAGATTCCCTTAGTACCCATTGTGACAAGACAGGTTAATTGTAAAATATTGTGTTGCGGACTCTTGAAGCAGCAAAGAAAACAATCAATGTAAACTAAGTTGAAGAAGCACCTGCTGTGTGTGTTTTGAGTGGTCTTTTCCAGGCAATTAATTTCTTGCCCAAAATGTAAATATCTGAGAGGGTAGGCATATCAGCATATAAAAACACTTGCAGTTATTACTGCTGCTTTTTCTGTCAAATGTTTATACAGGCTGAGGCACATTCCCAGCTGGTGTAAACTCTATCTATTTTACTGACTTCAACTGATAGTTTCTCCCATTTAATATGTGACTAATTTGGTTCTCCTTACATAGGTTGTAAGCCAGAATAAAGAAACACAAATTTATGTATATTTCTATAAATAGGAATAGGAGCTGAGGAATTTACCAAACTCATATATTTGTTATCTTTCTCTATCACTGTATGGACACTGTCAGGGAGCCTGCATAGCTCTGTATATCCCCTTTCTTTCCCTTCAGAACCAAAACACTCTGTGAAAGTAGAACACCAGGAGACTTGGTAGGTCACATACTCCACCCTCCTGTCAAGGCAAGAGCTGTGATAAATACAAGTTTCCAAGCAGTTTTTTATCTAACGGGATAAAAACTGGCAGTGATGGAAGCTCAACTGTGCCAAAGGAAATCTAGGGAAATGACTAATGTATCAGTGAAACAACAAAAGCACTGTAAGTGGAGATTTTACTGTGAAATTAATGTAAGAAGAATACACTGACCAGAGGACTATCAATCAGGGTCCAAATAAATCCATAATTTAAGGACACTGAATGCAGCGGAAAATAGCAGGGGATTGCATCTGTATCTTGAAAGTATAAATTTCATTTAAACACAAGAAAAACAGCCAACCAACCAAAACTCAAGGTAAGATGATGCTGTCATATTTCATTTTCAGAATATCAGTTTATTTTGTTTCACCAATAATCTAGTCTAAGTAGGCAATTTAAAGCATCCCCTCACGTCAGCCCACAAGACACCTGCATGTCTTGCAAAGGGCACTCCCCTCCAAGAGCTGGGCTACCAGGGCTCAGGGACAGGGCATCCCTGGCCCACAGCCCCAGCAGCTACTCCTAGACAAGGCTCTGCTGCAGAGGCCTTTCCACAGCCCAAGTGAAGCTTGGGCTGCCCTGGGGTGCCCTGCTCCTGTCTGGGGCAGAGAGATGGGCTCAGTCTGCCAGGCTCTGCCATCATCCCCCCAGAGGAGCCCCTGACACTGCTGGTGCTCAGCCCCTGGGAGCTGTTGATCCCTGCAGTGCCTGGGACACCACTGTCAATAAACCACAGAGCTGCATTTTCAGATTGCACAGCTCCCCATTGAGTTACACGCACTACAACAGCAGTGTTTGCCTTGCAATTAAAATGAAACAAATACAGACTAAAGAAACCAAAGGCAAAGTCCCAGGGGAGCAAATGAAAGCAAGCCTAAATGACCTTTAATACCAACTTGGGCAAAGAGCATTTCAATTTGTTTTACATCTCTTCTCTCCAAAATTCTATGAGAACCTGTCCTATCCCAAACATGCAAGAAAGAGTCACAGACTCTTTTTAGCTTCAGATTCAAGTGGAAAAATCTCTCTTTGAAAGAGCTTTTTGATATTTTATAATTTATTTCTCAGTTACCATCTTTAGCCTTCTTCTTTCCCTGCTACTATCTTGCTGCAAATATTTTGCTTACACAAAATAGTTTGTATAAAGAAATTTAAAAATTATGTTTTCATTAAATAATTTTATATGGAACAATCAAATTTTCTTTCAGCTTTGGTAAGATGCAGGAAGAAGCAATGGTATAGATTTAGATAAGACTATCTCTGTCTGTTCAGCACACAGCTACCAGCTTTCAGCAGAATAACAGTTTGCAGGAGCATGTCATCAATAACAGTTTGCAGGAGCATGTCATCAACAAGGTGCTCCAGGTTAGAACAAGTTGGACTCAGGAGTTCCCATCAAAAGTTGAAAGGCTTTTATCAGAAATGCTGACTTGAAGGAAGATGTTGAAGTGGGGTCATATGACATATCCTTATGATCTGATTATTTCTTCTTCTTCTTCTTCTGTATGTCATTTCCATCATTAAAATCATTAACAGGGTCTTTTCAGTATCTGTAATCCATCTAAAGCCCTTCCTTGGTCTCTCCTGCTGACTAGATAATTCAGACTTCCTGTGTTCTTCGTAAATAAATTTCTAAAAGCTACCCCAGTGGGGAATTGTCTGATCACTAATTTGTCCACTGTCTTTGAAGTTACCAGTAGGGCTCTAAATAAGATGAAAAACAGTGGTGCTGTGGCTTTGGATTTTTTTTTCCCCCCTGTATCTTGCTGGTAAGAACGACCCTGTTTGTGTTCAAAGGAGCTGAAATCTGCATTTACAGTCTTTTAGGAGACTGTCTTACCTACCAGACTCTAGATTCTTTCAATTATTGTTGTCCCACTTGTTTTATCCACTTTGTCGCAGTGGAATTAAAGACTTTTTAGACAGAGAACAGATGTTTTTATAGCAGGAATGTCTTTGCAAATGAATGAATGGACACTTGCATGTCTTCTGACAGTTCTGGAGTTTCATATATAACTGTAATAAGTCGAGTTTTCTCTCTGCAGTTTAACTGTATGGCAGCTTTAGCCTTCTCATGAATTCACCATATTGAAACAAACATCTACTGTACATATAACACATCAGGAGAACTCTGTTGTTAATCTAATGTCTCGATGTTCATTATGGGCTGAGTTACCTATTTTTTTCACGGCATATGATAAATGAACTGCGTGCAACACCAGTACAAAAGAACTTTAAATTACATATAGTTACAATAATAATAACTATACTACTAATAAATATTATTATTAATAACTATCATCAGTAGTGGTAATATTTCATCCTTGCTTCTATACCTGAGGGACCTGTATTATATTACCTTACAGGAGTAAAATATAAGAAAACAGAAGGCCAATATAGGACTTTGTTAGAAGAGTCATTCCTTTACTCTCAAGCTTTACTGCCTATTCCCTAAGGTACCTCACAAAAAGGAAAATTTGCAAACATAGCAAATCAGGAAAAGTACAAAAATCCACTGTAGAGAGTATTCCAGCCAGGACTCTACTACTTTGCTGGCTACCAATCATCATGTGTGAAATCACAGAGGACAAAAGCATTGAAATTGCCAGCAGTTTATTATTACCTTTGTTTTCAAAGCAAAATCATTATCTGGAAAGCTTGTGCAAATATGCAAAGCAGCCTGTAGGGTTGACTGTGATCTTTCAGTTCCCTGTGAGTGCATAGTCATGCACAATGAGAATCAGATTATCATCGAGCCCAGCTATGCCCAAAGGAGTGTTCAGTGCTGAGAGAAATTTAAAAGAACTTTTCTATTCCTCATCACTGTCATCCCACACAATGACAAGTCTTTGAAAGCAAAAGCTAAAACTCCTCCCACATAATTAGCTAGAACAAACTGATGAAAGAATTAAATATAAAGTGTTCTGCTCAAAGACATGATCATCAATCTATGCTTCATTCCATCACCTCTGATTTGAAAATGCAGAAAGATAGGCAAATTATCCCATTCTCTTAAAAAGCCTTTAAGGGGCAGAGAAAATGGTCTCAGACCCATCTTAATCCTTTTTTTTTTTTNCGTAATTTTTTCATAGTTTTCCTCACTTATGCCAAATATAATAAGACTGGACCAAATTCTCTTCACTGTATCATCAATACAGTTAAACCAACAAATTCCAAAGACTGAAGAAGGGAAACTGGAGGTACATTTCACCTGTAAATGCTTCTATAGATAATCTGTCAGTAGAAACCTGCATAATTTTCCAATTAATATGCAAGATGAGCAGCCCTGGCTGGATGAATTAGAAAAACAGAAGTGCCACACTCTACAATCAGCTTGTTTTCATCTGCTGCACACCTGTAGCAAGAACATTCATAATGTAGGTGGTGTATTTGGTGACGTGAAAAAAAATCAATAGTTAATTTCTGATCCTGAAAACATGTTTTCTCCTTTCAGGGTGTACATTCAGTTCTAGAATTTGTAATCATTTTATCATGAAATATTTATCTTTCCTTTAAAATAAAAAAGTGTTAAATAGCTTAAAAAAAAAAAGATAAAAAAAATATGAAGCTTATAACTCTAACTCATGTTTTTGGGAAAAGTTACCTGAGATCATACCAAGTATATCTGTGTAAGCATACACTAACTGTTTCTGTAGACTGTGANACAGAAGTGCCACACTCTACAATCAGCTTGTTTTCATCTGCTGCACACCTGTAGCAAGAACATTCATAATGTAGGTGGTGTATGAAAAAAAAATCGGTAGTTAATTTCTGATCCTGAAAACATGTTTTCTCCTTTCAGGGTATACATTCAGTTTCTAGAATTTGCAATCATTTTATCATGAGATGTTTATTTTTCCTTTAAAATAAAAAGTGTTAAATAGCTAAAAAGAAAAAAAAAAGATAAAAAATTATGAAGCTTATAACTCTAACTCATGTTTTTGGGAAAAGTTACCTGAGATCATACCAAGTATATCTGTGTAAGCATACACTAACTGTTTCTGTAGACTGTGAGAGGACCCAGGGTTCTTGATAGTGAATTTTAGATTGGAATCTGATGGACAGATACTTCTGCATGTGCTTCAACTTCTATATTATTTCCTGGTGTCCATTGAAATATCAGAATATTTGTCTTTTCCAGACCCCATAAATTGTGTCAGTGAACCAAGTTTCTCTCCTTATTTTCTCTCTCTTTATAATGAATAAATGAAAATCCTAAGTTAAAACTTAACAGAACATTCCACAGAAATAGCTGACAACCTCAGTTACCCCTCAGGTCTGTCACCCATTTTCACCATTGCAATACTATTTCTACTTCCGGGGAGAAAAGAACACCACAAACAGATTAATGAAATTAAGAAGACACACCAATTTCAGGCCAGAAACACACTTAGAGAGAGGATAACCATTCATACATTTTCTTAGCTGCCTGTATGAACTTCACAGAGGATATTGGTTTCCTTATCAGGACAAAGCTCAGAGCTATGCAGAGCAGAAACTGACTGCAGGAAATCAGCTTGATTTTCCATTGTTAAGATATTGTGGTGACAGGCATTCTGAAAAATCCCATTTAAAGAAATTGAAAGAAAATAGAATAGATGATTACTCTGACTAGGAATATACTGTACCTCATCCTGCTATTTCCATTTGGCTGGTACTCTCAACAGACCAATCCACAGATTACTTTCTTTTGCAATCTAGCAGAGTTCAATAGGTTATTTAACATGACTTTTTTTCTCAGTCACTTTGCTTAGGGAAAGATCCTAACCATCCAGTTTTGGCAAACAAAGGATCCTTTTTGCCTTTAAAACAAAATCAAAATCCATCAGTCCAGCCCAAGTAGGAACACAATCCCTTTGATATATAAGTACCAAAACCACAATGCTGAAAATATATCAAAAACTTTTGACTGCTCAGCTCTATCAAACTCTGTCCCAGAAGAGAGATGTTTGGTAGAGTCTCCTTGAGGTTACACCAGCCGATTTTAATTAAAAATGTAATGAAATAATGTTCTATCAAATTAGGTTGGACTGAAACTTACAGTATGTGCCAATTATAAAAAGTTAATTGCAATTTCAAAATTAAATCAAAGTATATTGAATGTTATTGACACAGTAACAAATATAGCTGCTTGTTTATGACTTTTTATATTTGCAATTTTAATTAATTTTTATAGAGGAATCAATAGCCTGTTGAAGAATTCTGAAAAATTGAATTGAAAAAGTAAAGCTATCAGAGATATTTTGAAATCATGTAAGTAAAATTATGATGACATCAGGTCATGCAAGGAATTTATTAGCACTCAAGACAGAAGGTCCATTGTAGATACACTAAGAGTTTGTTTTGGAGATTATGTAATTATGCAATGGTTTGGTTTGGAAAGAATTTTTGACTATTATCTAGTTCAAACCCCACTGCCATGAGCAGGGACATCTTCCCCCAGACCAGATTGCTCAAAGCCCTGTCCAACCTGGCCTTGAAACTTTTCAAGGCTTGGGTACCCACAGCTTCTTTGGGTGACATCTGCCACTGTCTGACCACCCTCAGAGTGAAGAATTTATTTCTAATATCTAATCTAAACTAACCTTTTTTTAATTTAAAGCCATTCTCTCTTGTCCTCTGCAGGCCCTTTTAAAAAGTCCATCTCCAGCTTTCTTGTAGGCTCCCTTCAGGTACTGGAAGGTGCTATACAATGACCCCAGGCCCTTCTTTTCTCCAGGCTGAACAATCACACCTGTCTCAGCCTTTCCTCATAGGAAAGGTATATCCCTCTAATCATCTTCACAGCCTTCCTCTGGACTCACTCCACTAAGTCCATTTCCTTCCTGTGCTGGGGATCCCAGAGCTGGAAGCAGTACTCCAGGTGGGATATCATGACAGTAGTTCAAAAGGACAGAATCACTTGACTTGCTGGTTATACTCATTTTCATGCAGCCCAGAATACAGTTAGTTGGCTTTTTGGGTTTTCTGCAAGTGCATATTGCTGGCTCACATTCAGCTTCTTGCCCAAAAACACCCAATGTCCTTCCCTTCAAGGCTTGTTCTAAATTTATTTTCCATCCAGCCTGATTTGTGATCGGGATTGCCATGACCCAGGTGAAGGACTTTGCACTCGTTTTTGTTGAACTTCATGAGGATCACACAACCCCACCTCTCCAGCCTACAGTCCCTCTGAGAGCACCGCTTCCCTCCAGCTGCTGACATTGCCACACAGCTTGGTGTCATCATTGAACCTGATGAGCATTCTTTTAATCCCACTGTTCATGTCACTGACAAAATTGTTGAACAACAACATTCTGGTTATGTTCTCTTTTTCAGTATGTGGGAACTTCACTGGACTGTCACAGCTTATCACAGACTCCCCACATAACATCAATTGTTCCTTCCCTCCCTTTAATCTATAAACTCTCAGTTGGCTCCTCATCAGTCCTCAGGTGGACCTCCCTGGATTCCAGCACCTCATTGACAAAGAAGTTAATAAACCCTGACCATATTTCCTGAGTATCCTTCCTGAAGAGGCTGTATTCTTCCATTCCAGCACTCTAGTCACCATCCTGCTGCATCTTCACAATGCCAGTAAGATCACAGCCCCACAGATGTGTGCACATGAACTCTGCTTGATTATTCCCCATGCTTTTAAGTTTAAAGCCCTCTCCATCATCTTGACAGCCTGGACTGAAAAAGCACTTCCCCTCCTCTTACTGATGGACCCCATCAGTCCCCAACAGAACAAGTTTCCCAAAGTGAGTTCCATGGTCCAAGTAGCTGAAACCCTGCCTTGTGGCACCAGTCTCATAAGCATCTGTTCATTCTCCAGATCCAGCTCTCCCCTTTCAAGCCTTCTTCTTTTGACCAGGAGGATTGATGAAAATCAACCAGCATTCCAGAGACCCTCACCACCATTCCTGTTCTGCAATCCTTCTTGATATTCCTGGAATACACCTACTATGCAAGGTACTATAAAGAGAATTAACACAAGTCCAGTCAAAGCCAGTAAGTTACCATAGCGCAGAAGAAATAACTTAGACATTGTAATTATATTGCTGAGTACATTTCTTCTACTTTTTAAAGGGGGTAAATTCTTCTCCAGAAAATTCATAATTATATTGTATAAATTTAACTTACAATCTTTCTTCCTCTCTTTCAATCCTTTACCCCAAATGTACCTCTTCAGTTAGTATATATATAAAAATTGTGAAGTATGGCTGTAAATTCTAGGTTCCTTTAACATTAAAGGCACCTTTGTGCTTATCAGTCAGCACCTTTGCATTAAGCCCATGACTCTGTCAGCTAGATGCATGGTAGGACGTCTGTCCTGCTGTGGTGTTAATCAGATGAGGAGGATCCTGCTGGGAGTTGTGGTAATTACAGTGGGATAGCTCATCTCTTCCTGAACTTTCTCCATGCCTTCATTTTACTTAATAGCAACAGAGATACTAATAGAAACAAATGTTAATTATGTCAGCTTATCATGTACCTCTTTCTTGACAAGTTAGTTCAATGCGCAAGAATTCCACTGGCAACTTTTCCAGTTCAGCCATTCCCTCCTTTCCTTGACATAACTACCTTGAATATTTTTTTATGATAACACAAAGGTGAAAACAAGTACATGATTTTATCATGTGTCTTGATTGCTGATATTGAGGGTTCTCTACTGGGAACTTACTGTGTCTTTTACAAACTCTCATATGGTATTTATAATTTTTTAAAATTTTTAGAGACCAGTTTAGCAGTGAGGTTTTAGGAAGCACAAGTCAGAAACTCAGATTTTGTCTTAGACCTCTACCTAGGTGAAGAAGTTGATGTAATTTACACATCAAGGGGAAGTGAAATTTTTATCTAGGGGAAAATTTTTAACTAAGGTAAACTATTGGTTCAAGTCTTTTCTAACAACTTGTAATTTAATTTTTACTCTGATTCCTTAATTTAGCACAAATAATTCTCACTTATATTTTATAAATTATAGTTTATGATACAGCTATATATTAATAATATTAACTAATATTTAGTTATGTCTTTCTTTTATTTAATTTAGATGTCTAGGTTTTAGTTCTTACAAAACTAGAAAATGGATTAAAAATTATTCAGTTTTGTAAATTCTTCTAAATAAAATTCATGCCAATATTACATTCATTTCAAGATCATAAACTTTTAAATTTATCGCTCTGTATGTTAATTCTTATGGTCAAAATAATGACATCTACAAGCAAAGAGGTATAACAGTGGATTGTGACCTTTGTCTGCACTTGTGAAATATTTGGTAAAAAACGATGAACATTTTTAGAAACAAATATCCTGGATCATTATTTCACAGCTGCAGCTAAATTAAAAAAAAAAAAAAAAACAAAACAAACAAACAAAAAAACATGAGGAAAGAAAACCTGAAAGCTTGTAAAACATATTTTGTTTTATCACATCTGGCCTTTTCTTAATTACAACACATTCCAGTGATCCAATCTGATTATTTCATTTATCTTTTTACCTGCGTATTTATTATACAGATTTCATCAGTTTATCTTCAACTCTGTGTAAATATTTGCCAGGGAAAACACATATCATACTGAAATGGAAGTCCATTGTAGGCAGTCTGAGTTTCCAAACTTGAAATCCAGCTAAGGAATTACTATTATACGTTTCCATTGGAGGCACAATATAATCACAGTATATTCTGGAGTGTTTTCTATTATGTAATCATAAATGTAGAAACATATTTATATTAAATAACAAATGTGAAAACATGACACACAATATATTCATTAATATAACAATAAGAGATTTATTGCTCCAGAAACTCTAGAATTAAATTACCTGGAATTTGTTGAGTAAAGGTAACTACTAGGCTCTAGTCATACTTTGTCATGCATGAGTCAGGATTTTTGAATGATTCCTGAGATCACAGATGATTGCCCTGTCAACTTTCAGCTCTCAGAAATGTTCAGAGTTAGCATGGATGCTGAGAACTTTAAGAAAGAAGCATACAGACAACTGAATGGATGAAAAGACAGATACACAAATGGAAATGTATGTCTTTATGTAGGAAGATAATGTATAAATGGTGCTCTTAACACATAAAGGTATAAAGAGATGTGTAGAAATCAATAATTATCTACTTTTCATGGTAACTTAACAAGCAGATTTTTTCAAATTTTAATGTAGAAGTTAGACACCAACTCAATTTCAAATCAAAAGATTTATATGACAGGTCAACATTCAATAATTTTCAGATAAATTTGCAGTCAGGTTGTTTTAATTTTTTTCTTCAAAGTAAGAAATATTTAAACGCCCAGCTGAGCACAGCCCACAGAAAAATGTATTTTTTTCCAGTGAAGAAAATAATCTGAATACTCCAATCATTAATTGCAATGTCTTATAGGTCATACAGGTTTCAAAAAGTCTAAAGAGTTTGAGACTTAATGTCACTTACCAAATAATCTGAAATTCTTTTAGAGCAAATAGAATTGGGCTCCATAATGACTTGGACACTTTTGAAAATGGAATTTCTTGCAAGCATTCTGATAGAATTTCTGTGACATTTTGTCAGGGTTAAATTTCATGCTTGAGGTTTAACCTTCATTACTGCACTTTCATGCCAGCAGGATACTGCTCACATAAAAAACATTATATCAATCTAAAACTAGTATGTTGAATTAAGCATTCAGTCTCCAACTGTGTGCATTTTTTTTTGTTCCTTGCTTTTTAACATAGAATTTATTTGCATACCAAATGAGATATTAGCATCTTCAATCTTACGTTATTTTGCTTCATATTTTTTTTTGGTTTTGTTCTTTTCTTGCATGTCTGCTTTTTCCATTGGCTCCAAATCTGCAGCTCTCTAGTGGCACACTTGACCTAGAAATGAGAATATTGTGGTGGATTAACCTTGGCTGGTGACCAGGGACCCAATAAGACACTCTATCACTCCTCCTGAACAGGGGTGGGGAAGAACAAAAATTGACAAAAAGCTCATGGGTTGACACAATGACAGGGTGATCATTCATCAATTATAATCATGGGAAAACAGACTTAAAGTTGGGAAAATTAGTTTGATCTCTTATCAAGCAAATCAGAATAAGAGAAGTTTCTCAAACAAAGACAAATCTTAAAACACCCGTCTCCCACCTCTCACGTTTTTCCTGGGTTCAATTTCATTCTCAATTTCTCTACCTATTTTCTGTTAGCAGCACAGAGGGATAGGCAATGACTACTGTGGTCAGTTCAGGTTGCCTCTGCCCCTCTACATCATCACTATTTTCCCATGCTTCACTGTGGAGTTTCTCCCATGGGAGACAGTCCTCCATGAACTTCTCCAACAAAGGTCCTTCAAGCAGGCTAGAGCTCTTCAAAAGCTGCTCCAGCACAGGAATTCATGGTGAATTCCTCCAGGAGTGGACTGCTCCAGCATATGCTCCCCATGGAATCATCTGTCCTGTCAGGACCCTACTCCACCACAGATTTTCCATGGGATCACAGCTTCCCTCAGGCCTATCCACTTGCTTCAACATGGAGTTCTCCATGGGCTGCAGTGTGAATACCCACTTCACCATGGTGTCCTTTGGGCTGCAGGGGCACAGCTGCCTCACCCTGGTCCTCACCACAGTCTGCAGGGGAACCCCTGACACCTGGAACTCCTCCTGCCCCTCTTTCTTCACAGACAGTGGGATCTGCATAAGTTACTTCTCTCACATATTCTCACTCTTTTCTTCCAGCTACTGTTGTGCTGGAACACACACAGTAGGTTTTTTCCCCACCTTAAATATGTTCTTGCTGAAGTGCTGCCACCATTACCACTGTTTCTATTGAGTATACTTTCATGGTAGCTTTGACTGGATAATTTGGACTTCACCTTGATCTCAGAGATTCTTTAAAGCTTTTTTTTGTTGTTGCTGTTGCCTATGGTAAATTAAGAAGCTTCTTCAGTAATCAGAGGGAAAAACATTTTCACTTCTGGTGACCCTACAGCAAACTCACCAGTTAAGTTTTGAAATGAAGGGTTGAGAAGATGAACAATCAATTTCTCTTAACATAGAAATAGCATGATAAGCAGGAGGGAATAAAGAAAAAAAAAAGAAGAAAAAACAAAAAACCCCAAAACAAACAAACAAAACCCCCCAAAAAAACAAACCAAACCAAACAAACAAAAAACCCCAAAAAACAAACCCCAAACTTGACCAAATGGAAATAATTATTTCAGAATATAATTTTGGAGTCTATGAACCCTGCTGAAGTAGAGAATCCTAGGAGAGAAAACTACTAAGTAAACAGTCTGGCCTTAATACCTTCAATGAACAGCATAACATGAAAAAGCACCAGAGCATTAAAAACTCCAAGAGAACCTAAAGCACTCCACAACACTGCTTAACACTTTTTAAAGCTCCCTTTGCCTTTGCTGTGCCTATTCATAGGAGACATTGAGTTAATATACCCTGCAGCTCTCGATAATGATCTTACCCTGTAGTTGACTGGTGACACAATCTTTGATTCCTATTTATGCTTTGATATATTATAGTAAGTCAAAAGAATTACTTCCCTTCAGTCTATGGGTTCTTATGTCCTCTTCCTTAAACAACCATCTAGTGAGTGTAACAAAATTATTCCTTCTATCAGATGGCCTGATTGGTGAGTTACAGGAGTCCCTAGCTGGTGTGTAACATGTTTTCCTATGATCAGTATCAGCATTGCCTAGCATTATTATAAGACAGTGATGAAACTTTATAAGTCTTTTTATCTGAGTGGTGGTAAGAGGAATAAGTCTTCAGCTAACAGAGAAAGCTATACTCTTCTAACTTTAGTGGAAGATGCATATGGTAACTGGATTTACCATCAAAATAAAACACATTCGTAGCATAATCCTGCAGTATTTAAAGTTTCTGTATTTTACTAATATATTTATGGAAAACTGAGGACTTATATGTTAGCAAAGCAAGTTTTGGAAAAGGTTTTTCCTGGACTAATACTGAGTTTTATTAGGATATGTAAGGCTCACATACAGTAATCTACATTGCAGCTTTGGAATCCCTGCATTTTTCTCCTACTCACTAAAAATTGAGATGGTTGCCCATTTCCAAGGTTAATTTCAAGGAACAGAAAATTCATTAATGTAAAAATCACATAAACATACATATTTCTCTTTAACCAAATGATCACTTTCATCACATGAAGAGTGGAATTTTTCTTACAGTCCAATCTGCTACAGAAATATGCACTATTCAGACAAAGGATTTAGCAAATAATAGAATCCAATGTATTCTGAATTAAAGATGAGTGCAAATGACAATGTGCTCTGCAATTTCCCTTATGATTTAGATAATATTAGTAAGAGGATCTAGGCTAAGTTAAGTATCATCACTGAGTTTAGTATCAACACATTTTCTAAGTGAGAAAATGTCCTTCACAATGCAAATCTTCTGCAATTGAAATTTTTTATTCAGATCAGTCAACATTTCCATCATAAAAATTGTTTTATATGATCTTTATGACCATTATATTTACTTCATTCTCTAAAGAATATTTTGGATGAAAATGCTTGCTGGTTTGCTGTTTTCTTTTTTTTTTTTTTTTAATTTAAAAATAATAAGCAGAGGCATTTCATGTTAATTTGCTTTTATATTTCAGAATGTGGAAAGCAGAAATATATCATTCCCAGAAATTTCTTTTTGGTTTAACTAATGGACAAGAATTCTGTAAAAAAATTTTGATCTGTCTCATTTAGTGTGAAGTCTTAGTACACATAGTGATCCAAATACATCTAGGGGAGATGTGTCCCAGATCCCCAACTCACAAGGTAGGGAAAAAACCACTTTATATTCTAAAAGTAAGATGAAATGTTCTTGGTAAAAAAAACCAAAAAAATTAAATCTATTGCTAAAGCTATTAACAACAATTATTAAATGCCACAATATTGTTTAAAAATGAAAATTATTGAGTTTTGAACAGCAAAGAGTTTTTTAGACAGTCCAGATCTCCCTGCAATCAATAGTATTCATGTCTATCACTTTCTGTATGATCAATTCTCTTCATAGTCCCAGTCAAAGGAAATCTTGAGTTAAATGTTAAATCTTGAGTTAAATCATAAGTTAAATGTTATTGTATTACTAATATATTGTTAAATCATACAGACCTTTGGTAGCTTCATCAGCCACAATTAAGACATGAAAATCTAGACTTTTAGAGACAATCTGAATTTCTTGCAGAAGATTTTAAGCATGACACACCTATGAATCATTTATCTGAAAGACCTACTGAATCATCCACTGTGTGAAATTTTGACTGGAGCATGGAAATTCGTGTTTAGTAGAGAAGAAGGTGATGTTTTACAAACTGTGTGTTCACATGGTACCCAAGATAATTACACTTGCCTTCCTTCTTGAATTCCATCAGGCTCATTTTTCTTTTTACAAATTAAAAAGAAATATTCCTGTTTCAAGCATCAAAGGTCCCCTGTATTTTCAATCTGCAGATGAAGGCACATTCTTTCTCTGTGCTTTGTCTAATCTTGTGTGGTGCTGGTTTCAATAAGCTTTTAACACATATTTTGGGGTAATGGGGGAAAATCAAAGAGCTTGCATGTTCATATATATAGATTTATAATTAAAGATGAGAGGATAGGCAGTAAAATCTCTGCAATTTAGAACTGTACAAGATGATTTTTATAATTAGATATTGTTATTACAGTAAGTATCAACAGTGTAGAATTATTGTAAATTATTATTTAGCTGTGACTAGAACAGCTGAAATATTTTACAATAAACATAAATGATACTTCTATGAAAATAAAGAACCACAGCTCTTGGAAAATCTTTCCAGTAAGGTAAATTTTATAATGCCTTTCCATAATGGGGACCTTGACTGGGCTAAAGAATAGTCACATACAGAGCCTCAGATTTCTTGGAATAGCTGTTTCAGATCTGAAAAAGTATATGTGTGTGTGTGTGTGTGCTCACATGTATATGCAATAATTATTGTATATAATGTATTATATATTATATCTATTTTATAATCTGATATCCAGGCGTGACTTCTGATGTTTGCTATGCGAAAACACCTGGGCTCTACCTGAAACCCCTATCTTATAAATCCAAAGCTGTAAAAAAGCACATCTACTCTATGAAAGTATAGAAAGTCAGGAATTAAATTTAAACACCAGCCCCAGTCTTCCACTGTTATAGTTTTCTCTCAGGGCCAGCTGTGAATGAGTCCCCTATAAGAATAAATGAGTAGAGTTTGGAACATGCTATATTTTGGAAAATCTTCTCCCAAAGGCCAGTATGCAGGACGGCATTAATTCTGTATTCCTTCACGTTATGGTCTTCTGGCACTTTTTTGGCACCATCGCTCTTCACCATCACTCTCACAATCCCTTATATAATACCCTTAATAGGAACATCCTCTGAAGATTTTTTTCAGGTCCATTCTATAAAATACCATTCTGAAGGACTAAAAATCATCCTTGAATTATTTCAGACAAGTTGAAATTAAAAATGTAAAGCCTAGGAGGCCACAAAACCATGTGATATATATGTAATTGCTACAAGAATGCCCTACAAGATCCATTGAGGATTCAGAGCTCAAGTTATCTGTTGAAGAAGGGACTGTCTGTCTTAGGAGGAATCAGGTGGATGTTAGGGTGTCTGTGCCACTTGGCCTTAGGGCCAGGCTGTCTTTTATTCAGCATAAAATATTTGGATTTATATAAACCAAAACTTTTTAGTGGTGCTGATGAAGAGTAAAACAGAAGCAGAAGATTATACTTACATATGGTAGTGACATTAAAATAAGCTATTTTAAGGGATTCCAAAATCTAGTAACTTCTAAACTGTTTAATTTGAATTAAACAGGAAGAACTTTTTATTTCTTCTATTTTAAAATAAATATTTAATCTAAAAAATCAGTTATTGGGGTTATTTGGTGAAAAGATTTTACACAAATTAACGAATTTGGTCAGCCATGGGTGAGTGTTCTTTTGTTGTATTCAATAATAGGTTTAATTAAAAAAATAAATTACACTATAGGGTTTATTTTTATCCTTCTGTTGCTAAGTGTATATTTTACTTCTTTCTTTCTATTTTATATTTTTAATATAAAGAACTAGTTGGCAAGATGATGGCAAGAGTTACATTCAAAAAATCAACAGTGTTCACTGATGCTGCCTTGGGTCTTGCTGTGTGCTCAGTATTGGGGATGGAGGGAGTGTTGCACAGTTCTATTTGGTACCGAAGCAAATTGTGTAATAAGACATCTGTTTCAGAAAGAGAAAACAATGCCAATATAAATAATGAGTAAATCTTATCTCCCTTCAGATATTGGGCACCTTGAGTTCATGAAGAATCAGACATGAGAGAGAGCCAGGATGGATCTTCCCACTGTGCACTGCTCAGATCCTGCCTATGAAAAGACTCAATTTCCTTTCCATAGCTTCTTTTATCCTCTGTAAGAACACCGTGTATCTTTCTCCTGATAGGCTGGTATCTCATCTCAGCTCATCTTGTCTCACACCACCCATCAGTCCACGCAGCTGTATGGCTTCCAGGAGATGGTCCTACAGGAGCTCCTTGTGCAAAATAAGCCTTCTAAAAAAAGTCAAAAGCTAATGTTTTTTAAAATAAATATTTTTCAAACTGTTTGTCAAAGTGCGCAAATACTATTGATACTTTTAAAATTTCCTAGTAATTATGTATGCATGCTTGGACTTAGCGTTATGACTTCCAGAATTATTTCATGTCTTCCTCCTGAATGTTCTGTACTTGTTATTATCTAACTGCAGAAAGATTTGATATCAATGTAAAATATGTACCAGATCTATCTCATTATGGCTCTACTCCATCAAGTTTACAAGTGTTTCATCATTTTGAACAGAGGTGAAAATAATGGTAAGACAAATTAAAACACAGTGGCTATTTTGCTAATAGAACTTTTGCTAATAGAACTTGCTTTATAAATTTGGCTGATATTGTGAAAGTCTGCAATATTTTGCAAGATATTGCCTTGTCAGACCTGGCTTCCCTCTGAAGCACACACACACACAGACCCTACACCAAAATGGGAGGATTTTAGTACCTTATGAAGAAAAACAATTCAGAATTAATGAAGTAACTTCTTCTATCTGGGTATAGATATTTCAGCTGTACGAATTACAGCCCTGCAATTCAGAGAAAGGTAGGTCATGCTACCAAAAAGACAACCACCAGCGAATCAATAACACTTTTAGAATTCTTTTCAGTTCCCATTTTTGTTCTCAGAGGTTTATCAAAATACATTCAGATGTCTTTCTTGTTATTATAATTATTGAGACTATAAGCATCTTAGAAGAAAAATATTATTTACAAGGTGTTATAATGTAGAGGAAGCACCAGGTCTTACAACCATTTTCAGTCTAATTAGTCACAATAAGTAACACAAATATGTGGAAAATACTGACTGACTTGTGTGAAGCCATACAGATTTTCAAGTAAATATTTGATTTATTGATGTCCAGCTTTTCGCACTAGCCAACGCAAATGACCAGTGGGAATAGGCCNCCACTAGCCAACACAACAGAAGTTTTCTTCAGGACTCCTCCAGTGCAGACACAGTTGGATGCAGAGCTGTAGTGTTAGCAGCCACCTCCTCACTTGTGTCCATCTCATAACAGACCCAAAGCTGTGATCCTACAGCAGCTGCCATATGCTGTCACTGCCAAATCAAGTAATCCAGTTTTCAGCTTATTCCCCCTGAGCTGGAGAGGCAAATGACCAGTGGGAATAGGCCTGGTGTCCGTCTTATTCTTCCTGTTGAGCTATACACAAGCAAAGGCTCATTGTTGAATGTCATAGCCTTAAACTTTAGACAACAACACAGCATATAGATTTTCCATGCAATTTTCTCTTTCAAATATTGCTCATGTGGTATCAAAAGAAACACTTGCTCATCTTGTTGAGATATCAGCAAGCATAAGGGGAAAGTTCTCTTCCAAATATCTCCCTGGATTCATAACACGTGTCAATAATAGTAACTCCTACTTCTGTAATTTATTAATTCATATCAGTGGAGGATTTGGTGCTAAATTATTTTCTTAAGCTTTCTCAATTCACATTAATACGAATATATTTAAACCAGGCACCTGCATGGGAAATGAGAAAAAAGAAATTATAGATATTGGGGGGAAAAAAATTGAGTTTTCCAGAGTTCCATAGTGCATATGTATTTTTTTAAGATTTAAAAAAGAGACACCCATTCAGGTCTGCCTAGATTTTATTTGATTTAGAGCTATCTGGATTCAAGAGCAGTATTTACTGTAAATTTGTGAGAAACTGGCTGCTTTTAATTTGTAACTAACTGCAGTGATTTTTGCAGGGATTTCTGAATTATAAATTACCACTGGAAGTAATGTTCAGCTAGAACACACCTCCTAAGGCAAACTACCTCCAGTGCAGGTAGTGGGGAAACAAATTGACTGTTTCAATTGTCCATATGGCCATAGCCAGGTCAAAGGCCAGAACCTACAGGGTTCTGCCTGAACTCCAATTATTCTGTTGCAAATGGAAATAGTCAGGAGTGTTCAATAAGCTGGAAGGTAATAACCAGGAGTTGAATTATGGCAAGGATATACTTGTGTATTCCATTGCTGTAAGGCTTCCAGACCCAAGTCAGGGAGACTCAAAAAAGCTATCTGAGAGATAATCAGAATTTTTACAAGGATAATCTCAGGATATATGAATTTGACCTGTGATCTGGACAGAAAAATATAAATACAGCCAGGGACATGAAGCAGGAAGATAGGACATCTCATTCAGAATAACTTTTGATTCCTCCAAAAGTATGCTATTACCCTTTTAAAGTCCTGTTCCCAGGGCTCTTGTTTCTAATTCCAGTTTCATAGATGCAGTAACTGAACAATTGCTAAAAGATGGTAGAGATTTAAAACATCATCAATACATTTAAAAACATTAATACACAAAAATCAGTCTTTGGAGACCAGTTCTCATGATTTTATTGATCTACCAAATTGGAAAACAAAAGTTTTTCCTTGAAATCCTGTTTTCATACCATTGCACGACAACATGAAGCCACTGGAACACAAAAGCAAAATTGTGCACTGACTGTAAAATTACACAATTTAATCTTGAGGAAGGGTAAGTACTTGTAAGTACTTGCACAGGATCTGGTGCCTGCTGAAGTATTTGACCAAACCTATATCTCATCAAAGAGAAAAAAATAGATCATGTTTTTATTCATATCAGTGATTAATCACCTCTGAACTTTGAACACATGGTTTGTCAATACTGTTGTCCCCCAATTAAATACCCAAACTTATTCCCATCCACATTTTTAGACAACAGACAGCTTAATCAGAAATTTGTTGTCAGGAAGAAAACTCCATAAACCACAGACAGCAGCTAATTTCATGATATTAGAGGTTGGAGCCTGTGGTTGTGAGTATTTTAAATAATATCCCTCTGAAAACCCATCAGTATCTCATGAAATTCAGAGGTAATCTGAAAACTGTTTTACAAACTGCTACAATTTATTAATTCAAATATATCTTAACATAACTTTTAAAGAGATGATAGCAAAACATATTTTCATCAGTTTTAACTCTATTTAGACAGATTTCAACTTTTCATTATTATTTTAAGGAAAAAGTACTTACAAGTGTTCTTTTCTGCCTGGCACCATAGACTTGTGCACAGCTAAGTAACATGGCAGGTCACTGACCATTTCCCCTTGGATTACTGGAGTTTTGTCTTTCAGCTCAGGGTACTGCAAAAAACAACTGGTCTTGCTATTAAAGCCTGAGAAAAAGAAGTCACTATACTTCTCAGTCTCTTTTTTGTCACTCTGGAAGTCCAGGGTAGCAATTCTGCTGACTTCTCTCCTTACTTCCCAGGACTCAAAAACTGTCAAGACAGCCTCCAACTATCTCATAACTCACTAGTCCTTCTCCAGTCACAAACAGGTCCAGTGGGCACACCTTCCCAAGTTTGCTAATTCACCAGCTATGTCAGGAAGTTATTCTCTACACACTTCCAGATTCCTATTCCTATACTGTTTCTTCTCTGCTGTGATGTATTTCCAGCAGACAGCTGGTAAGTTGAAGGCTCCCGTGAGAGGTCATGAGACTTCTCCCAGCTCATGGAATATTTCTTCTGTCTCTATATATTTGTTGGGTGGTCTGTCAATGACAGACTCCCACCAGCATGTCTGCCTTGTTGGCCTCCCCCCTAATTCTTACTCCTAAACACTTGACTTTCATCACCATCATTAAGCTCTAGACACTCAAAGCCCTCCCTAACGTACAGGGCTACCCCATTGCCTGGAGTACCATTTTCCCCCTGATACTTTGTTGAAGAGTTTATAGCCATCCATTGTGGCATTCCAGCTGTGAGATTCATTCCACCATGTCTCCATGATGTCAATTTGTGATAGTTTGCTTGTTGTCCAATGCCATCCAGCTCCTCCTGCTTGTGTGCATTGATGTTCATGCCAGGGAGCTGGAGGTCAGAAAATGCTCAGTATTTCTTGTCTTTGATGTGGCAATACTACTTGTTACATTTTTCTGACTTGCCTGTAAGATTTTATATATGATTGCCTTAACATGCACAAGATATATTTTTTTCAGACATTTTAATTGACAGTAGTTAAAATAGATGGATGTTTGAAGCAGTAGATATGGTACTTTGTTGCAAAAAAATGGAAGTTGATACAATAAAATGAACTGGGCAGTGTGTAAATCTAAATTTCCAAAGAAATTATTAAAATCAGATACTTTACTATGCAAGTATCTGACCACTGTTGAGAGTTAATATTAATGTTCCGTAATCATATGTAAAGGGAATCTCTGTGAAATACTGAGTGGCCTCCATTTGAAGCACAGTGAGAGTTATTGTCAGAACTGATTGCCTGCAAACTCATCAGAGATTTCATATAACTTTATCATTATATTTGTTAATGGGATAGCTTAAAATTGGTCTAAAAGTGTTCTGGTCATCTCAGTGTCACCAAATAGGATTGCTGTGGATCATGGATCTTCTTTACAGAAACTTGTCCAGCCAGGTCTCAGTCTACCACTGATCGGGATCACAAAATATTCTAGACAAATTAATCTTGTGTTGGCCATTTTTACCTATATAAAAGAAAGTTCACTTTTAAATGCATTGTTTCTCAGGGGGATTAGATGTATACATAGTCTGTAGCAGGCTATAACATTGGAAGTTATGCATATTTTGCAGAATGCAGTTCTAGATAAACATCCTCCAAACTGTCCAAAAATGGTTGCACTATGAATTTTCGGCTGTAGATATTCACCATCTTCTGGGTCATTTCCTGCAGTAAAACAGCATGAAAATCTCTTTGATAAAAAGATTACTTATTTCTTATGGAATATGACTTTAAACCTGTGGACCTGACTACATGATGTTTGAATAATCTTGGGGAAAAAAAAGAAAGAAAATTTTGAATTCATAAATAAAAAGTAATGTTTATGACTTTTAAATAAATCCTTCTCTTAGAACTCTTTAGGATAAGAAACAGTTCAGAGACATGAAAAGTCATTGTGAATATCTGACTACCTAAATAATACAAAGATTATTTTTCTCCATTAAAATGTATTCTCTATATTTTCTTTCTAAATCAAATATTTGTATGGTATCTATTCTTTTAGATTCCGAAAAACACTTGCATGCAACTGCCAAAATCCTGATAGCTCCTCTCTTGAACAGATGCAGTAATTGCTAGAAATTTCCTGAGAGAGTCAATTCTCCAGAGATTTCCTACGTATTTGACAATTAGTATGGATATTTGGATAGGCAGCCAAATTTTTATGATGTTTATCTGAAGCATATCAGTGAGCCTGCTGTGGTTCATCGATTCTAATGAGAGAATTAAATATATGCAGATGTATATATACTGTTGAGAATATTGTTGGTAAAATCTGTACCCCTCAGAAGACAGAGTCCATTTTGTCATTAATTTCAATGGGACCAGAATTTAATCCATTGTACAAAAGCGCTGCATAAAACAGGTAATTCAAAATGATGCTACAGACTGCTGCCTGTGTTAGAGTTTTGCAATCCTGGAGGAATTTAAAGTACATAAAAGAAACACAGCAGTGAAAATCTTGCAAATTCTCAATTACCTTACACATTGTGAAGTTGTTTATGAAATGTATATTTGACAGCTGCAAAGTAATTCTGTTCGACTTAAATGATGTCAATTACAGGTATAAATAAAACTAAGATCTGAAGGCACTAAATAATAAATTATAAATAGAGAGTGCTTTTAAATCTTCTCACAGCAGTATTTTTTTATAATTTGTCATAAAGCTACAAGCCCCTGTGACATTTTGTTCCACTTGTCCTTATTTAGCTTCCAGTTGTTAATTAATAAAAACAGCTGGTCTCTAGATTTTCCTAAACATCCCAAAATTTTGTCTTGGGCATTTTAGCTGGTTCACTAACTTGGCCTTGGAGACTTTTTTTATCCTATTTTTGGTCCTATAAATTTATTTTCACTGTACTGCATGTTTATACAGCCTATTCTCATCATACTCCTTCTTCATCTTGAAACCTCTTCCTAACTAACAACTTGATTCCACTAGTTCAGCTAATGCATGCCTTTGCAATGCCCTTCCATATGAGATCACGAACAGTGGATTGGCTGTGTTTTCCAGTCAGAATTAAAACCCCATTCGTTCAGCTTGACTTATGCTTAGTGACAGCTCTGTGTATTTCTCACTGTGATGTGAATACATGAAGGACACAGTATAAAGATGCACTACATTATATTGGGTTGTGTGGAAAATGTGGAAAATGTGATTGGACTAATTACCAGTCTCCAAGTTGTTATCCTGGTTTTCATTAAAGTCACAATTATGCCAATGACAGAGATAATTGACAGAATTTTTTTATTGGTATCTGTCTTGTCTGAACTGTAAATGACAAAAAAAACCCCCAAACAATAAAGGAGACAGCAAAAATATAATGTAAAAATCACAACAGCACTTCTTAAACTATGAATGTCACAAATGAAGTAAGATCAAATACGTGATGGTAATTATTCTTACTTAGATTAGACTAATTCATAATATAAAAAGTGGGGGATGCTTGTAAGAAAGATAATCAGACAAAACAATCATTACATTGTGTCATGCTTTCTGTTGAATGCTATGTTCAATTTCCTCTATGGTCTAGAGCACTTAAGAACATGTTATACTGCATGGGCCAACTTGGCTAAAACATTTTACATTTATGTAGGATTATTTTCTATTTCTATGGTGTTTGCAGAAACTTTAGGTTGAAAAAACCTGTCTGAACCTGTTCCAGGCATACAGTGGGTATTCTTAGGCTGTATAGCACATAGCTAAAATTATTTCTATTTACTGTTAGCCACTAATTTTTATAGTGCTGGTAATGTTTTTTTCAGAATCACATTATACTGGTGTAGCATTATCTTAGGTTTACTACTTTTGTCTCTCAATAAACTAGAGAATTATGGCATGCTTTTCATTGTCCATAGTTCTTCTCCAGCTATTGGGTAAATAGCAAAGTTTGGGCTATACTTTCAACTATAGACTCATTATTCCACTCTGGGAATGTGCTATTCTTTTATGGGGGATGCAACTGTATTTCATAATCATTCACAGATCACAAAGCTTCATCAAATGCTCTATCTACAGAAAAGGTTTGTAGAGTAATCACCTTGTGATTTATGAATGTATCCATTTCACAATTGTCTACATGTGTTGTTTGAAAATTGATAATTCCTGAAGAGGTTATTTTCCTTACGTGGAAGCCATATTCAAGAGTTTCTTCCAATTCTGCAATGTAAATTTAAATGTATTCTTTTAGACTTTTTCAAATTGAATATAATCTGAAATTTAAATTATTTTTAACTGGTCTAGCTCTATGGAAGTGAGTGGAGCTAGGCTAATTTTTACCAGTTAGGAATAAGATGAAACTACTTATGATTTCATTCACTCAATTATCAAAACATGTTGATTTTGCAGAGTGGCTAAAATTAGAAGTCAATACATTTTGAAAAGAAAGGAAGAGAAATTTTTGAAAGTTTGAAATCAGCACTTTGCTTTGAAACAACTCAGCAAGGATCAACTGCTGCAAGAAAGCACCAAGAGCAATCCTTATAACAAAAATTTCTTTTCTGAGATGCAGTAAAGAATCAGTATTTAAAGTCTACTGCTTGTTAATGTAATTGTGTAATGAACATGCAATAATTAGTCCCATGGAGTGTCCTTCACAATGAATGGCAGTAGTGATAAGAGAGTCACAGCACAAAACAACAATATTATGAAAATAGTCAACTTCTTATGTAAGGAAAAGTAACACTGCCAGAAATGTCATTAGAACATTGTAGTCTGGGAGTGCTAAAAATGGAAAAAAACTGTTTCTTAGATGACTGTCAGAGCACAATTGATTCAGTATTCAAAATCAGTTTTAAAATAATTTTTAAGTTAAACATTGGTCATAGAGAACTGCAGGACATTGACAGTGAAGTGTCACAACAGTCAGAATTTACTTTCTCATGCTCTCAGTATTCTAAAAATTGCAGCTATTTAAATTGTAAAATACCAGTAATATTTCTCTACTAATGCTTTTTTCAGTGAGAAGACAAACAGTGAAAACAAACTAAAAAGAAGTTTGTCATTTCATTTGATAGGAAATGCATAAAATCTCCTCACATAATTCTCAGAAATAATGGCCAATGGAAAATAATAATTTAAATCTAACTGAAGTATACTAGAAGAAAATAAAAAGGTAAATTCTTTATAAACATTCCAATAAGTGATTTAAATATTGAGATCCACAAGATTTAATTCCTTGAGCAGGAATCATTTTAAATTTTAAACATTTCAAAACTTCCCTTAACCTTAAATCTATAAGTTAAGGTATAATTTCTGAATCATTTAGATGTGTTTGAAAATGTTACTTCTGGCTGAAGAAATTCCTGGAGTTATTCCATTACAAAGATTTGTTCTGTGACTGCTTCTTTTTTTATAATATAGTAACAAAAGAGCAGAGAGAAGATGTAGGTCTCCAAGTTAATTCCAAAGTTAAAAGGTAGATTTTTCTCTTCCTTATCAGCTAGACATAAAAATTTCCGCTGATCTTTGACAATGTGAATCTTTGAAGTATATTAGCTATTATTTTCTTCATTCACAGTAAAAACTGAAAAGTTTTTAACTGGTGCTTTCATTTTCAGTATGTGATTCTGAGTGCAGAACTCAGTCTTATAAAGATCTGTAGTTGCTGATAAGAATTAACAGTGTGAAAATGCTTGGCCTGTAGTTATGCAGCTTTTTATATTTCATGTAAGATACAGACAAGAATAAGCCCTGCTCAGTGAAGTATTTGATTACTAGGCTGAAAAGCTGTTACATTAGTATGGAAGGTGAATGATAAGATTCAGACCTTTGCAGTGAACAGAGGAAAAAGATGAATCAAAACAAACAGCAGGCTGCACATCTCTCCTAACCAAAGGAAAAAATCCACATCTATGTTAATCCAAATACAATGTAGAGTGATAAACATATAATATTAGTAGACAAGATATAACCTTTCTTTTTGAGCTAAGGAAGCAGAGGAGGGAAGAAAAGAACAATGGAGTGTTTATAATTTTTAGATATACATAGCTGAAGTTAAGAAAAGGAAAACTGCATAAAAGCTATTCCTTCTTTTATGGCAGACATTTCCTTTGCTGATTTCAGACAAGGGAATCTTGTAATATCTGAAACTACAAATCCTACTCCAGAAATTGAATTCACAAGAGCGTAGAGGATTAAATAGGACTGAAGTGTGATCACCAGAAAGAAGCTCTGAAAGAACACTTAGGAAAAGGATAAAAAGACAAAATCAATTGCTTGATGCTTAAAACATAATCAGTTGATTTCTCTCTCCTTTTTTCAGAAAATAAAAACAACCTCTGCTCTGTCCAAAAATTGCAAAACTTTTCTTTAATGTCTCAATTCCTTGAATGCAAGAACTAATTTTATTTCCCACTGATCTGCATGGCACACCAAATTCAAATGATAGTTAATCACAGAGCAAGTTCTTCATAGGCCAGTACACATGGCATGTACAGCCCAGCTCCCAGCTCTTTACCAGGCAGTGCAACACCATGTGTTGGGATAAACACACACTCACTACTATAGTGAAAACCTTAATTTCTCATAATTTCCTACTCTCTGAAAGTCCAGGCTATGCCATCAGAAAGCAAACACAGTGTAATTCCTGCAGTTGAACAACTGAGACAACAAAAAGAGGAGGCTCATATATACGTATAGCTATGTTGACTAGTCATAGAAAAGGAGAAGCTAATGCCACAAAGAAAAGCTGCATTCTTTCTCTGATTATTCTTTACTGATGGATCCCGAATTTGGGGCTGTCAGGAAAAGGACAATATTGGAAGATAACTTAAATCTGGACTGATATGACGGAGGCATAATTCTCTTGCTCGAGAACATCAGGCAAAAGACTGCAGGAAAGAGAGATATTTAAATATGTAAGGGACTGCTATATTCTTCTGTGTTTGTATCTTGCATTTTTTCTTAGGATTTTATTTCCCAATTTTCATATACCTGAAAATAATGGAAAAAAACAAATTTTCAGGAAGTCAGTATTCATCTTGAAAACCCTGGCCTCTCCAAGGCCTATTTTCCCTTCTTTTAAATATAAAAACCAGAAAGAGAGAATCATTGCCTTAAATTTGGGAAGAGGTGAATTCTTTGTGGTGGGGTACACCTGGAAGAATTTTATTTCTGTATTATAATATAGAATGTCATGTTTACATTATGAAATGAAGCACAGATAGGATAAGTATCTAACCAAAATGAGGAACCTGTTAAATAAACAAGTTCCTACTGCATTCCTCACTCTCTCAACTCTAAACATTATATCATGTTTATCTTATGGCTAAGGCAAAAGCAATGAAATCATTATGTATTGAAAGAGTAGGAGCCAGGAGTTCATCATTGTTTATGACTGCTACAACTGAAAAAAAGTCCCCATTATACTTCTGATTCATTTTCATGAACCATTGACCAGCTGCTATGAGAAGCACCATTAATGAAGCATGAGATTTCATGCAGTTTGGACACCCAGCAGGAGATATGCTTCACCTTATGCTGATTCTCTTTTTACTGAGCTCCCACAGCCAGGAAAGTCAATGTGTTAAGGACACACTGAAAAAAAAAAATGTATATATAATTCAGACTTCTTTGGATATCACTGACAACTATCACACTGCTTCTTGGAGTGACAGCTTTCAACAGAGCATTGCCCTGTGAAATAGAGTACAGAGCCACACACTGTGAAAGGAAAAGTGTAAAATCAAAGGAGTTTTGTAACAGCAACTATTCAGTGAGGTTTTAAGTATTTTTAACAAAAGCAATCCAGGACTTTTTCTTTCCCATAAGAAGTCAATACTGGAAGCAAATTATATCTTAACTCCCAGTGAAAACATTGAAAACCCATGGAAGGATTTTTAAAGAAGACTCTCAAATTTACATGAACTTGACTGTATGGATGTATGTGCTGGAGTTTTTTAAGCATGCCATTATATATATTACCTATATTTTCTTCCTAATCCATCCTCATTATAGAAGAAACCTCTTTGATGCCTCTGCACAACAGGTAGGAAATAATGACCAAAAGCCTAAACCTAGATCAGCCCCCAAAGCTCTTTGTTAAATATTTTGCTACTGCTCTCTGAATATCCTGGTCACTTAAGATGAAGGATGAACTGAAGAGTTTTGTTGAGCTGTGTATGAAAATTAACAAATCTTCTCAAAGTACATTCTTATTTCATTTTGGCATGCATTTCCATTTTAACATCCCAAACTTGAATTTTCAAAATACTTCTGGATTAAATACTAATGGAACCGGAGTAGAAAAATTGGCAAAGGATATCACAGAGGTGGGATTGGACATCTGAGGGATGTGTGGCAACAGCTACACTTCACCAGCTTTATATGTCAGACTTCAAATTCAGGAAGGCACCATTTATTATTTCGTTCATTGAAATGGGAAGAGAGGAGATTATCAGCTCTTGGTAGCACTGTGTTTTAGTGGTTCAAAGAGCAATAGAAAGATATAATTTCATTACAGTAAGAAATTCTAAAAATGCCCTAGACTATTACAGAAATTATTGTAAATAACTCATGTTGTTACAGAGATTAATGTTCCGGTAAAAGGAATCCAAAGAGTAAGCAGCAAGAAACTTTATAAAGTGGTGCTAATAAATAATATGGGAAGATATACTTAGCCTAGTAAAAAATAAACAGATTTTTTTTTGTTACTCTATGGATACCTGTTATTCTCTGACCTCCATTTGTTCTTTATACCAAAAATTATACCAAATCTATTCCTATTACTGCTGCAGGTAATTTGTATAGGGTCAAATGGTCTAAGGGGAAAAAGACTAAAATTCAAAACAACTCCCACTATTCTTTGGTATGAAAAACCTGTACACTATTTCCCCTCCCTTTGTAGCTCTGCTGTGGGATATAGAAAATGCTTAAGTCAAAAGAAAAAGCTGGAAAAGAATTAACATCCCAAATTCTGGCTAGGCAGAATAGAGTGAGAAATTTACAATAAAACCAGACTGGCTTCAAGAACCAACAACGAAGTCTAATTCTCTGAGTAACTGAAAACAGAAATTTGAATTCTTCTATGTGCCTTTTAAAGATTGAATTTTGGGATTGGGGATTAAATCTTATTATAAACCACAGCTGGGTCATTATGAAATCATGAAGTCATATTAATTAACTAAAATCACAAAGATACATTACAAAACCACAGCAAGCAGCAATGGTAATTTATGTAATAATCTCAGCAAAAGATTTCTGAACAGCTATTAGCTACAGTACTTCCACTCTGATGAAGTTTTTAATTTTTTTCCAGTCCCCCTTCCTACCTAGAAAGACAAATTGTGCCAGAAGACTTTTACAAGTTAATTACTTGCTGAGTGAAGCTGTGACCACAACTTCTCTCTCTATTTATGGGTGCCACTCACCACTCCAATGTGTTGAACAAAGTATTGAGTCCAAAAGTATAAAATTAGAAAGCAATAACTTCCATTTTACACATTTAAATACCAGGGAAAACAAAATGTATCTTGGAACCTACAAGTGAACTTGGAATTTGCCCATTTTAATCTACCTAAACACTCTCATTTTCCTAAAAAGAGTTGCAAAACTTTAAATGACTACAAGTAAGCAGTGCCTCAGTTTTCTGATCACTAAAATATGCCATTTTTCATCTACTTTTTATTAGAGATAACACATGAATTAGTGGATAGTGAGTGTTAGGTTTATTTCAAAATTTTTTGGTGAGCCAAAAAAGGTTTGTCACATCTGTTGAGGTTCAGAAACATCTGCTAGGAATTGTATTTTTAATAAATTTAAATAGTTCTATAATTAGAATATATTAAGAGTGTATTATACTCTTGAAATTCTGAGGTTTTTGGTATAAAATAAAAGCCCCCACAAAAATAAGGCAATTATTAATATGAAATGAAATAATTATGAGATGCCATTGGTTTGAGTTATTAATTGGATGATAAGACAGAAATTACACAGATTTATACATATAAAAAGTATTTTTAAATTTAAAAAAATTTCCAACATAGCGTTTAAAAATATGAACGTGACATTAATGAATTCAGATGCTTTTTTGGGAGAACAATGAATGAAACTACCTTCTTCATTGCTGAACAGAATAAATAGCTTTACAAGTGTGTTGAAAGATAAAAATAAACTGGACACCTGCAAAACCCTCTTATTTGAAATTACTAGTCCTTAAGAATCTATTTCAGCACCATTTTCAGAACATCTGGCACAAAGCCAGACATATCTAATTTAGTGCTGTACTGAAGATTATCAAAATTCAGAACTCAATTAATGTTGAGATATTCTAAATATAAGTTTCACTACAGTGCTACTTAGATAACAAAGGCAGGTGTAACAGTTCTGCAAGGTGATGAAATGAGCCTTGGAAGAGAATTGTGAGTCTGCAAACATAATAATAAAAAGGTTTCTCTGGGTTATGAAATACCCCAGGCAACTCCCTGGGGCCTTGAAGTATTCAGGAGAATATTTTGGTCTGTCCTTTAAATTTCAAAGGTTTTTGTTCTGCAGAGAGAATAGAGTTTCACAAATGACATTTTCTAATGAAACTCTCTTTATCAAAAAAAAAAAAAATTGTCAACCAGTTAGTATCTTCATATAAGCCTATCTCAAAAGACATCTCTGACTGAATCAAGAAAGAAGGCATGAAGGTTGCCCAGTCTGTTACTTATCCAGATACAAGTGAATTTATGAGACAAACAGTGGAAATGGTTCTCATTCTTTCTTCTGTTAATACAGACCACAAAGAAAACTGATTTTAGTCTGCAGTAAGGAAAATATGATTGGGGTGGAAACAGGAGGCAGAATGGATGCACACTGCTGTCAATAAGCAACAGGCAAGTACTCCTAATAAGGACATCTAGCTTGCCTGACCTTACCATGGAAACAAAAAAGGGAGAAAGAAATTAGCAGGAGATAAAATTAGCCAATTATCCTTCTGCAAGAACTTATGCTCATACAAGCATGACAGACCCTGGACAAATCCAAATTATCCAGACTGCCTTTTCTCCCATGTGTTCATGTAGTGACAGAACATATCCCACAGCCCTAGTGGGTGTGGTTTCAAGGTTACACAAGAGGAAATAATAGTTTTATTGTCTACTTTTATAAAATATTCACAAACATTTAGCTGCATGGAAGGGTTTTATGAAGATACCCATGTTCCAAATACCTCTCTAATTTGGCACAGATAAATGAATGATGCATTCCACTTCAGTGAAACTGCTTTGGCTGCCTACAGCAAACACATCTGAATACAACTCTTTTTTAATGGGATGACAAAAGGACTCTCAGCTCTACTTGTATTGCAAAAACTGATCAAAATCCCAGGCTCCTGGTTCACTACAAATGCCATTTTTGTTTGTATTTTTCTGATTTGTGGTGAATGAAGACATCCTTGATATCTCTTCATTGATGACCATGAGCAATTTTTCCATGCTAAGGAAAAAATGATTATGTCGTTAAACTTCAGGTAAAGAAAGAGCTGTAGATCTTTCTTTGTTGATATTCCCAAAACCTTTCAGAGGCCTCCTTAAGGGCTGGGAAAGAAGACATCAGATACAAAAATTCTCAATTATGCAATTAGAAGTTTAATGGGCCAATAGACAAATACTGAATATTGGATATAGAATACATAGCTTTTATACTATGCTTTTCCTGATAGTTCAGGCTAGACACAGTATTCAGATGGGATCTAACAACAGCCAAGCAGAGGGCAGCAATTCCTCCCTTTGGTGCCCTGTCTGTGTCCTAGCCTGCATCTCCAGGCTGCCAAGGCACATAGTTTACTTATGCTCAGTTTGTGTTTTCCAAGGCCCCCAAATACCTCCCTGCAGAGCTGCTGCTAGTCAGGCAGTCCCTAGCCTGCATTCCTGTACTAGTGCTCCCTGTCCCAGAGTAGGGATTGTATTTAAATTTTCTCTGTACTCTTCTGAGACAGTAATTTTCATTTTTTTTAATGGTGGTGCATTCAGTCATAGGAAATATAACTTTCCTGGCATCACAGACAGCCTATATCTCAGAGGACAAACAATACTGAGACACAGGTTTTAAGGAGAACAGACATGCCTTTCAAAGGAGTTGGTTGTGGTTCTGCATAGGATGTATCTCTCCCACCTGGAGTGATCCAGATGCCATAGACAGCTGATCACCAGAAGGCCAGACTGCTTGTCAAATGGTTAAGGTAGGATGGGTCAATTGTGTTTCAGAACTGCATTCTTATCTATTTTTACAGGAAAATATAAGTGACTGCACTGACAAGATTTACCCGAAAGACGAATCTCCCTTTTAGGGCAACCTGCAGTTCTGGAGAAATGTCTGTATGACTGTATTAGCATGAGGTTGTTTTGAGAGTACTGTGATATTTATTTAGGAAATGTTTTAAGGTTTCCTAAATACTTAGAGTTCCTTTCCTCCTA
Source organism: Alaudala cheleensis (assembly GCA_013398995.1). Taxonomy (NCBI): domain Eukaryota; kingdom Metazoa; phylum Chordata; class Aves; order Passeriformes; family Alaudidae; genus Alaudala; species Alaudala cheleensis. The sequence goes on from VWYE01028270.1 coordinate 671,172, forward strand.
GCTTGAATTAATGACGATGAGAACAGCATTAGCATAAAAGCAGAAGAAAACAAACGCACCTTACCTCTTAAAACTAATTTCAATTTTTTATTTATGGGGGGTTTGTTTGCTTTTTGTGGGGGCTCTGTGTACTGGGTCTGGTTGGGATGGCAGTAACTTTCTCCAGCACCTCTATAGTCCTGCATTTTAGATTTGTGAATAAAAGAGTTTTGATAACATATCTGTTTTAATTATTGCTGAACATTTCTTGCACAGCATCAAGGCCTTCTCTGTTTCCCGCTCTGCACCCCACCCCAGAAAGTAGGTTGTGTATCAGCTAGAGCTTAGGAGGAGGAAGAGCTGGAACAATTAACCCAAACATACCAAAGGGATACACCATACCGTATAACATCATGCTCACTTATAAAACTTGGGTGGGAGGCTGAGTTTTTGAAGTAGCCATTATTCAGAGACAGGTTGCCATCAGTCTGCTGGCAAGAGGTGGTTTGTTATTGCATTTTCATCACCTTTTGGATTTTGAGTGGTTTTTTCATTCACATATTTAACTGATTTATCTTAATCCATGATTTTTTTCTTGAATTTGCCCTTCTAATTCTCTTCCCCATCATCCATGGAGTGGGGAGTGAACAATTAAGTGGTGCATGCTTTGTTGCTATCTGGGATTTACCTCTCACACTCTGGGATTGAACAAGTTCTGTTTCTGCAAAATAAGATGCACATGCAAAACAGAAGATGTTATCATTCCAAGCACAAATATTTTTATGATGCAGTTAGCTTGATTTGATCTGAATAATTTTGAATATTGCTTATTTTTCAGATATGGTATTTTTTTCCACAGTCTTAGAGAACGTTTTTGTGTCTTTCCTAAGTTATCTATGCATTAGTTGCAGTCATCTATGTAGTCAGAAAAAATTGTAGTCTTGATCTCCAAGTACCATATCATTTCCTGAAAATAGGAATTGCAATTCAATATCTTGTAGGCATTTTTAAAGTACTTCAACTATAGAAAACAAGTCAATATATCTAAGTCTTTATTATGAACTTCTTTCAGACTTCTGGAAAACAGAATTAACATTCAAAGGTAGACTTGATACAGAAATGTTTTATAGTTTTATGGTCATTTGAATTGGAAATGAGAAATATTTATTTTCCAGCTTGGAATGGCTGTCTCATGAGGACATATATATTTATAAGTGTTCTTAACTTTAGAGGTTTGAAATGTCGTGAAAGTAATGAAAGTCATAAGCTCTCCACTGGTGGAGAAAATAAGCCTTATGTTATGTATTGACATCAGATCTAGCTGTTAGGTAGAATTGAAGTAAAATAAGAGCAATTTTCCATCTAGTTCTTAATCTTGATTTGGGTTTCAAATTCTTTCTGAAGTTTCACGCCCCTGACCACAGTGACAAGACTGAAATTTAATGATAGGTCAAATTATAATGCTTTCAAAATGAGATTAAAAATCTCACAGACCAGTCAAAACTCTTTTCCAATGTTTTCCAAGGCTATTGACTCCACAAAAGGTGGCAGATCCCTCTAATATATTTTCAGATCAACAAAATTTTTTAAGACACCTTGACATTTGTTTCAGCAGTATGAACAGAAGTTACAGGGTAATCTTGCTCATCTTTCTTACCAATGTAACAGGTTTTCAATCTAAATGAAGGCTAATTTATTCCTCTGCAAACTCAATATTCAAATAAATTTTATATATTTGTCCCCAGACTAGGTTCTTCCCTGTTTTAATTTTGATTTACTTGACTGCTCTTTGATGTGATTTGCAAAAGTTTTGGCAATTCACTGACTCATCATGTCTTAGTGCCACAGTTCAAAGATGTTCCATAGAAGAAAAATTTCTCGAAACTCATCCTTTAACATTTAACAGTTTCAGATATGAAGCAGTAACTACATGAAAACATGTAGTTTTATTAATAAAACAATAACTGAAATTGCAGCCACAATTTGCTTTCTGCTATTCAGAGACCTTGTTGATACCACCCAACAGGGAAATAATGTTTGTTCAAAAGACAAGTACAGATTAAAGAACCACATTTATCAGTGCCAGAATTTTTAGAATGCTATTTTGAAGTCTTCCCTTGTGAAAGAGGACAGTATAACAAAAACAGGGAAAAGGAGGTTTCCTGGGCTGAAGGGAGTATATCAGAGGGCGTCACCTTCTAGTAGGTGCTGTGGGTTTCAGAGAAAACTAGTCTTTCTGAAGATAGAGAGGAAAGTGTCTGCAAACAATCCTCACTGTCATGTAGAATTCAAAAGATAAAACTGTGAAGCAGTAAAAAGGTTAAGTGTAGGAAGAGTTCTCACCGATTAAAAGAAATGTAAACTGCAGCAGAATGATAGGATTTGTGCAAGGTAGTCTCATATATTAATGCTATTCCTTGGTTCTTATTCTAGGAACTAAACTCCCTGGGTTTTCACTTCCCAGCAGGTTGGCTATCATGAAAGTTGTCAAGGCTATTGGTGAGTAAAATGCTGCATTTTTTTTCTCTCCAGAAAAAAAAAAAAAATCTTTCACTTCTGTTGACTCTTTATAATTGATTCTGGTACTTAAATGTCACAGCTCTGCACCAGCATCACAGGACACAGAGACACACTCGCATAAAATAATTAAAAATTTGTGTACCACAGAGCTTGCATTCCAGTCTTTAAACAAGAAGTATGAGAAGAATAGGATAGACATTATGGATACATGGTGCCCTGGCAGTCAGGGATTTTGAGACATTAACCATCTAAATAATGTAAAATTTCCTGGAGAATTTTTTGACATGAAAACAAAATAAATTGAAAACAATTTCTTTTTGACAAATAACAATGCAACATATGGACTTGTTCTTAAATAGCACAGAAATTGTTTTTCTCAATGCTTAGCCAGAAAACAATGAGAGTTAATGTTTTATCATATGTTCCAGGTAATTTTTGTAGAGAATAAAGAATAGTAAGTAGAGTGAGAAATTGTGATTGATGTTCTTAAAAGTAAGGAATTTTTTAGGGAAGTTATTGAAAAATCAATCTGAGTAAGAAGATGAAAACAAGGAGGCATTTATGGCCTTGGTAACAGAGAATATAAAGAAACTTTACAGCAAGTTTTTAGATAAATCCCAAAGGAAAAAAATAAAATTATCAAGTATAGGTGGTATGGTGTTTCAGTACCTCGGAGACTACTACAGACAGGAGTTCAGATATGCTGGCAATCATCAGAGGAGTTGTTTCAGAGGTATTATACAGAAAGAACTGAAAGATTAGTAAATGCATGAATTAATGATGATACAAGGATGGAATTGAATGCCATTTGGGATGATGATGTCAAAAGAAAATAATACTCTGGGTAGAAAAGAAAAGTTCAGGACAAGCTTTAAAATAAAGAAAATTGTGGGAAGAGAAACTGCAAAAGTATGGTGTATCTACTGATTTTAATGGTGGAAAATTAAACAGACATGAGATGCTTATACTTCTAAAAAGAACAAATTGACATTAATGAGGTCAGTGGAAAAAAGTGCATGAGATAAAAGAAGAAAATAAAGGTATTAGAGGGAAGACAAGATGATTAGAAATGGATGGACAAATCAGGTGTAAGAATTGTAGTGAGAGATAAATGCAAAAAAGTCCCAAAAAACCAAACCAAAGGAAAAAACGCCCATGAACCATGTAAAATAGTGACTCATCACATGAATTAGCATTTCTCAATTGAAAGTCTTTCCCAAAACACCTTCTAATTAATTCTGTATGCATATACATATACATATACATATACATATACATATACATATACATATACATATACATATACATATACATATACATATACATATATTTAGTTTTGAAGTCTTCCAAAATTTTCTGAGTGGTGATCTTTGAAATTGTGTTATGGACAACACTGTCCATTAAATCACTTCCCACAGCAACAACCACTTTTTTATGACTCTTTCTTCATAGCTGACCAAACTCTTATTTTTAAGATCATTTTAATAAAGTGGCATTGCTGCTGAAAAAAGTAAAGTTAAAATGCTGTGGTTAAAAGTCCAGGTACAATAGGACTTAAATTTGTTTTCTGACCAAAGCTTACTTCAGCTTACACTGAAGTCAAGAGAAGACTACTACTGATTACAGAGGAATTGGATCAAAAATGCATGACAAGATGAAGATTCCAGGAGATTTCTTTGTCCTCCTCTCCCTTTAATAGAGGGGACAAAAACATTATTTTTCCTTTAAGCTTATATTAAGGTTTGGACCTAATTTCATAGATTATATGAAGTAAAGATATAAAACGCAAAATAATATATTTTGTTTCCTTTGTAATTTTTTTCCTTCTAGTTTTTTCACTAGACTGGAAAAATGAGAAGGAAAACAATTTTGAAGAATCTTGAGAAAAATGATACTTAGATGTCCTTTTTTAAAAAATGTTTCCCTCTTCCCTTCATATTTATCTCTCTTCAGCAAATATTTATTTTGTCTATTGCCTGGTAGGAAATTGGTTTAAATAGTTGCAGTACTTCCTCTGCATGGGGAGAACCATGCATATGTAACCTCTCTGCCCTTTTTGTTGAGTTTAGGAAAATGCAAATTCCTCTATTCTCTGCCTTTTACTATTTCCTGAAACAGCTGCCTCTGTTGATAATTGAATATAAATGAGAGAAATCTTTTCAATAAAGTGGTGTTAATCAAAAATGAACAGTTACTTGGCAATGTCAGAACTGGTGGTCGGAAAATTTGCCATTTATGCAGATATACTTGGACTGTTCTTTTCCTCCAAGCCATGGTGATCAAGAATTGTACGAAAAACCGCCTTTTAATGAGTATTTCCTTATGGTTTTTTTTTTTTTTTTCAGGTGGAAAGGCTTTCTGGGCTTCTAATTAGTTTGATGGGAATTGATTTATAATTAAACAAATGTGTAAATAAAAGAATATGAATACTGAAGATGTCTGTGGTTGTTGGAAATCATGAAGATAAGCTATTTAAACTGAAGTTTCTTGCTGATTCTTTAACTGTATAAGTAAATAATGCTTGATTCTCCTTGCAGGACACAGATATTGGAAGAAAATCAGCTGGAAAAAACAGCTAGTTGGTTTGTTAGAATCACTTCTTTTAGCTCAAAAATAGAAAAAAAAAATCACAAAGCTATTAAATATAGGGAAAGCCAGACTCTGTAGGATGAATTGAACATAATTGCAGAACCATAGGCATCTCAAAATGCCAAAACTAAAAAATTCTTCATTTCCCTCCATCAAGCTATCTATTGTATGCATCATTTCCATATCTTACAGAATAAAATATAATGTGATGAATTGTTGTGTCCTTACTTTCTCCCAGCTTGCCTTGCAGCAAGTACTATGTGGCTTCACTACAGGGTTCAAGTAATGTGAGGACAAGACAAGGTAGCTCACAGTTTTCACCTGAGTAAACATGTCAAAGTAAACTCTTTTCTCCTTCAAGAATTTAACTTCCACTAGTAACTCAGATAAAAGCAACAAGAACCTTTACTTTCACTGATTTTTTTTGTTGTATCTTGATTCCTTTGAACTAAAAAAAAATATACAAAACTTTATATTTTAGTTATGTGAAAACCAGAATTATTCTGAGGTAAGAAGTTCAACGCTGTATTAAAGAGGAGAAAATATTCTTGTGACACCTATTTCTTGACTTTTATTATACTTCTAACCTGCATTTATCTCCTTCTCTCAAAAAGATTGGTGTCATTTACTGTCACCCAAACAATCACAAGTTGAACATTACAGCTTTGCCTAAATAGCAGCTGAAATAAGCTGAAAATATTACTATGAAACACATTCAGTTTTTAGATGGTGCTTTACAAAAGGCAGGCTGTCAACTTTGTCCTGTAGTCACATTTGAATTTGAAGAGAACTCAAGCAGAAGAAGAAATGAGAAGGACAAGGGAAAAGTAGGTTAAGATAGGAACAAATAAAAGGAAGTCTGGGATTACATAGGGCCAAGTAACTTCTGTGCAAGCAAGGATTTTTTTCCACTATATACAAAATAATTTGCCATAGAGGAGTAATTTTTAAACATGTTTCGTGAAGTGACAATTAAGTCTTAAACTGTGTCAGTACAGAAAATAATAATGCCCTTTACTTATTTAAATAAATAGGATTCTTTCTTTAATCATCCTGACCTGAGACAACTAATAGCTGTAAAACCTTCTAATTGCTTCCCTGAATAGGATTACTTTCACCTGACTGAGTAAACTGACATTTTAAATTCCCTTTTACAATATAACAGGATAAGTTCTGTTCAGTGCTGCATTTCTAATGTTCCAGTGTCTGAAAGAAACATATCGTGAATTTCATTTAAAATACTGAGGCAGGTGTTCAAGTAGATATCCCAAACTAAAAAAAAAAAGCACAACAAAAGCCAGTATGTAACGTTCAATGGGGAAGGAGAAGCAAAGAAACTTGTCAACTTGTGCAATCCTTAATAATCAGAATAACACAAAAACTATATAAACACAGATCAAATTCTTCTACGTGGTATGCAAACTTTGTCCCAAAGAAATTTTATTTTTTAGAGTCACAGTTTGCATGAAAATATCACTCACTGTCTACAGAGATTGTCTCTGCTGAATGAAAATGCTCAGATGCAAATCCTGATGCTACTGGAGTGGCAATAGGCAATAGCAGAAAATATAAAGACCAGACTTTGATATATGCAACAACCATTTGCAGCTGGAAATTATGTAGTTGAGAAATACAGAAAATATGACACCTATTTCTCAACAACACAACTCAGTTTCAATAATTAAACTGTCCTTGATATTTAGATTTTGGTCTGGTCACTGAATATGGAAAGCTGCTAATTTTTCCTAACAAATGCTTACTGAAGAGGGACTGGATCTTATTTAAGAACTTGAAATATAAGATAGAGAAAACACCTTCCAGGATATCAGTTTGAGAAGGTTACATACTTTGTACAACTGAGTCATCTCACTAAGTTAAGGGACCAGCTTATCTTAGAAGCCTAACATTAGGTTTACTCAGATGTAAGATAGATCAATTCCCTCTTATAGTTCCTCATCCAAAATTTATTGCAAAATCTTTCTTAGAGGAGCTTTTGTAGAAGCTGCAACTTCTTTCATTTAAACCCATTGGCTACACAGTTGACTCCAGAGGAAAAAAAAAAAAGAAGGAATAAAAAAAAAATTGGTGGAAAAAGTAACTTCGGATAAAAAATAAGCCATATTTAATGTATTCCCAAATACAGAGAACCTGTCCTGTGGCAACATATGATCCACATATTCAAAAATGGTAAAATTAGTTGAAAGCAGTAAACAGGGATTCAAGTGAATGAAACCCCAAGACATCCTTAAAAATTGGTTGTTAAAATAGCAGAGAGAGGTGAAAACTTGGTTTGATAACAGTCATATGACTTTTTCTGAGCTCTGATGGAATTAGAATTTCAGTCACAAAGTTTGAATGTCCTTCAGAAGATTTTCCAAATTAAAAGTGATCTTAAAAACATACATTGCTACACTAAAATGTAAACGTTTTTTCAGGTCTTCTCATGAGACATTCATTACGGTTTTTCCTCTTTAGCCTCATTGCAAAAGAGTTTTGCTAGTTAGAGTCAACTTAAATATCTTAACACCAATTCTTATTTCTTTTAAAATAAAATTTAGCACTATGATTTCTGAAAGTGTAGTGCTTGATCTTATGACAATTATATCACTACAATAATTTCTTCGTTGAAAGCATAAATATACACTTCTGACTTTTCCAAATTTCTTTGAGAATTTCCTATGAAAATATTTTAATCATAGAGAAATACAAATCAAAGGCATTCTGGAAGAAAATGTTCTTATAAAATATTTATCACAATTTAGGGATTTGTATTATGAAACTTCCAGCTAAACTGAACACTAAAAAACCCTACTGCTTTTGGTTTATTTGTATTATCTGGATCTTTTGTTTACCTCAGAATAATAGGGAACAAAATTAGAACATGCTGACCAAATTGGAAAGCTTCTATATCTGATTTAGATTTTCAAGTGTATCAGTTCAAGACTAAACATTCCATTACACTGCACTAGAAATACAAGGTGTATTTATTCAAACAATGAAGGTTGCACATTATTGCTTTTATAAGGTGATTTACATTGTAACCACGTAGTAGGGGAACAGCTACCTCTGTTATCTAATATTTGGGATGTTGTATGCAATTTAGAGAAAGAGATGTTCTCCTGCAGACACATCCAGTTCTGTTTGTTCAGCAATGCCATCCCAGTTATGTGCAATTTCATTGTGAAATAAATGCAGTTTTCCATGGAAAAAAGCATCAGCTGATTTCCCAATTGATTATAGGGTAGCTGGGCTAATGAAATGGTTGCTGAAGGCAGTGTCACAGGTGCTGTGAGAGGAGCAAAGGAGTAAGAACGGTTTGTTAGTGAGATGGGAACATCCATGCATTTATAGTGGATTAATCAGAGCCCTACTGCCAGCAGAGTCCCATATTCCTATCTCTTGATTTGTCTGTCAAAGACACTGATAAATAGTGGCCTATGGGGATGTCACACCAGAGGGAAGAGCAGCATCAGTACAAGGACACCGTGCCATTTAGTAGCGTGTTAGGGAATTTGACATGTCCATAAACAAGGTATTTATTTATTTGGGGAGGTTAACTATTAATAGCACAACCAAAACTTTAAATATTGTGAGGGTAAATATAATATATTCAAGATCTTTAAAATATTTAGGTTGGTTTAGACTTCTTACTGTGAACAACTGATTTTTTTTTTTTTTAGGTAAACTTTGCCTGACATAAAAGGTTTTCTTCAAATCAAAAGTAATTTCCATAGAAAGTTTCTGCCTTCTGAATTTTTATTTTGGTTTTAATTTTAAAAAATTCAAAATGTAGGAAACAAAAAGTAGCTTTAAAAAGTAGCAGGATTACTTTGTTAAATAATTTTCAAATTTGATTGCAAAAGAAAAGTGTTTTTTTTGGATCATTGCTTACATTTTTCATCAATATAAGTGAATTTTAGATCACTTTTTGGTGGTCAAAACGTACTTAATTGGGCATCTTTTTGGTAGAGAGGCATAGTGTAAGTTCTCCTACCTGAAAGAGTCAGCCTCCCATGATTAGGAAACTGTGCTCGCATGGGTGCTGTACACACAGCTCTCAGGCACTCAGCAGAACTGACAAACATGACACCCACCATCCGTGGTCACATCTGCATTTCACCATACAGCAGCAGTTTGGCTGTGTGTTGGAAGCCTTGGAACTGGTATAAACACACTGCACTGCTCATCCACTTGTGAGGAATAACACTGAAGCACCCAGCCAAGCTGTAGCAGATGTGACTACACCAACCAGCATCAGGATGCCAAGAAACCAGGGACAAGGGACTAAACCTCTTGAATTTCGTGTATTTTCTGCCTGACACAGACAAAAACCTTGATACACTCTTGTTCTGCTTGCAATTGTCCTGATGTAATTGTAAAAAAAGAAAAGACATACATAAACCTAGTTTATGTCAGAAAGAAAAAAACAAGTAAAGTTAAATAAAAGAAACCTAGATTTCTGTTCCTCTCCCACAAAGAGGCACCGAATTTCCTATCATCATAAAAAATCGTGCACTCTCTATCAGCTATTGCACTTCAGCAGGTATCATTATGGCTTATCAGGACTTACATTCCTGACATAAGGAACACTGATAGATGAAGTGTTCCAGTGCTGGGTATAAAGATGGGGTGGTTGAAGAAGGATTTGGTACAAGAATGTGATCACAAGTGGGAAGGAGAGGGGAGCAACACTCATATTTTAAGGAATCTGGGACTGCTCTGCATGATGCAGTCACAGTACACACTAAAACATTAGACAAAGTTTCCAACTTTTCACTTGGGGAATTCACTTCTTTTATCACCTTATAGTCCATGTCAGTGCTACAAAGTGCCAATGTGCTTAGGTGATAAAGGATTAACTAGTGAGTATTCAGGGAAGAACTGGGTTTTAAGTTACCTCTTCAATGTTTGATGTCTAACCATCCAATTTTCACTAATGCATAAATAAAATAATGCTTTTTGAAGTGTACAGACTGTTTTCGTTGCCCACTATGAAAACTGGTCTCTTCTGGCACCTCTCTGCTCATTGTGCTTGCAGCATTCATGTTGTGATCTTGGTGAGTTGCTTTCCTTCCTTGTTTTCATAAAGGTTTACATCTTGAGAGCTGTTCTCCTGGAAGCCAAATAACTGAATCTTGTAGGATTCATCATAACATATCTTCACTGTCATATGTCTCCCTGGGTTCTGTTAAAAGCATGCCACCTGATTTGCTGAAGTACTGGAAGACTGAAAGAACACCACAGGAAAACAAACAAACAAACAACCCCTCACACACACATTGCAAAAGCTCTGAATTTTCTCTGAGAGGGATCTGAAAACATGACATGCTTGCTTACCACACAGAACATTGCTCAGTCTAGTCCAGATGCTAGTCTTCACTAGCATCCATTATTTCCTCTTTTGAAGCTCATGCTGAGCTAAAAGACTGCTTTGTGTGTAAAAAGGCAATAATTAATAACATATTTGTGTATGAGAAGAGAGTTTTATTGCTTGAAACAAGCAATTAGATGGGAAGCAATGATTTTGTCACACTGACTAGTATGTATAAAAAGGAGAATGAGCTAATTTTTCAGTGTCAAACACAAACCTGTTATTTTAATACCTTACCCAGTACACTTAAATAATAACAATATCATCATGAAGTTTATGTTCAATTTTAAGTATATATTTAATATATCATATTCATTTAGTATGAATTTAACTATTATTTTTTCCATCTTGCTTTGAAAAATGTTTTATAATATCATACATCAGTTTCAAAAAATTGAAAGGATAAGTTAATTTATAGCCTGAAGCTATACAAACTTGATCATATGAGTACAACAGTCAGGAACCAATTTACCTGTCCTTTGAGAATTTTTGACGTATCGAATTTTCCCATTTAAAATGAGTCCAGAAAAAACAAAATCCCTAAAATAAATTAATAAGAGCCAATTAATCCTTCAGTGCCTACCCAGTTTAATTTCACATATTGTACCTTGCATAGGCAACAACAAAAAGAGCCGCACATTACTGTAAAAGAATTCTTTTTTACTTTGGTAATTTTCATCCACATCCTTCACCATCTTTTAATTTAGATTTTTTGATACCAAAAATAACCCTTCCCAAACTAAGAAATATTAGCACTTGTATAGCCAGCTCTATTAACTCCATCCCCAAGTCTACACAGAGAAGAGTCATGGAAAATTGATTTCTCACCAGTAAGAAGATGAGAATTCTGCTTCTGGGTATGTACTTGAAGGCAATTACTGAACTTAAGAAACATCACACACACACAAATTAAAGAATCAGAGTATCTTTAAATTCTTTTCTAATTATTAAAAATATGCTTTGCTCTACATTTTTTGGAAGCCAAACTCATATCCTTGGATTTGCAATTCTAGAAAATGCATTCATTCTGAGCAAGATGGGAGAAGCTATACTGTATATTCAGTATTAGCAAACACTAATCATGCTAATAGTATATCTTAAACAAACAGCTCCTTAAGTGTGTTTAAGAAACACAAAACCATGTTATTTTCTACAAAAATATGGACAACTGTTGGCACTTCTTTTCTTGTTTACCCTGTGTTTATTATTTACATTCTGTCTGTTAAAATCTTATTATTAAAAATGAATTAGTGAACTCAAACCTTATGGCAACACAACAGAACACAACAGAATGAAACAGAAGCTGTCAGAATAAAGCAAATCTGCCCTGAAGCCCTATTAATCTGAGCCTTTATGACTGCCTGCTGCTTGTGCTAAGATGTCAACAGCTGAAGTGTTGTAGGTTTGGGATATTTTTAATCTCTAAATACAACAACTATCAGTCAGAGGAGAAATTACATTTGACTAAATGAGTGTGGTTCTCCTTTAGTGTAAAGGAAATGTGTCAGAATTATCAGGGAGAGGTTGGCATAGTGTCTGGGCTGCATTAATTTATCTTGAAGGCCTTTAATATCTCCAGAACAGTAGTTCACATAGGCCACATGGCTTTTCTGACACACTGAGCAATTTCCCAGGAGACCTTGTTTTGCTTCACAGTACCACAGTTTTAGGCAGCTTGACACAGACTGAGTTTCATCAGTGGTCTAATTTCTCTAGGATTTATATTCTCCTTAATGCCAACAAGGATATTTGTTCTTAGGATAAATTGCACATAGGTGGAATTAAAAGAAAAAATCATCAGGATTATGAATGACACTGTGCTCAAAACTGTGGTGATAATACATATTTTAAAGCTAATCAAGTGACATGTAGAATATTATCAGATTCTTCTCTCATTGTGTCCCTAACTTGAAAGAGGAACAAATTCAATTTAATCTTTTAAGAAACTTAGCAGAAGGTATATAAAATGAAAGAAAACAAGGCAAATATTTTAGAATTCATAAAAGAAAAGTGAGTCTTGAAAAGAATCCCAGAGGGTAGTTTTAAAAGGATGCAACCTATACTTGGGGAAATCTAGCAGCCACTGGTAAGTGAGTCCTCACACTGATTCTAGCCACAGGTCTGAAGGATAAACAATCATGGCATTTTTCCTGACATGAAGGATCCTTTGGGTGAGCTAGTTTGCAGTTTAGCAGGAGAGAATTAAATTTGCAATGCAAGCTCTTCAGACTCATGCAAATTAAATTCTCTTAATTGAGCCCCCTTTTTAACAGTCCTACAACAGTTTTTGTGTGCTATAAAGTATCCATTTGCAAACTAAAGAGAAACAGAGTGGTTCTTAGGACTTGGACACAGGAGAAGAGAGTGCAAATCCTCTCATACCTTCTCAGACTAAGGAGGAAAAGAGCAGAGCTGTAAGAGGAAAGCAAGTGTTGAGGCAAGATCACACCAGGGATCTGGTTTGAAGTGAGCAACAAAAGAGTGGCTGCTCCTTTTTTAATCACAGAATATTTTGAATTGGAAGGGACCCACAAGAGTCATCAAATGCAACTCTTAAGAGAATGGCCCATACAGGGATTGAACCCAAAACCCTTGTGGTATTAGCACCATACTGCAACCAATTGAGTAATCCCAGAGTAACTGAGCTAATCTCACAGTCAATGTGTGAGGAGAGGAATTGTGATAGGCAGTATGGTAAGATCAAGTCAGTGATTGAACCTACATATTTTATGGCAAAAGAATTGTCAATGGTACACTGTATGAATGCTGAATGCACTGAGATTAAAGCACAGACATTTCTTTTATTCTGTTGAGTACTTACACTCTAAGTTTTGCTCTGAGTCATTTTCACAAACAAGTAGGTAAGTTTGTAAAATTACATTTACGGTAGAAGAGTCAGCAAACCCTATGTTAGAACAGTAAAGTGACACCACTATATAAAAATGTTTTATGACCAGATAAGTGAGCCTGCAGATTTCCTTATTACAGTGCCCTCAGCTCTCTGCTTGACTTGAGAGAATAGAATCATCATATTAACACCATATACACTAAATACATCAGTTTATCCTCAAGGCAATGCTGTAACTTTTATGCATATGATGAAGGTGGTTTCTTGGTAGCAACTGGACAACAATGAAGCTTTAAAATTTGTACTGAAATTTGAGCAATAATAATTCTTAATAATTCTTAAGTCTTTATATTAATTTACCACAATATCTACCATCAAAATTACAGACAGAGTGAGTTTTCAGAAATAACTAGGGCTGTTAGAAAATGTTATACTGTTACTTGTAAGAGATAAAAATTATTTGCTAACAAAATCAAGGAAAAATATTACTGGCAGCTTAATTGTTGCAACACATTACTTGGAGCTTGTATTGCTTATTCCCATACTTCACCCTTTCAAGAAAGATGGTTCGCTTTGCCTTGGGTTTTTAAATTTACTTACTTAATTTTCCATTCTGCTACAGCTGATGTAGTTTTGATTTTAAATTTTCTTCTTTCTTTTTTCCAAAACAAACTTTTAAAAGGGATATACACAAGAAGTAAGGTCAGAAATGCTATCAGTTAGTTTTTCTGGCTCATCTTTTCAGATTAATGACTTTGGATGTGTTTTATTTTAATTCCAGTAACTTCATGAGTTTTGCCCTTTGGGTGCCTGCATGCTTCTGGCCACTCATTTAATTAAGCAATAAATATTTTCTAAAGACAGAAGGGGCCCATAGAGAAAGAAATGGGAAATTAGTAGCATTTGAATATATTCATGTGATTATGCAACTTGACAAAATCTGCAAGCCAATGGAACTGTTTTATTATTTTATTATTTTATTACACCTTCCTGACCAAGGTGTATAATAATCATTAGACCCAAATGCAGTGGTCAGAGCTGGGAAAAACTGAATGTCTCCTGACAAAATGAAAGACAGCTCAACACTGTCAAAGATATGCTCCATTTTTGCAGATGGAGGTCTAAGGATGTATGATTATATGAGGAAACAACACCCCTTAAGGCACAGGTGGTACTTCTAATTGTACTGGAAAAAGATAGCAGCAACAAAAAAAAGAGAAAAAACAACAAAAACTAGAAAAAAAAAACCAACAAAACCAAAACAAACAAACAAAAAAACAAAACCCAACACTCTCCACACAGCCCCCCTCCAAAAAAAATCCACAACAAAACATAAAAATACAAAATATATCCATTTTGCTCTGCTCCTCAACTGGTAGGCAGAGCACTGAAGTTCTGCTGTTGTGTCAAAGAGCAGAAGGCACACATTCCCTTCCCACTAACCAGTGCAACATGGCAACCATTAAGCTTTGAACAGGTTCCTGTAATGTGGTCTGCAATCCATCCAGGGAAGGCACAGTACACAAAGGGCAATTCCCCAAGCTGTCATATGACTGAGATGAGTAATTTCAGCAGTTCCATGGATGCTGTTCTTTCCCATTCCTTACTCTCACGTTAAGAGATGTATGACTGTTTAAATTGTAAAAGGGAATCGTAGAATAGTTTAGTTTGGAAAACACCTTTGGGATCATTCAGTCTACATTAACCCATCACTGCCAAATCCACCACTAAACCATGTCCCTAAGTACCACACCTATAGGGATTAAATACCCACAAGGATGGTGAGCAATCTGCTTCCTGGGGCAGCCTGTTCCTGTGCTTGGCATGAAACTTTTTCCATGAAAAGCTTTTCCAAATATCCAATGTAAACCTACCCCCAATAATGTAAATCAGCATCTTATAGCATGCTTTCAAAGCATCTAGCATAATATGTTGCCAGGTTCTACAAAAGCCCATTATTCACCAGAAGAATAGAAAAAGGTAATAGTAAAGGCTGATTGTAACAACACATTATTGGAGATTTATTCAAACACAAGTTTAAAAAAACAGCTGCATCTAAACCACATGTTGTATGTCTGCTAAAGCAATTTGAATATTTTGCTGTTTGGGAGGACTCAGAAACAAAGTACTCCAATACTGCATCTGGCCTCCATCCAAAGAATATGCCTATTCAATCCAGGATGATACTTTGAAGCTCGAGTTTTTCTGTGCCTCTTTAAAAAATGCATTTCTTGAGTGCTGTATATTGCTTTTCACTAGCATGCTAATGTCTTTTGGATTTTGAATAAATTCTGAATCTGAATAAATTTTGGATGCTTTATTAGACAACAGATAACCCCATGATCAGGGATCAGGCTGCACATTTGGATACGTTTATCTAATGTATTTTCCTCTCATTTGCCTCTTC
The DNA here is from genome assembly GCA_013398995.1 of Alaudala cheleensis. Lineage (NCBI taxonomy): Eukaryota > Metazoa > Chordata > Aves > Passeriformes > Alaudidae > Alaudala > Alaudala cheleensis. The sequence continues at coordinate 686,886 of VWYE01028270.1, forward strand.
TTTTTATTCTTATTGTGATCTATTCCCACTCCTTTCCTTTTTTTTTTCTTTTTTTTTTTTCCATCTTCATACCTAACTTAAAGTGCTTGGAAAACAGCAGAAAAGGTACTGAATACATATCATGTAAAGAAAATACATAAACAAAAATGTATAGCACTTTCTTGTTAGCCTTTATAAGTTCACCTGTTGTTGTGCATACTTACAGAATGTGGTGATAAGGTTTCTATTAATCTAATTTAGTATCCAGAGGTTCAGTATAATTTGGCTAGTATTGCCTGTGATGTTTGTAAAGAACACTTTAAAAATTGTGCTCCTGTGCTTAGAGTAATGTTTGCCAACCATGCATGTATATTAGAGAAAAATAATCCCATGGAACTTGAAGCCACATATTTTTTCTAGTTAAAATAAATCACATTAAATCAATCAAAGTTTTATAAAAATGATTTGTAGGAAACCAAGCACTCCTTAATTTACGTTCCCATAAAAGACAGCATAGAGTTTTCATAAAAAAAGAATAGAAATGTAAACATGAGAGCACATTATTAATTATATTGCTTCTCTTCTCTCAACTGAGAGTTATGCTATTAGAATTGACTAAAACAGAATTTTTCAAGTAGTTGGGAGTGGTTTAAAAAAAAACCAGAAAAATGGAATTAAAGGCAAGACAGTTAATAATAAAAAATCAAGAGGAATAAATATAGTATTGTTGTTTCAATGTTTTCATTGTTTTTCTACTCTAAAATATTTTAATTAGAAAAATCTCAATTATCTGCATACCTCTTATGCATGTACCTCTAGTCCAATCTATCTTTGAATTCACTAGAACTAACTGGTTTCACCAGTTAATAGCATTGTTTATTCTGTCAGTATTGTTGTATTTTTATTACTTAGATACTTTCTGGAAATTCATCAGTATGGCAAAACCAAACTCTGAGATAACACTGACCATTGTGTGCTTTAACAAATAATACCACGCTAAAATCTTCTTTCTTGACCTCCTTTTTTGGCTACACTTTCATTCTTTCCTCCCTACCATGATGACTAGGAATATACTTAAGTAACAAGTTTGGGGAAATTACCTACCTTGAATAATTGGCATCATGGATAGTCTTTTCAGAACTCTGGGACCTACAGGACAGGATTCATCTCACCTGCCATATGCAGTTGGAAGTTAGGCAAACAGTTGAGTTTCTCAGCAGGGTTCCTTCCATAGTCAGGAAAAGAAAGAAAAAAAATCCAGATGCGGTTGCTTAGCAACTTAAATTTTCTTCAAATAGCTATCTTAAAATGGGATGAATTTTCCTCTGGAGACCTCCTTCTCCTTCCACTGATTATCCATGAAATAACTTGAAGTGGCTTTCTAACTTCTAGACCAGTAAAAGAGGTGGAATTAATTTCATCTCAAGATCCAATTACAGCACAATCAGAGTTCTGGTTGTGCTCCAAGGACTATAATGGAAGGAAACTTGAATATTGCCACACAGAAGGTGAAATGTTCATTGAGATAACCTCAAGCAAAAAGAACATATATTTGCCATACTGGTGAAGTACAATGGCATGTGTTGAGAAGATTATGCATTTTTGTATTTTTTTGCATCCATAAAATAAATAGAGAGCAATGCAGAAAAGGTCTGGGATTATTCTGCACCGACAGAATAAGATCATTGTTAATAGGCTTATTTGTGAATGCACATTTATCCCAATTTAAAAAGAATGAAAGCCAATTTATTCTGTTTTGGTTTCATCCTTTAGCTTGTTGTATCAAGGGGCAAAACATCATCTGACAGAGATTTGTTTCATTAAAAAAAGGTACTGCTCCTGCTTTTTACTGTGTTTGAAACCACTTCTTGTTCAATGTTAGCAGAAAACAACTCTCCTCCCACGATTTCAGTAGCTCTTCACAACTGTCATATGTTACACACTCTGAGCAAAGAATTTAGGCATCAAGCCTATGAGGAAATGACAGTTAAATAGTTAGCAGTTCAACTTCATCAATTTTTGAATGCACATACAAAGCTCCTAAGGACTCTAGCTATGGAATTAAGGATGGAAATTTCATGTGGAGCTAAAGTGCTTTCTAACTGTTCCTTAGCAAGTCACAGACACTGCAGCATTTATTTTTATTTTGAGAAATTTTCTCTGTGTCTGTAGTTAGCAGGTGACATTTACACTGCAGAGCACTTCACTTAGGTCTCTTCTGAACCACAAGTATTTCTATTGTTGCCCTGAAACAGGTAGATAGTGAATTAGTTCATTTGCATGTGTGTGTGTGTACACCTGAATGACGCTGGGAGCAGTTTCAGACCAACGTGTCTGATCTAAAATGAGGGCTTTGCTGTGGCCCATTGGAGACATATTTCTATAACATGAAAGGCAGAGTGGCTTGTGTTTGCCCATGTAAATGACACAGTTTCTAAAAGGGATTACATGCTTTGTTGTTTATATGCCTATTTTCTGAATAAGGTGCTTAAACACTAGCTGTAGATTTGGTCTTCTCTTCAGTAAGCAGTGCACATGGAGATTCACTCTGTGTTGGAATGTATGCTCCTTTGTACTGGCCAGGACAATTTCATATTTTTATTAATATTTAGTAAGCCCTATCTTTTTAATATTTGGCGGTAAAGGAGGATTATTTTTTTTTTTAGTGGAAATTGGACTCAGGTTATCCAAATCAAATTATTGCCTTAACTTTTTTTTCTTGTACCAAAAAAAATATATAGCTTCTTTATTTCATCTCTGTAGATTAAGGTAATCTTTTTCACTAGAAGACTTTGGAAAAGTGTATTGCTGTTACAATTCAGTGGACAATTACTGTAGAAAAGCTAAGAAATTTTCCATTCAATGTGATTTTTCAAATTTCTGGGAAATGAGAAGTTTTATCTACTAGCATAACAGTTTCAAAATATTTACAGAATAAGACACAAAGGATATCTAGTTGAATCAGGTCAATTAAAACAATTTAAGTAATTTTGAAAGATTTAATTTTGTGCAGGAATCATATGGTCACAGTTTTGCCCCCAAAACATGGATAAAGAAAATGAACAAAAAACAACCAGTATTTGTCAATACTTTCAGTGAACCAGTATTTCCAAGAAAAAAATCTGTATTAAAGACTGTGACCAGGACTAATTACCCATGCAAAAGGTGTTTATATAAGACTGAAAAACAAAGTCCTAAGTAAGTCAGTTTATAAAACAATTGTGACTGGAAACTCAGCTTGGCACTCATACTTTCATGTGCATTGCTTTATTTTCACTTTCTCTTCATATAATTAATTGTACCTTCTATCTAATATATGTCAATTTTACTTTAGTATATTGCACTTAACTTTTTGTGTATGTAATGAATCATTCTTTTAAGGTCATTTTGGTAAATTGATAGAAAATCTGAACAGTTCAGTTTTCATACCCAGTTATATTGGGTTTATATACTTGCAAAATCTTCACCAGCTTTAAACTGATTAAATGCTTGGAAAACATGAGGCTTTGCTGCTATAAAATCTGGCCTGCTGTTTTAAAACTTCAATTCAGCAGAACCTAACCCATATTTATCTAATTTTAATATTTCAAAACAGCCTATCTGCAGACTGAGGGAAAAAAACAAGATATGAGTGATCAATACCATTGATTTATGGATGACAAAACAAGAAAAAGAAAACAAAAAAATAAAAAAAAAGAAAAAGAAATTTAAAAATTGAAACTACTAGGGATTTCTAGGAATATTTCTTTTTACATATTTAAACCACAAAATCAAGTTAACTATGATATTAGTCTTGAATCTTGACTTAACTAGATAAACAAACTTTCTCATGGAAATAAATGGAGAAGAGGTGCATGTATGTAATTATGCATCTGCATGGCAAATAAAACCAATCATTTTGTTCCAATTATCTAAATAAATTATTGGGTTTTTAAAAAGCTGAGAAAAGATCCAATTTTGGGATTTAATTTACCTTAAAATGCTGTAAAGAGAGTATACTTATTGGGTTATGAACCTGATTAATGCACATAATCTTTACTAAAGCTTTTACTACTGTGTTTCGCAAATCAGAAACAAAACCCTGGGGGTATCTTAGCCTAATCCAATGATCTGTGTGACACCCAATTGCTTTATACATATGCTTTAACTTTTTTTTTTTTTTTTTAAGCAGCTAAGAGTTTAGCAATGCCTAATTGTTCTTACCATGTTTTGGTCTTGATATGGGTTCCTTCCCACATACGTGCCTTCCTTCCTCTCATGTCTTTTTTGGGAACTTGGAGCCATATACAGAAATATAACTCCCCTGCAGAGAAGACAGGGTGGCTGTTCCTTGCACAGTTTCATCGAAGGAAGAGGCTCAATTATGGGAAAGAAATAGAAAATTTCTTATTCTCTCTTTCATGTGTTAGCCTCTGGATAGTACATACATAGGCTGGGAGCAGCCAAAATCTCATTCTTGTCTAATCTGATTTAGCAATAGTTGGGAGGAAACTGTTAAAAGCAGAATAATGGTGAGGAGGATGGTAGATTTGCTCAAGTGACCTTGCAACTGGGAATGCCAAGGCCTAGAGAATCACAATGTGGGAAACCTTACATGTTACACCTACTGCTGTTTGTCCTCTGTTCTGGGAAGAAGCTCTGTGTGGAGATGATGTAGGTGTTTTGAGAGACTCAAAGACACTCTCACAGACTGGAGCTCTCTGTCTTGGGAGAGAGGGAGAGAGAAGATCAAAACTGAGGAGACCTCAGCGTGGTGCTAAACTACACACGCGCAGGCCCTTGATAAATGGGGGCAAACAACATCATCCTGTTCACTAGGATGAACTGAGTCTGATGATGCCTGTGTTCCCCTCTTGGATGTCTCCATCCGAGTGATTCAGGATCCTCCAGATAGTGAGTAAAGAAATAAATGTACTCTTTGTATTTCAGCTGTGATTTTGTGGTTGTTCCAGCTGCTTGCCTGTGTTGACTCACACAGTAATGATCCAACAATCTTTCCAAGTCATGCACTGGATCATATTTTTAACAAATGGATCATTTAAAGTCTTTCACAGAAGAAGAGAGAGGAAAGCTGAGAGAAAAGCTGGAAAAGAAGCCAATTCTTCTGAACTGATTGACTAAGTGAAAATACAGATGTTTTTAAAACTATTTTTTCAAGTGGTAATTATTCAATCCAGTTTCTTTATGTTTCATGATCTTAAAGTCTCTGGTGAAAATTGGCAGAGCTGAAGTTACAAAACCGTTAGCATTGTTCTTATGTATCTCTGGAAGCCTTTATTTATTTATATGATTCTTGATTGTTCTATTCTGTGCAGCACTGTTCTTTTTTGACATCATACAGTGTTTTATTTGAGAAAGATTGAATACATAAGTAAGATTTCAGAGATGTGATTCCAGTCTTATTGAAGTGGCATAATTAAGGGAAGTTGTTGCTACCAAACCACAGGCCAAGTTTTCCTTACAGACCTCAATGGGCCTGTAACATGTGGGAACCGAGATTTGTGAAAATTTGGATCCGCCTTGGCTTATCAGAAGTACTGGAAGAGATGAAATGAGACAACAGTCCCACCAGCAGAACTAGACATCATATTATAACTACATATAGATGGAAAAACCTAGGGATGAAGATGGATCATTACTTTCCGCTTCTGAAGTTTTATTTGCACTTAGTTCTGTTTAAACAAGTTGAGTGTAAATATGTCAGGAAAAGAAAAACTGATGGGAAAGAGGGATTGAACTCAGAATGATTTAACATGGCAACCAGCCCAACTCATGCACTTCTGAGTGATCTTAGCTGCTGTAAAACAAGGAAATGTTTAGAATTTCATTGAAGATTAGGTATGTAATCACTGCTCCTGCTTCCCCTGGATGCTAGCAGACAAATCTTTGTTAAGGTAAAGATGAATAGGGGTGAAGAGAGAAGAGATGTGATTCCAAGAGAGGTCATAGAACATAAAACTGAAATACAGCCTGCCTTGCAACACAAGCATTCCTGCCTTATCCTTTTGGTGCACTTTCTGCTTTTCCATATCTCTTTCCACTGCCCACTCTTTTTCAGAAGGAGCATTTTTTATTCCTCCCCTACATGGAGTAGCCTTCTGCGTGTTAGAGCACAGCCTCAGATTTCCACCCATCTCTCCCTGTTTGCTGTCACACCTACGCTTTTTCCTTTTTGGCCTACTTTTGATGTATGTTCCACTTGCAGCATATATTGCAAAACTTTTTATCCCCATCATACAACACTATTTGAATTAGAAATGCTCCTTTTTTCTGTAAATGTATAGCACATAATTTCAATATTTCCTCCCTATAGTAGTTACTGTGCTGTATTTAAAACACAATGAAAAATAGGTATGAGAGAGAGCAGGCCTTTTGCTGTCTAATATAAATAAAGTTGTTTGTTTTACCACAAACTTGTAGATGGCATCAACATCAAATGGAGCCATTTCCATTTATCTGAGTGTCCTATGACTGGTATTGAGCAGATCTATGCCTACCTTTAAGCAGGGGCCAGTTCCCCAGATGCCGCTGAATAAGTTCAAGAAAATATTATGAAAAGATATTTTGTTCATCTTTGCAGTTTCAGGGATTCCTTCATACCTGGATGGTCTCCTGATATTGATTAGAGTAGCCACAATGTTCCCGAACCAATGCCAAAAGAGTGAAAAAAAAGCCAGCACAATGAAAAAAAAGGTGGAGCCATTACTCATGCCTTTTTATCATCCAGACATCTTCCTATTAAGAAAATACCTTTTAGGATCTGCAAGATTTAAATCTGCACCAGGACCTTAGGACATCAGTGATATATACTTGTCAGTAGCTTTCCTTTTTGTTCTTTCATATAATTACTGGAACAAAAATTAAATTAAATATGTTTTCCAGTAGTTACATTGTTGAAGTAGATGCACTTTGGAATAAAAATACTAATTAGAACTTTGTTTTATGTGTTTTACCTGAACTACATTAATTGATTTTGTTCTGGGTCTGGATTTAGCTTTCTAATATTCCCATATTAGACCCAATTCTGTGCTCTGAAACACTTATGCAAGTATTTTCTTTCGGGGATGTGTAGCATTCAGAGAAAGCCTAGTTCATTCAGAGCTCAATTTAATTGCAACTTATTTTGATGGAAAGGCTCTGACTGATGTCTATGAATGGCATCAATCCCTTCATAATTTAAACAGGATCCCAAATAATTTCTAATGGTTAATTAGTTCTCACTAGCTACAGTGCACTGTGAATATGAGTCTGTTGAATTCATCAATGATAGTACTAAAGCAATAAGAAGATCCTAAAAAAAATTCCTTAGATTTCTGACTTGGTTACTTGATGCAAATCTTCCTTTTGCCATAGTACTCTTTCACCATCAGATTAAACCCATATCTTTTTCACCCCAACTACTGAAAGCACAACCCTAATAAAATTTCATAACTACAACCTAGCCTCATGATTCATCTTTCAAAGAAGAAGTGTTAGTACTAAATTAATTATGCTACAAGACTAGACAACTACACTTTGCAGCATTTCCTGCTATTCTATTGGTGCCCAAACCAGCTATCATCAGGGTCTGTCATTACAGAAAGTAGTGGCAATCAGTTTCTAGAAGTTCCATTGCAAATTTTTTATCTTAATTTGTTGACTCAAATAGTCTTTAGCACCCAGGTACCCACAAAAAAAGGCACAATTAGCAAAAATCAGAACTTAGGATTACTCCAGTTCTCTTATTTTAGTAAATGACATTATGCTTTAATTGAAAATGATTGCTCAAGCGTACTACAATATTCTGTAATATTGAACATCTGGTGTCATTGTAGTGAGCAGTGATTACTTGTACCCAAACAGGCTGCACCAGAAACCAGGAAATTCATTATTGTTACTGGCAAAACTGTTTATTTCTGTGAATGACTTGAACATTATTAGTCACAATTCCCAAAACATCCCTTGCAACTTTGTATTATGTTCACTTTCAGGTACAGTGACAAGCCCATCATTATCAATAGCTGTAAGTGACACTAGAGCTGTAAACCTACTGAGCACACAGGGAAACCTCACATACCTTGCCTTCTTGCACCTTAAAATCATTTGTCGCCGTGGCAGCGTTAGAGGATAATTTTGCATTCCCCAATGTGTATTGCACACCAGTGACACTGTGTTGCTAGTGTAGATATTTAGAGTAATTTGTTTTCCTCCATATAATTCACAGGTTAGGGGTATAGCTTTACCCCTGTTATTAAAACAGACCAAACTGAGCTGCTAACATGAGCCTCTGCATTTAAGCCTCAGTTAATAAGAGGGTCCTTAACAAAGCCCTCCTCTCTGAACCCTCCCACCGCATTCAGTTGCAAATCACTGTTTGGCTGGCAGAGCAGTCGTGCTGTCCCCCCCCAGCCCCAAACCTTCTCACGCCGAGCACTGCGGCTCTATCAGCAGCAACATCTCTGCGAGGGGCAGCGACGCCTCTCCTGGTGAGGGACGTTTTTTACTAATCAGGGGCACTGAATGGAAACCAATCAGACAGAGAGTCCCTTTGGCTTCTGCTCGCTGCCTGCCTGACTTAAAAGTGATGCCGGGAGGGAGGGAGCCCTGGTGAGACGCGAGTGCGTTCCGCGCCGGAGACACGGTAACATGCAGGAGGCAGGAGGAAGCAGGTAGAGAAGCAGCTCTGGACGGACAGAACTGGGCTCACACGGACAGCCTGGGTGAGTACATCAACTTCCTGCAGCATGAGAACTGTCGACAGCAAGAGAGCAGATGCTTTCTTTAGGAGTGTCTAAAATGTTGAGGATGCCTTACAGATACTTTTTAAGGAGGGGGGAGTGGAGGGGCAATGTCAGCAGAGCACTTTGGGGATATTTCTCTTACAGATTAAAAAAAAAATAATAAAATAAAAACTACTCACTGAATTGCTGGAATCTAAACTTCTGATACTGTATATTTGACAACTACTGCATATTAAACAATTAGCTATGCATATGCTCTTTGGCAATACTATTAGATGTTGTTCAGTTTTTCCTGCCATTCAGGAGTAACAATATAGCCTAACTTTCATGCAGGATGCTTTTTCACCTGTCCAGATTGAAGTCATCCCCCTTTTCTATATGTTTTTTTGCATATATGTTTGTCAATACACCTAATAAAAGCAACCCTGGTTAAGAAGGATGAAAAAATAGGAGGTCTTTGCTACTACTAGAATGAAGTACTAGTGCCTTTTTTTTTATTTTCTTTAGTGAAAGTAGCAAAATTAGTGGGATTTTTTTTGTATGTGTTACAGGGGGAAGTGCAGCTCAGGGTTCAGAAAGATTGAAAGCTGAGGGAGATGTCCCTTTGGATATCTGTAGCAGTAAGTCAAAGTCAACAGGCTTAAAATGCAAGGATGCTTTCTAGAAGTGCTTCCAAACTACCTTGTAATATATTTAATCAGAGAGTCCCACAGAAAACAAGGCAAAAAGCATAAAAGATCAAACTGACCACTTGATGCTGAAGTAACCAGCAGAAAACAATTGAATGGCATTTTGCCCTTTCACATGCAAGAAACATGCTGTCACATCCATTCAATTTCACTGCCTGAGCTTCAAAGAACGAATGTTGTATATGAACTAGAAAGAAATTGATATCCCTTGCTGTTGTAAGGCTGTGTGCATACAGCAACCACTCACCTTGTCACAGATTTCAGTCATAGTTCAGAAAATAGAATGGTATTTTCTTAAAATACTTTCTATTTTCAGTAGATCAATTTACAACCAATGTATGAGTCTTGGGATAAAGGGATAAAAGTAATAAAACTAATATTTTACTGAAACCACAGTAGGATTATGCTTCATTGCTCAGTACTGCACTAGCTACTCATACTAAAGATAAATGTGGATAAAAAGGCAAGTGTAATACTTGTACTAGTTTTGGAGATGAGATCAAAAGGTTTATTTAATAAATAATATTGGTCATAGTGCTAGGAATGACTAATGACAGATCTGTAAAATCATTGCCTCCAAGCCATTCTCCATATCTGAAAAGATAATTTTATTCCAAAAATTAAGTGAACTAATTAAATACTCAGAAGATTTGTGTTACAATTTGTCTGTGACTTTCAAGAAATTTACTAGTGTATTATATTAGTTGTTAAAAAAGGCGTATTGCTATCTATGTGTCAATCTGACAGATAAAATATATTGCCCTGCCATTTGTACATCACTGTGTAATAATGTAAATTCAAGAAAGAATTAAATATGTTTACAGCTAATGTGATTTTCTATTAGTCAAATGTCTGTGAAATAAATAATTCTTGGTTTAGGCTTTTTTCACTTAGGTAAACAAGATTAATTTTAAATTGAGAAATGTAACTGTATCAGTACTATTACTACTTGTACCTAAAGCAGTTGCCAAGTCTTTTTAAACTTGATGGGGTGAGTTCAGCAATCAAAGTTGTTCATGTTTATTGTGTGAACTAAGTAGAGTTCTTAATTTCAGAGATTGTCATGTAGTGATTATTGTAGAATGTTTTGCTTTGTGTGTAACTGGTACATCTCACCTGAACACAAAAAGAAGTTTGGTGATGCAGATTGTAGAGAAAATGTGGGGAGAAACATCTCTGCCATATGCTTTGTACAGCTCCATGGTAAAATTGCTTGAAGCTTTCAGAATTTTCCTGCTTGTCTGCAGAAGTGACCATTCTGAATAGGCTGTCCTCCTCTCCAGACAGCAGCGCATGTGCAGGGATTTGTGCTCCCCTCTCACCTGGCTATTGCTCCACAAGGATGCTGATCTCAGCAGCAGTAGTTGCATGGGACTGGCAGAGATGCCCTCTCATCATGGGGTCAGCCAATAACAATGATTTCATTCCCTGACCTCTCCACAAACAAAATGTAATAGACAAAATCCACTAGTTTGAATGCCTTCACCCATAATGCTGCTGAAAGGACTGTACAACCTAATTCTGACATTCCCTTATCTCTGGCATCAGTAGATGGTTTCTGAATCTGCACAACATGGGTTGCAGGGAATCTACTGGCAGAAGCATTTGAGAAGTAGAGCAGAGGGTAATAGGACTGACAATTTTCTCTGAGGATGAGTTTCTTCAGGAGATATCATATAGGAAAAATGGGATGCATAGGCTGGACTGTAAGACAGTATAGATATATGTGTATGTGTTTCTTCCATGCAGTCAGAACTAATTAACTGCAGAAGGTAACTGAAGCAAAAACCTAGAGAAAAATGCATCTCCCACTCATATCAGGATGCCTTCTGAATTTCTATGGCTTGCAGCAGGTGTTACATGCAAATGTTATCTGCAGAAGCACTAGTATTTGTACATGAATAGAGATTCCCAAGCAAAAGCTAACTGCATTCTGTATGCAAGTGAGGGTCTTTATGAACATCATTTCTAGGAATAAATCCAAAATTTTGCTAAAGGTGGTAGGAGGAGAAGGAAAATAAGGGAAAGGGAAATGAACAAAAAGGATGTTTGCAAAAGGAGTCAGAGTAATTGCTCTTCTTGCCTTTTAAACACATAGGAAATTGCTGAATCTTAAAAGGCAAGTTATTTTCCTGACTTTCAGTGACTGGTCATGATAAAAAATACCCCAGTGGCATCAAGTGTAGGACTTGCTGAGCATGCCTGAACAGGATAGGCATATCTTGATCAAATCACACTATGTGCCTGCAGCACAAAATCCTAGCTAAACTGAAACTTGGTTGTTTCCAGGAAAATGTTACTAGCTTCAGGAAAAAGCAAGAATATTGGATGTGTACTGCAACTCAGAAGGTGGCTCAAAATGTTTTAGAAAAAATTGATTTTTTAATACACAGTATGTAATTTTACTATAAAAATATCTGGAAATGAAGTATGCTATTTATAATCTCTGTTCTGCAATTTTGGGAAGATTACAAAAGGGTACGGGTGGCATTGTTGTCATCCCATATACACACAGTGTCACACAGAGACTTGACTTGGTCTCAGTTACAGAGTAGCTCTGTGTCAGAGCCAGGGATAAAATAAGGCCTCCACTTTCCCAGTCCTCCAATTTCTCTGTATGATTACATCAATATTCATAAAAATATATTTATCTTGAATACTTAAATAACACCATCAATACCCACGAATGTTTCTCAGAAAATGTATTTCTGCAACAGTAGCATGGAGTGCTTCAAGTGATGGCCAGTGTATTCCTTTGCTAGTAAAATGCAAACTTCTACAATTAAATTTCACACTTTTTAGTTGTAAGACTTAAAGCAAGACAGGATTCTGTTTCCCTATCTCAGAAAAACATAGTTTTCATATTATCTCCTGATGTGCAAACGTTAAGGAGGTTTAGGTAAGTACAAGTTTTCTAGATGCTAGAGGGTGTTCAGGTTGCTCTGTCTTTAGAGGCTGTGTTTGAGAGAAAGAATGACTGCCTTCATGGAAATTCTGCCTGTAATGGTGCTGCACTTTAGGGCCATGCGTACTGGTACTCAAGGATTCCACTTTCTAAAAAATACTGACATCTTCTTGCCATTGTGCATAAGTATGTTGAGAAAGAGCTCCTAAAGCACTTGTTGAGATTCAAAACATGACCTTCATCAATTACACCCAAGAAGAGATTCTGTGAAGATTGTGGATAATGCATTCATGTTTGGGATGGAAACAGTAGGCCTTTCCATCATTTAAAACAAATTACAGAACAACTCTCAGAAGGAGATTATCTGAATTTACATAGTTTTAATAGTTCATTTGAAGTCAGTTAATGATGTATACAAGCCTTCTGGCAATGTATACAGGTATAATTAGATTTAGTCATTACTTTCAAAAAAATATGATCTATTATATTGATAATCAGTGGTGCAGAATTTGACATTTATACTTTAGCATGTCTTAAAAAATAATTCAATAAAACATCAACTTGTGTAAAAAGTGTTCAATAAAGGAAATTAAAAAACTTATTATCTAGAAAAACAGCTTAGGATCTTACTAAAATAATTGGATTTTATTTCCTCTGTACTCTATCATTCAATATTTGTTCCTAAGGAGATGAAGAGGCAAAGCAAGAAATGTCTGAGTTGGGTGTAAGAGTAAAGTTTATCCCATTGCTTCGATTTTGAAAGAAAAAATAGGCACAGAACAAATGAAATTTAGTGGTTTAACATCCAGCAGTTATAAGTTCTGTATGATTTGAAGGTATCAGTAAAATACTCACATCTGATTTTAACAGATAAAAATAACCCCAGTTTATGAACATAACTCCTATGTATATACATATACATATATGCAGGTATATATGCATCTAGAGACATAAACTCAAACATAACTCATGCAAACTCTAGAGAAAGATGATAAAATATTTGTATAAAGCAATATATTACAATAGTTTTTCTTAAGTTTATAGTGCTGCAATCTGGCTGAATTTTTCTGCTTACTTTGTTGTTTATTACAATACTTTTACATTATTCTTTGTCGCTATTTTCCATACCAGTGGATTTAAACGTCAAGCTTTGTAGGGGACAGTTATTGTAAAAATGTTCTTTCTTCTTATTGTCAAGTCATAGATGCTGGTTGTGGGTAATCTCATGGAAATAATTTTGCCTGTGTAGTAAAAGGAAAAAGAAAAAATCAGGAAAACATACTTATTCTAAAAGGAAGTTCTTGTAGTTGTTTAAACTATTTGTCAGGAGAGCTGTTTGTGCTTGTGCTCCATTCCAGAACCTGCATTCAGAATGAGTAACATTTTGCAATAAGACTTGTCCCACTGAAACCAGTGAAATTACTTTTGTGCATTTCCCTTACCCCAAGTAAAAGTGAGTGCTGAATCTATGTTCTTATAATGATGCTATCTGATAAAAAATTTCTATTTTCCTCAGAGTAAGCATAAAAATATCAAATTACAGAAAACAGTTTCCCCTTTTCCTGGAAGATTTTCAATAATCCTTACATTTACTTCCCAAATAGAAAAGGTAATTTCATTACTAATGAGGATTCAGACTTGTAGGATAAATGGATTTCTATCTAAAAAATAATGTAGTCTCTTCATTCCTTCCTGTTATCTGTAATCCATGGATTGCCAGCAACTGAGCTTGATCTTATCTTTAATGGTTTTAAATTTGTGTTATATATGACTTCCTTCCTAGTCAAGACTCCTCTCTGGTTGGATTTACATTATTTCTAAATTAAGATAATAAGTAAATTCCCTTGTGTTCTCAATAAATTTAATTTATCTCTCCAAATTCTTTCATGGAGATAGAACAATACTGAAGGTAATTGTTCTTTGCTTAGTAGTAGTAATAATAGTAATAGCATCAAGGCTGAAAACTCATACATTACTTGAAGTCCTGATTTTGTGATATTTTAACTATATTTGTCACACTTTGATAAAATTCAAGCTTCTGCTACTGCCTGCTCTTCCAGTTATTGTCTTCTTGAAAAATCTACTTATGTTACCAAACCATTCCTGAAGTAAGCAAAAAGACTTTCAAATTAAAAAAAAAAGTGCTGTGTTTAATGTACTTATAATAACTTTTAAAGACCATTAAAGAGAAGAAACTCTCATATAAGTTGGTGAAGCTGCTTTCAGCTACCATTGGCCAAAACAATCTGCTGGTTGAGAATCTTTCTCTGAAGTTGGCATTCAGGAAAGGAGAAAAAAGCACCGTTTAGATCACAAGGGAGAGTGAATTGGGAAGTTGCTAGACTGCATCAGAGACTGAAGTTTTTGCAAAAAAAAAATTAAAAGAAAGATGTTCATCTCTACTGAAAGGTTGAATCTAAGAGATAATGATTTAGGAACATACCTAGTGTTGTACATTCAGAAACATAAATGTGAGCACAGCTAGAATGAAAGATTTAGCACTTCTGAAAACGATACTCACTCTAATAATTTATTTGCCAATTGAATTTATGCTCAGGAAATTCACATTTACATTTCAGAGCAAATTTTCCTAACACGTCCCCACAATATAGATCCAAAGAATTTAGAAAATATTGGATACAGAAAAAAATTATAGAGGCAAAGAATAAACTTCTCAAATGCACAAAGGTCCTCTATAGTTTTTTTCTGTCTCCAATGTGTTGAGACTGTACTTCCTAGCTCTCCCCAAATCAAAAGCCTACAGGCTGAATAGTTTTTTAATTACTTTATGTTTACAAAGTGGTTAAATGATTAAGCAGAGAACTGCACTGTTAGACATAGGACCATGGTTCCCTTGATTACTCAAGTGTTATACTATGCCTAGCAATATATAAAGAGAAGGAACAAAGGAATACACAGTTGAACATTTGCTAACAATTGCATACAAGAACAAATGTTCCTGTGTAAGTTGTGTACTGACCTGTGTGTGTGACTTTCTAGGAGCAGAACATATTCATACTTCGACTGTTGATTAGAACTAAAATGAGTCTTAAGGATTAACCAGTTCAGGATTTAAGTTCCTGCTCTCATGACTTAAAATGAATCTCAGCTTGTATTTTAAAAAGTATTTCACTATTTTTTAACTAGCAGATAAATTACATCAACTCATGGCTAGTTTGAAACAGTAGCTGTATGTTATGTATCTGACTGAGAACTTTCCTAATGTTTACCTCTGGGGGTCCCAAACAATAAAAAAGCAGGGTAGAAACATGCATTGAGTAATCCAGGGTAATTATCAAAGAACATGCCTAGAGGTACCAGAAGAAACCTTGCCAACCTGGCTGAAAGCATCTCTAGTTCTCTGGAGAAGGAAGAAAATGAAGGAGGGGGAGGGATGGAGGGAGGGAAGGAAGAGAAGGAAGAGAAGGAAGGAAGGTTGGCTTTCACTCCAAGAAGAGTGGATTCCCAAAGCTGAAGCAGCATAAACATTTCTGGATTACTTATTTTGAGAACATTTAAAATGCAATACTGTGGGTAGCTACAATAAAAATTGGATCAAAATGAATGTTGTAGTTTATGTCCTTTCTTCATAAATAGCAGCAGAATCAATAATTTTTACAGACTGAAAGCTAAAATCTAAAAAAAAAAAATACTTAAAAGGAACATAAATAAGGGGACATTGTGGTAGAGTGGGAAAATAAATGAGTCATATTAATTTTCTTCTTCCTTCACCTATAGTTAATTAGCACTAATTAAACTTCATGCTAGTCAGCCTGTGAGTTTAGCAGAAATTTTTTAAAATCATGAAATTCTATTGCCTGTGGTGAAAACTTACATATATTTGCATATATATGTATCTAAATCTGTATGTGTCAATAAAGTTTTATCATTATTTTGATACAATTTTAGAGACAGAGGTTAGATTTAAAAATCCAGGCATCTAGAGATCTTATATCTCTCTATATATGCACATATATACCTATGTTTGTCTAAGTACAGCTCTAATGTGTAATGACTGATATAGATTTTTAATTTTGTATGTGTCTGTGTGCACAAAATATCAGTTATGAAAGTCATTCATATACTTGCATTGTAAGCTGTCCAGAGGTGTATGTTCTAGTTACAATTTTCTTATGTGCTCTGAGTTGAGGAAGTCTTTGCAGGTCATTCCCAGTTTTTATTCTATAACGCCAGACCTAGAATGGTAAATATCAGAGCAAAACACAGAAAAACATCTGCTCTGTCTGTCCTGTCATTCCAGAATCATAGAATTGTTTGGGTTAGAAAGGAACTTCAAAGTTCGACCCCCCTGCCATGGGCAGGGGCACTTCGCTCTAGATCAGGTTGCTCAAAGCCCCATCCAACCTGGCGTTGAATTTTCCAACAATGGAATATCCACAAATTTTCTGGGTAACCTTTTCCAGTGTCTCAACACTTTTACTGTAAAATATTTCTTCTTCATGTCCAACCTAAACCTTCTTCTCTTTCAGTTAAAAGTCATTAGCTCCTATTGAGTTTTTCATCTGCCAGTATCTGCAAGTCCTTATCAGCAGAGCTGCTCTCAATCTCTGAATCCCACAGTCTGCAGTGGTGCTGAGGATTGCCCCAGCCCAGCACCCCAGGTTCAGCACCTTGGACTGGGCCTTGTTGAACTTCATGAGATTTGCATAGGCACATTCTTTAAGTCTGTCAAGGTCCCTCTGGATGGTGTCACTTCACTCAGGTATACCAGCTGCACCACACAGCTTGGTGTCATCCAAAAATTTGTTAAGTGTGCAGTCTTTCTCACTGTCTGTGTAGGTAAAAAAGTCACTAAGTAATATTGGCCCCAGTAAAGACCTTTTGGGGACACCACTCTTTACTGGTTTCCACTTGGACACAGCCATTAACTGTAAATCTTTGAATGAGGCCAACCATCCAATTCTTTATCCGTATAACAATCTTGCCATCAAATATGTTTGACTCCAATTTAGCAGCAAGATTGCTGTGGGTGATCACATCAAAGGCATTCCAGAAGTCAAGGTACATAATATGGGAAGGTACCTTGTCCACTGATGCAGTCAGTCCATCACTGAAGGCCATGAGATCAGTCAGGCAGAATTTGCCCTTGGTAAAGCCATGTTGCTGTCCCTAACCACCTCCTTGTCTTGCATATGCTTTAATGTATCTTGCAGGATGGTGTTTCATAATCACACCAGGTATAGAGATGAAACTGACTTGGTGGCAGTTCCCAGAGCCCTCCAGCAAATCAGCCCCAATTTATTCTTTCAAGATTTCTAGAAAATAATTCCACTTCTTTCAACAAATTTGTTCTGAGGCAAAAATTTCATGAAAAAGTGACTTTTGACTAAATCACATTAATATGATTACATGAGATGACTAACTGGTATCTTTCAGTGAATAACTTTAATGCCCCTGCACTTTGTACCTTACTTATTGACAAAATCCACACCTTCAGAAAATTTAAGCAATCATTTCAACATGAAGTTTTAAGCTTCCCTTTCTGTTTTTCACCTCAAGGAGCAAAGGCTCAGGAAACCTGAAATCTTTCTGCTACAATAGAGTTTTTGGAATTCTTAATCCTTACTCTATGGTCATCTAAATCATCAACCCCAAGATAAACAATACCTCTGTTAACTTTAATTTAAATATCCAGTTACAATCCAAATAAAAGTTGACTTCTTATTCCTACTTTGCTTAATTGGTCCTGAAGTTTAGTTTTATCCTAATAATTGAAAGGTCAAATGATGTGAGCATGCTCCTTTTAAACAGAAATTTCCATCCCAGTGACCACTATCAAGTATCTGAAGAACAGGAAGGAAAAGGAAAACATAGATATGTTCTTTGGTTTTCTGCAGGTAGTCTGTAGTGGTTAATTCTAAGGCATACTGAAGGAAGCATGAAGTTTCCAGCATTGCCACAGAGCATCCAAGATTTGTTTTCCTGTTTATAAAAAAGAGAATGGAAGACATTAGGATTTATTAAATTATTACATTATTAAATGTAAGGTAGTCATAGGATAAAATCACCACCTTCATATACAAGCAATTGTTTTGCCACGTGTGGTTGACAAACAGCAGAACCAATCTCACTCAGTAAAAAAAAAAAAAGAATTGTTATTTATCCTGAAATATAATGGTGCTCATCTTTGAAGGCAGCATGTTTTGTAACTTTTTTCCTTAAAAAATTGGATGATGCCATATGGTATGTTAAACGGTTGAGTCTGGAAATTGATTTATCTTAATAAATCTTAATACTTCACCAGACATATTCTTTAATGCTAGGAATGGATGTTGTTAATACTTATAGGTTATCTCACTGAGAATTTAAAAAGTATTTGTCCACATCCATTTGTTTTACTGACTAGAGTCCTCTGAAATTACAATGCAAAAGAAATTTCAACACAGTCACTGGAAAAACCTTGATTTTTAAATGCAGAAAAATATATATGCTTTCCTTAGATTATATGTGTGTGTATATATACACCTATAAGCATAAATAAGTGTAATTAAGAAGCTGAAGTTCTTACTTGTGAGAGTCATGTACATTATAATTTCATTGAGTTCATCTGGTAGGGAGCAGGAGTACCTCAAGATCCCAGTAGCAACTTAATATGTGTGCAGCCAGAATGGCAGCAGTATCATAACATTTCCAACATTTATCTCTTTCCATACTGTGTACCCTTCCCTAAGGTGTAGCTTTACTGTCTTCTTGCACAACCGGCAACTGGTCTCCCTGTGTTTCTGTTTGAATTGGGTGACTATTGAGTTTTTTGGGGTCAGAGGGACTTGCTGATTTGAAGAGAGCAGAGTAAAGGGTTCAGAGGTATCTGTGTGATCCTCAATTCAATTGAAGTGAGGAAAAAGAGGGTGGAAACCTACACTAAAGGATGATCTGTCAGCAAAAAAATTCCTTTTCCCATGTTCTGGAGACCAAACTCGCTTACCAGGTACAAGAAAAGATGCTTCCCCCTACTCCAAGTCTCCCTGTCCTGTTGTCAAAAAGAATTAATGTCACCATCAAGTTTGTCTTAACACTTTATTGATATAGAAACAGGGAAAGAGTGAGAAGGGTAAGAGTAATTGCTAACATCTGTACTCCATCTTTAGCAGAACTCCAGAAAAGGAAGAGAATTGGGCTAAGCATAGGATCCCACCTGGCCTAAGGACATGCACCCATATCACTGGAGATCCATAGTTTGCAGTGCCATTAGAGCAGTCATTAATAAGTGGAGTTATATACTCTTCTATCACATTTATTCTCAATGATAGTGACTACTTGGCAAAAATTGTAACCATTAACTACTAGAAATATTGTTAATATTTCTGCATTCCCCCAACATGGAAAATACTACCTATTACTTTGATGAAAGTCAACTATCATTTGTATGTTAGACACAGAACCCAGCTCTAATAGAACAATGCAGCACTACCTAGATATCTAGGGATACACTGGTTTAAGTGGGTGGTTCTTATCTTGTGAGTCTGCAAACTTCTAAGGAGCCTGTTTCTAAGATAACTACACAAAAATATATAGTCCAATTACAAGCAGCTTGAAATATGTCATGCAGAATTGCACTCTCCTGATGGAAAATATTTATAGTATCTCTAATCTGTAGTAACCAGAAAGGAACAATTTAAAACCATAAGTGTCTCCTGCATTTCCAACAGATCAGAGGTTTACAAAAAAAGATATGTGGCCTTAGTAACCTTGTTTTTGTTAGACCCTAGACTGCAAAAAGAGGGCAAGATTATAAAAGAACAGGGATTGGAGAAATTTTTATTCATGCTTTGCTGGGATTTTGACATCACTAAGAAATCCAAAGGACAAGAGGATAATCAGGAAGGCACAGACAATGCAGTTTTAAAAACAAGACATTTGAACCCTTCTAGTTTTAATATGAAGTTATTAACAAGTTCAAAACCTTGTGTGGATATAATCCTG
>VWYE01028270.1:707193-812274 GCA_013398995.1 Alaudala cheleensis
AAAGAGAATGGAAGACATTAGGATTTATTAAATTATTACATTATTAAATGTAAGGTAGTCATAGGATAAAATCACCACCTTCATATACAAGCAATTGTTTTGCCACGTGTGGTTGACAAACAGCAGAACCAATCTCACTCAGTAAAAAAAAAAAAAGAATTGTTATTTATCCTGAAATATAATGGTGCTCATCTTTGAAGGCAGCATGTTTTGTAACTTTTTTCCTTAAAAAATTGGATGATGCCATATGGTATGTTAAACGGTTGAGTCTGGAAATTGATTTATCTTAATAAATCTTAATACTTCACCAGACATATTCTTTAATGCTAGGAATGGATGTTGTTAATACTTATAGGTTATCTCACTGAGAATTTAAAAAGTATTTGTCCACATCCATTTGTTTTACTGACTAGAGTCCTCTGAAATTACAATGCAAAAGAAATTTCAACACAGTCACTGGAAAAACCTTGATTTTTAAATGCAGAAAAATATATATGCTTTCCTTAGATTATATGTGTGTGTATATATACACCTATAAGCATAAATAAGTGTAATTAAGAAGCTGAAGTTCTTACTTGTGAGAGTCATGTACATTATAATTTCATTGAGTTCATCTGGTAGGGAGCAGGAGTACCTCAAGATCCCAGTAGCAACTTAATATGTGTGCAGCCAGAATGGCAGCAGTATCATAACATTTCCAACATTTATCTCTTTCCATACTGTGTACCCTTCCCTAAGGTGTAGCTTTACTGTCTTCTTGCACAACCGGCAACTGGTCTCCCTGTGTTTCTGTTTGAATTGGGTGACTATTGAGTTTTTTGGGGTCAGAGGGACTTGCTGATTTGAAGAGAGCAGAGTAAAGGGTTCAGAGGTATCTGTGTGATCCTCAATTCAATTGAAGTGAGGAAAAAGAGGGTGGAAACCTACACTAAAGGATGATCTGTCAGCAAAAAAATTCCTTTTCCCATGTTCTGGAGACCAAACTCGCTTACCAGGTACAAGAAAAGATGCTTCCCCCTACTCCAAGTCTCCCTGTCCTGTTGTCAAAAAGAATTAATGTCACCATCAAGTTTGTCTTAACACTTTATTGATATAGAAACAGGGAAAGAGTGAGAAGGGTAAGAGTAATTGCTAACATCTGTACTCCATCTTTAGCAGAACTCCAGAAAAGGAAGAGAATTGGGCTAAGCATAGGATCCCACCTGGCCTAAGGACATGCACCCATATCACTGGAGATCCATAGTTTGCAGTGCCATTAGAGCAGTCATTAATAAGTGGAGTTATATACTCTTCTATCACATTTATTCTCAATGATAGTGACTACTTGGCAAAAATTGTAACCATTAACTACTAGAAATATTGTTAATATTTCTGCATTCCCCCAACATGGAAAATACTACCTATTACTTTGATGAAAGTCAANCAGTCAGGCAGAATTTGCCCATGTTGCTGTCCCTAACCACCTCCTTGTCTTGCATATGCTTTAATGTATCTTGCAGGATGATGTTTCATAATCACACCAGGTATAGAGATGAAACTGACTTGGTGGTAGTTCCCAGAGTCCTCCAGCAAATCAGCCCCAATTTATTCTTTCAAGATTTCTAGAAAATAATTCCACTTCTTTCAACAAATTTGTTCTGAGGCACAAATTTCATGAAAAAGTGACTTTTGACTAAATCACATTAATATGATTACATGAGATGACTAACTGGTATCTTTCAGTGAATAACTTTAATGCCCCTGCACTTTGTACCTTACTTATTGACAAAATCCACACCTTCAGAAAATTTAAGCAATCATTTCAACATGAAGTTTTAAGCTTCCCTTTCTGTTTCTCACCTCAAGGAGCAAAGGCTCAGGAAACCTGAAATCTTTCTGCTA
Source organism: Alaudala cheleensis (assembly GCA_013398995.1). Taxonomy (NCBI): domain Eukaryota; kingdom Metazoa; phylum Chordata; class Aves; order Passeriformes; family Alaudidae; genus Alaudala; species Alaudala cheleensis. Next base: position 709,075 of record VWYE01028270.1, read on the forward strand.
CAATAGAGTTTTTGGAATTCTTAATCCTTACTCTATGGTCATCTAAATCATCAACCCCAAGATAAACAATACCTTTGTTAACTTTAATTTAAATATCCATTTACAATCTAAATAAAAGTTGACTTCTTATTCCTACTTTGCTTAATTGGTCCTGAAGTTTAGTTTTATCCTAATAATTGAAAGGTCAAATGATGTGAGCATGCTCCTTTTAAACAGAAATTTCCATCCCAGTGACCACTATCAAGTATCTGAAGAACAGGAAGGACAAGGAAAACATAGGTATGTTCTTTGGTTTACTGCAGGTAGTCTGTAGTGGTTAATTCTAAGGCATACTGAAGGAAGCATGAAGTTTCCAGCATTGCCACAGAGCATCCAAGATTTGTTTTCCTGTTTATAAAAAAGAGAATGGAAGACATTAGGATTTATTAAATTATTACATTATTAAATGTAAGGTAGTCATAGGATAAAATCACCACCTTCATATACAAGCAATTGTTTTGCCACGTGTGGTTGACAAACAGCAGAACCAATCTCACTCAGTAAAAAAAAAAAAAGAATTGTTATTTATCCTGAAATATAATGGTGCTCATCTTTGAAGGCAGCATGTTTTGTAACTTTTTTCCTTAAAAAATTGGATGATGCCATATGGTATGTTAAACGGTTGAGTCTGGAAATTGATTTATCTTAATAAATCTTAATACTTCACCAGACATATTCTTTAATGCTAGGAATGGATGTTGTTAATACTTATAGGTTATCTCACTGAGAATTTAAAAAGTATTTGTCCACATCCATTTGTTTTACTGACTAGAGTCCTCTGAAATTACAATGCAAAAGAAATTTCAACACAGTCACTGGAAAAACCTTGATTTTTAAATGCAGAAAAATATATATGCTTTCCTTAGATTATATGTGTGTGTATATATACACCTATAAGCATAAATAAGTGTAATTAAGAAGCTGAAGTTCTTACTTGTGAGAGTCATGTACATTATAATTTCATTGAGTTCATCNCTGTACAAGCAATTGTTTTGCCAGGTGTGGTTGACAAACAGAAGAACCAATCCCACTCAGAAAAAAAAAAAAAAAAAAGAATTATNGTCCACATCCATTTGTTTTACTGACTTGAGTCCTCTGAAATTACAGTGCATAAGATATTTCAACGGAGTCACTCGAAAAACCTCGATTTTTAAATGCAGAAAAATATATATGCTTTCCTTAGATTATATGTGTGTGTATATATACACCTATAAGCATAAATAAGTGTAATTAAGAAGCTGAAGTTCTTACTTGTGAGAGTCATGTACATTATAATTTCATTGAGTTCATCTGGTAGGGAGCAGGAGTACCTCAAGATCCCAGTAGCAACTTAATATGTGTGCAGCCAGAATGGCAGCAGTATCATAACATTTCCAACATTTATCTCTTTCCATACTGTGTACCCTTCCCTAAGGTGTAGCTTTACTGTCTTCTTGCACAACCAGCAACTGGTCTCCCTGTGTTTCTGTTTGAATTGAGGGACTATTAAGTTTTTTGGGGTCAGAGGGACTTGGTGATTTGAAGAGAGCAGAGTAAAGGGTTCAGAGGTATCTGTGTGATCCTCAACTCAATTGAAGTGAGGAAAAAGAGGGTGGAACCCTCCACTAAAGGATGATCTGTCAGCAAAAAATTCCTTTTCCCGTGTTCTGGAGACCAAACTGGTTTATCAGGTACAAGAAAAGATGCTTCCCCCTACTCCAAGTCTCCCTGTCCTGCTGTCCAAAAGAATTAATGTCACCATCAAGTTTGTCTTAACACTTTATTGATATAGAAACAGGGAAAGAGTGAGAAGGGTAAGAGTAATTGTTAACATCTGCACTCCATCTTTAGGAGAACTCCAGAAAAGGAAGAGAATTGGGCTAAGCATAGGATCCCACCTGGCCTAAGTACATGCACCCATATCACTGGAGATCCATAGCTTGCAGTGCCATTAGAGCAGTCATTAATAAGTGGAGTTATATACCCTTCTATCACATTTATTCTCAATGATAGTGACTACTTGGCAAAAATTATAACCATTAACTACTAGAAATATTGTTAATATTTCTGCATTCCCCAACATGGAAAATACTACCTATTACTTAAATGAAAGTCAACTATAATTTGTATGTTAGACACAGAACCCAGCTCTAATAGAACAATGCAGCACTACCTAGATATCTAGGGATACATTGGTTTAAGTGGGTGGTTCTTATCCTGTGAGTCTGCAAACTTCTAAGGAGCCTGTTTCTAAGATAACTACACAAAAATATATAGTCCAATTACAAGCAGCTTGAAATATGTCATACAGAATTGCACTCTCCTGATGGAAAATATTTATAGTATCTCTAATCTGTAGTAACCAGAAAGGAACAATTTAAAACCATAAGTGTCTCCTGCATTTTCAACCGATCAGAGGTTTATAAAAAAAGATATGTGGCCTTAGTAACCTTGTTTTTGTTAGACCCTAGACTGCAAAAAGAGGGCAAGATTATAAAAGAACAGGGATTGGAGAAATTTTTATTCATGCTTTGCTGGGATTTTGGCATCACTAAGAAATCCAAAGGACAAGAGGATAATCAGAAAGGCACAGACAATGCAGTTTTAAAAACAAGACATTTGAACTCCTCTAGTTTTAATATGAAGTTATTAACAAGTTCAAAACCTTGTGTGGATATAATCCTGAGTTGTTGAAGTTCACCTTTTGCCTTTGACTCCATCTTTGATAAGAATAACCAAATAATTTTACTTTTGAATTTGAAATCCTGTTAATTTACTGTTACAGTGAGAGAGTGTAAACAGTCCTAACTTATTGTTCAGAAAAAAAATACACTGTTTTGAACAATAAAGCTCAGACTAAAATACTGAATTTAAATCTTGAAGCAAGAAATACTAGAACATGATAAAATTATACAAATAATATGAGGACATCACATGCATTGTCTTTGTAACAATATGTTTCTATCTCATGGATCTGAAAGATTATAGTTGTTTTATTAGAGACCAGAAAAATTAGTATTCCTGTAGTGCCCCTCAGAAATTGCCAATTACCAGGCAGTAATTACAACAAAGTATTTCGAAGTGTTCTATGACAGCAATCAAGTATAAGCTTCAGGTAAACAACAGAAGTAGACATAGTTCTGATGGAAAGCTCATCATGGTCTAGCTGAATATTCCCTTGGACACCAGTAACATTTAGATCCAATCTTTATAAAGGGAGGAAATCTTGTCACAGTCGTTAAAAGGCCAAGCAGAGGACTCGAGAGCTGCAAAGGGACAGAAAGGGCAGAATGCACTGCACAGCTGAGCACCAGCTTGTTCAGAACACCTGAAGTTCCTGGCCCCCACCAGGCTCCAAAGATGGGCAATAGCAATAAGGTGGAAATGGTCAACTCTTGTGCAGTCAGGACTAATGTTAAACTGTAACAAATTTTTCTTTCCAGTCTCTTCACATCCTCTCTCCTTCATAGGGATTGGTATTTGTATTGCCCAGAATCCACATTATTTGTATAATGTCCATCTGTATAAAATGTGAGTAGATGGATAACATTAAATTACAAAGCCAAATAGAATATATTATGTGAACAAAACTACTTGGATTTATTTATCTTTTAAATGTATTCTCTTCTGTGCAGAAGTCATCGGTATTCAAGCAAACAAGTGGAATAAAATCCATGTTGCTTTCAAGGTAAATGTCAGATAAAATAGTATTGGAAAATGCCAACAGATACTGATTTCTGATACAGCAGAGGATAAAGTTAGATGAAAATACAGATACTATAAAGAGGCTTCTTTCTCCATAGGTTGGGAGAGAAGGGGGAAAGTTCGGCAACCAAAATGAGATTGAAATATAACTTTAGTATAACTTAAAATGAGATAAATATATTTTGAACATAATGTTTCTAAAAGTAGTACATTCTTTTGTTAAAATAAAATAATAGATTGAAACAATTGCTATACATGAGCACTGAATAACAAGAATAATAGACAAACACAACTTACACACAGGGTTAAAAATCTTTGGTTTAAAAATTCAAAATCTAGTATATACATCAGTAATGTGTTGAAGAAGCCATGACTTTAGAAGGTATTAAAATGTTTATATAACTGAAAAAAATTTTATTACAGATAGAGACAGAGGAAAAGTGGAAAAATTATAGAAATGCAACAGAAACATAACTGCAAGCCACTGTAGTTAGCAGAATGTTTTTACTGACTTAGCTTGGAAGAAAGTTCTGAAACGTCCTGCAAATACTAAAAGAGAGAAGAATATGAACAATATTATGCACACGTGGGCAGAGCAAATGCACTACATGTAGGTAAGAGAAAAAACCAAAGCAATCCTACAGAGATTAATCGGCTATTGAAATAATGTCAGTGTAAGTGATGAAGCAAAAAAGAATGGAAATAAAAAGCACCTTACCACACGTAACCCTTAAATGCATACCAAAATAGAGACATACTGAAATAAATATGTTAGAAAAATGCTGAATACATTGGCTTTCAGAAAAAAAAAAGTAAAATTATGATTTTATACATCATGGAAAAATAACTAGACATTTGGAATTCCAATTAAGAAGTAACTACCAAAATTCTTATTAAGGCTTCTTTATAGTGTAGGTGTAGATAAAACCTGCACTAGAATTGGACAAAAATTAAATAATCTTAGTCCACTGTATGAAAGAGGACTTATTAAAGAGACCCAATAAATTGAAAGTATGAATGGTGTTGACTTGGTTATGGAATATTAAAAGTAGGTCTAAAGATAGGTGAAAGAACCTAATTGAACATAATTGGAGTAAACATGAACATATTTTCAAATGCCAACAGGGAAAACAAAAAGTAACAATATGGCTAGAGTAAGCACTTTTATTTTAATTACTTTCACTATGATCACATCTAAATGAGGAAAGTTTCACACATAATATGTTTTTCAATGTATTTTCTTTTATAATACCAGCACATGCAAGCTGGTTTTAACAAAAGTATTTTTGTATGTATTCAAGACTAAAAGGGAAGGCTCAAAGCAAGAAATATGTTTAACCTAAAATTCATAATTTATTTTATTATGACTTAATGGAAGCTAATATTTTTTTTCATGATATGAAATTAGCTGCTCTGCAAGATTACTCTCTTTCATTATGACACAAGTGGGAGGGGGGTTCAATATGGAAATTAAGATGAAGTATTTAACTTTGTATTAGATACAATATATTCAATAACTGAAGTGATTTTATTATTTCGTATGAATTTCTAAAATATTTCATAGAATGTCACAATAGAAATGACAAAGTGGAAAGCTATTTTGGTATTGTGAGGCAATATAAGAAAAGCTCATAAAATATCAATAGTAAAACTGAAAAGATTAACTGAAATTTTAAAAGATGCCAACTAAAAATTTTTCCTTTAATGGGAAATTTGAAAAAAAAATACTGGTTATGAGAGTAAATTCTGGTGAACAATTCTTAACACATAATAACTTGATGAAGATTAATAACTTCTCATTTTTGTAAGTTTTGAGTTCGAATATGTTGCTGGAGGAAATTACCTGGAGGTCAAGTCACAAGCTGTTACATCAAGGTGCATCATAGGCTGGATTGACTGTCATAAGAAGATATGAGATAAACAAAACCTTTCTAATTAATTTCAGAGTGGAGAAAAACTGCCTAGATGCTTTTTTCAGCTAAGCTATTTGAAGGTGGAATGTTTATTCCATCATATTTTATCCAGTCATTTGCTGTTCTTGAGAAAATCTGCAATCCTACTTGTCTGCTTTGCAGTGAAGTCACTTTTACTGCTTATCATAACCTCAAAAAGCATAGTTTTCTTAACACTTATCTATATATTTTATTGCAGTGGAAATTGTTAGGTGACATCAGATACCACTGTGGTAAATAGTAATTTGTGTGAAAGATGCTTATTCCCAGACAAATGTTATCTTTAGAGCTTCACAGAAAGTACCAGAGGCTCTTAAAATAGAGAAAGTACTGCTATTATAAATATCCCCAGTAAGAAAAATCTTGAAATAAATGAAACAATAGATCCAGTGTAACAGACTGTCTTCAGAACTGCTGAATATCTATAAAACTAGCTTAATTTGTGGACCTGCTTATAGTTTGCAGCTTTGAAAATGTCAGATCCATGTTTCTTGAGCTGGCTAACTGGAAAATGTTTCTAACAGACAGCCATGCTTCATCTAACAATAGATGAATGGAATGTTTAACTTTATACACCTCTCTGAAGAACACTTTTTCTCCTTTCCTGCACCTTTGTTGTTCTCAAGTGTTTGTACACTCTCTCTTCTCCTTTTTCCTCATCTTCTCACTTGCTCTTCCCCTTCCTCTTCTTGTTTACTCAGCATTCATCTCACTAAAGACTAAAAACCAACAAACAAAGAAGAAACTAAAGGACATAATGATTTAAATTACATATCATTCTATGATGTTTAATTTTACTTTGGAATAAGAAGAAAAATACTAGAAGAAGTCACATTCCATATAAGGAGCACCATATTTTTGCATTTATGCTTTCAACCACAGAATTTACATTTGGACTTGCATCTCTGGAATTTTAACTTGGCATGTCTTTGCTCATTGACCAAATAGGTCTATAAAATCAGCATTTACAATACTTTCAGCCAAATACATTGCTACAAAATACTGAGTATATATAATCACAGATAAACCATAAAGAGAGCTTCTCATTTGTAAATCAACAGAAAAATCATACTTTAGTTAAAAAAGATTAGAAAGGGATTAAACAACTATCAATATGTCTCTGATGCTGAGAAAACCAAAAGTCCTTCCTCACAAAGGGTTAAAAGGCTGTGCTGGAATCCCAGTGTGGCACATGGAGCTCATGAAAAGAGAATGCTATAAAGAAATTGTGAAAGTAAAGCAGATATTATTGATCACTTTCTGCTTTTCCATTCTACTCTTTCAGATACGTTCTTGTCCACTGACCTTTCAGATATGAAGGCAATCTAGTCCATGTTTTCCAAAATATCATGAATGCTTTTATAAGTGTTGTGTTCCTCTAAGCAAATGTTTTATAACTGGAAGTCTCATCAGTTATTAAGAGTGGTATTTTACATCAATCTCACTTTTTACAGAGACATGTAAAGTATGTTTAGAAAATACCTTAGGCATTTTCATTTGCTATTTATATATATATATATTCCATTTCAAAAGATGTGAATTAGATAAAAAGACACTACACTCTGCATGTGGGTGAAATCAAGAATAAGAAAACTTATTCCAACTATTTTTTTTCATTATGTGATATTTGCTAAAGCATATTTGTCTTTAGTGTAACCATGTCACTCAGATCCAATAAGATTATTAGCATGTATGATCTAGTTCTGGGTTATACTTATTAACAGAAAACAAAGACACCTCAGAAAAAGCATTATCTTTTAGAAAAAGGAATAAAGGAATTTAAGCAGCTTCACAGTCTCCAAAAGTGCAAAGGTATAGTATAATGTTATGGCTCCCTCTTTTGGATAACAGATATCTAGTATTCAATAATAAGAAAACTCATAATGTCCTTAACACCAAAAAATCTCAACAGGGCACTATTTTTTTTGCCAGATCTTGCTTAGAAATTATTAATGAAGTCAATAAAAACAAGCTTTTATAAGTTTCTTGCAAAATACAAATATATTGTAGGTGTCAATTTTAGTTTATAGACATGCATTTCCAAGGTAGCACTGTGGTTAGAATATCTTTGAAATATGTTAGACATTAGTCTATGAAGTACCTATAAAAACTGGAACATGAAACTCTGATGGATTGCTCCTTATTTTAGCAGTGTTGTTTATACAAAATAGAGAACAATAAAGAGATGATTGATGAAAGCACTTAAGCTAACTTACCCTCTGAAAAAGTGACCAGAAAGGAACAAAGTTTGCTCTTACACTATTATTGCTTAATTTCTAACTGGGTAGAAAAGGAAATGAATGGTCAGTTTGGTTTTTCTTTTAGAATTTCCATTATACATGCAACCTAGTTAAAAATCCATAGATTTATATGCACTGGTTTTGGGAAATTTTTTAAAATATCATTGAAGAAGAGAAACAAATGAAACATGTTTAAATTCAAAAACAAAGACCAAAAAAAAACCCCAAAACCTCCTGTAAAATAAAATGGTTTTTTATTAAGTGGGAAGGTTGAGGAAAGACTAAAACTGTTGAAATGCATCAATGTATTTAAAATTGTGACTCCTGACAGTGGTGTAAATTCTATGGTTTTGGATCTCTTTCTAATGTAAGATTAGTCATGGTTGTTGGCTTTATAGATATTATTGTATTTAATTTTGAATTTGGATTTTGTTTTCCCAAGTATTGGAAGCATACCACTGCTCTTGTACACTAATATTTAGTCATAGTTCCACAACAGGTTCAATTGTCTCCATGTATTCCTGTATGCTGCTGTGAGACAACTGGAAATAATTTTTCTTCAAAAATACCTTTTAAAAATTGAGTAGCACTATTCAATGACTTCTGCAATGTCAGCTAGAAAGCAGAGTTTATTTCACTCAAAGCCCTTTCCTAATGCTTTCTATTGCCTTTATAAAAAATATTGATGTTAGGCAGGAACATACAAATGAATGGAATACAGGTTTTGTTTAGCACTTTCTATTACAAAAAATAACTATTACTTACCATTCGTTAAGGTGTTGAGCTATACAATTATAAAATTAGCTGAATTTATATCAAGAAACTTAAAACTATGATGTCATGATGCTCATTTTTGTTACACCACAGCAGTGTGTTTTCTCAGCAGCCAGAACTACAATAGAACAATTGCACTTGATATGCTGGGTCATTATTATTCATTCAATTTATTAATAACAGTTACTATAAAATGTTTATTTTATAATCAACACTGCAGTAATGAGATTTAGATGAAGGTCCAACTTTCCCATGAGGAACTGCCTGTGGATAGTGCATATAATGACAGTGTTTCAGAGTTAGGAAAAACAAGGCAATTTAGCAAAGCTTATTGAAAATAGAAATTAGGCTGTTTCACTAAGTGAAGCTGCATACTCCAAACCATAGTACTAAAACAAGACAGCAAAATTTAGCTGTAACAAAGACTGCAGAATCAAAAAGATAAAAAGAGGGAAGAAATTCACTTGTACAAGGCATAAGTTTGTTTCACATAAAATATCTATTCCTATTTAAACCAAGAAAAGATTAAAAACAAGAGCCTGACACATCTCTATGTATAGATTAACTATGGACCTTTTTTTCTTGTTGTATGCTTGAGTTAATTTATTTTCTATGAAGTCACATATTTATGAGTTGTCTTCGTCGTACAAAGCCCAAAGATTTGTCTCCTCTAATGTCCTTTTCCCTCAATTTTTTAGGAATGCATCACAGGAATTTGAGTTTATGCAAAAAAGCTTTAAAGCCAGACTATGCTCTGCCATTTAAGCAAAGCTGGACCAAAAGTACTAGACCAGAAACCATAAAGCAAATGCTTTGGCATATCAACTTTTTTCAATCATATTTCTACTCTTTTTTCACTCTGAAACTGGAACCATATCCATGGTTCCATGCAGTTATAATTTTGCTTTTTACTGAGTTTTAACCAAAAGGGCAAGGAAAATATAGAAGACAATTCTGAAATGCTGTCTGATAAGTACTCTGTACATTTCCAATTAATCCAAATAACTCGTATGCAAACCTGACTGTTCTGGGAATTCATGCTGAGATATAGATTGTTAAACTCTTAATTCTGGTTCAGGCATTACTAAAGAAAATTTATCACATGCCATTTTAAAGCTGACTTGTATTTTAAGAGAAATAAACTAGTTATTTCATTCTCTGGTAGCTAGAAACAAAAGAACAAAATAGTAAAACGGATTGCAAAATAGTTGGTATAAGCAATAATAACTACATTGTCATCAGACCACAATTAAATTATTAAAGGCATATGCAGCAGACAATTCTCTACCTTTAGATGCAGTTCTTGGTGGGTCTGAAGTATTTTGAAATTTCCTGCCATGGGAGCAACAAATAAATATGTTTATAAACATATAAACTCTTCACTAATCATACAAATTTGAGGAGGCAAATTCAGGAAATACAACAGGAGATCTCAAAACCTCATCGGGGAACATTATAATCAAATTTTCATTATGAAGTTGAACATTAAAACCAAACTCTGAGCTACTGCTCATTGTTCTTGGTGGGATTCTCTGCAGGACTTTCAAACACCAGAGGACCTTAGCCCTTGGGAGAGAGTATAAATAAAAACTCCTAGGGAGCAAATCGCAGAACAGGGCTCCACAAAAAAAAAAAAACATATATAGCTAATGTTCAGAGCTATGTGTCAGTGTGATACACTTTCTGTCATTTCATCAGAGGATGGGGAAACCTCTTAAGAAACTGGTATGATTAAAAACTTCTTTGGGAAATTCCAGGAAACACTTTACCATCAGCGCTGTGCTTGTGGTTACCCAGAGTTCTGTGGTTTATTTGTCACAGTTTTCAGGAAAAAAAAAGAGAAGGAGTTATAAACCCTAAAGGAATAAATGCCACATAGCATTGCTTCTTTGTTTATTTATTTATTTGACCAGGGGCTCAGCAGAAGATCTCATTTCAGTAGAGTGGGATTTAAAGTTAGCAGCCACCTCACATATACTACCAGGAATCCTAAAAATCTTAGTGTGGAAACTCCTGAAATATTCATTATTTTCTCTAACCTTTCACTTGAATTTCCTTGTTACTTGAGGGTTTCAAGGTATCCAAAGCAAGTTTTTGACTAAGTTTTAAAAAACTTTTACTGCAACTTGTAGAACTGAAACTACATCTGAGGCCCAAATGAGTGAAACTTTTAACAATACTTACAGAGAACACAATAGTTTGGCATGTGGGGTACTGGGGCAGAGTCACTGTAGCTCTTCAATAGGAAAGTCCTGCTTTACAGACCTATTCAAGCTCTCTTAGGTGTCATTAAGCTACCCATAGGGTAGCTTATATCTCTTTGATTTGATATGATATAGTTCTGCTTCCAGAAGGCTTTTGAAAGGGTGACTCACTAAATGATCTTAAGCACCAATGAGCAAGAAGTGAAGGTCCCTGCATTTATCAGTAATTTATTATATGACAATAATTTTAATTAAAGTTATTTTAATTTTATTAATAAATAATAAAATAATTTTAAAAGTACATCCATTTAATTGATTAAATGACAGAAACCTGCAGGGAGAAGCGAATAATGAGTTTTGACATTGAAGTGTCTGTTTCAGTGTTCCACAGGGATCTGTGCAAGAGGCAGTACTGAACATACTCATAAATAAACTGAAAACTGGTTTGATTATCAAGGTGAAAAACGCTGCAAGTGACATTCAGCATGTGCTGGGATAAAGTTAATTTTCTTCATAGTGGCTAGTATGGGGCTGTGTTTTGGATTTGTGGTGGAAACAGCATCGATAATGCTGAAATGTTTTCCTTACTGCTGAGCAGGGCTTACACAGGGCCAAGGCCTTTTCTGTTCCTCTCAGCACCCCACCAGTGAGCAGGCTGGAGGTGCACAAGAGCCTGGGAGGGGTCACAGCTGGAACAGCTGACCTCAGGTGACCCAAGGGATATTCCAGATCACACAGCATTATGCTCAGGATATAAATCTGGGCGGAGAAAAAAGAACAAAAGGGACATTCAGTGTAGTTTGTCTTCCCATGAAACCGTGAAATGTGGTGAGATGTAGATGGTTCTCCTGGAGATGGTTGAGCACATGCCTGCCCATGGGAAACAGTGAATGAATTCCTTGTTTTTCTTTGTTTTTGTGTGTAGCTTTTGTTTTACCTGTTAAACACTTTTTATCTCAACCCATGAGTCTCCTCACTTCTGCACTTCTGGATCTCTCACCTGTTCTACCATATGGTGAGTGAGTGGCTGTGTGAGGTTTAATTTCCACCTGGGGATAAACCACCACAGCACAGCATAGCAAAGCCAAGTGGGTGTGCAAAGGAATCTCATGACTGTGGTTATGCTAAGATACTTCAACATTGAAACTTTGTACTTGCCTATAAATTTTCAATGTAATTACAGTTCCTAACATAATTTTAGCTTGTAGCAACTGTCACTCTCCCAGAAAATTCATATCATGAAATCTTGTAGATGGTATAGACATGGTAGACCCATCTTGGACTGAGGCAGGGGAGAGAAAAAGAAAGTTTAGCCATGGGGATTTGAGCCTTGCTGTGCCAATCAATCTCTACCTTACAATGGTCTAATAGCTACAGGCGCTTGCCATACTTACATTTGAAGTCTGTGCAATACAGTGAGTGGAGAACCAAATGATACATGATGAAATTCTTATGAAACTATGTAAAATCATGCACATGGGAAAACCCATAATATATATTTAAAAAATTAAATTCTTACCACTACCACGGGGGAAGAACACCATAATGTTACAAGATATACTACAGGAGAGCTTTATCCCAGGGCAGTGCAGTCAATAGAAAAACAAACTATGACATATATCATGATGAAATTAAGAAAGAGAAAGCAATTAAGCTGCTGTTTATAAATGTATGAAGCAACAAATTATGATTGCCAACCTCTAGAGATATAACAAAAAAAAAAAAGAAAAAAAAAGAAAAAGAAAAATAAAGCAAGATATTCGGAGGAGGGCTACAGGTACAGTCAAAAGTCTGGCACAGATTCCATACAAGAAATGATTAAGCAGGCAGTCCCAGAGCTTTCTATCTTGGAAAAAAGACAGCTGAGGGAGAAATTGATTTGAGTCCATACATTCATCAGTGGCAAAAAGAGTGGATAGGGAATAACTGTTTTCTGTGACTTCCAATGACTATACTCATTGTCTAATGAAGATGTCACTTATAATGTTCAAAAATAATCAAAAAAGGTTTGTTCTTTTCACAAGTTTGGTAAATATGAGTCTCCTTGGAGAATATTGTTTCTCTAGGACATTTACATGCTTTCAAAGAAAACTTTGAGAAAATAATGGCAAAGAGAATCTACTGGGGACTGACTATTACCTTATATTAATGTTTCATGTTTGTCTTTCATTAAAATGACATCTAAGTGAAAGATTTTTTTGGTTCTCTGTTGGGGAAATGTTTTTAATTTTTAAGACTTTCAGACCTAGAAATAAAAAAAAGGAAAGTCATCAAAATTTATATTTCTGAGATCTATTTTATTCTTGCAAGTGAGAGAATTACCATTTGTAAGTATTTTAAAGTGTTTATTATGGAAATATAGGATGAAACCTAAGCTGCATCAGACTCCTTTAAGACTACCTGAGATCAATTATTAGCAAAAAAAAAAAAAAAGTTAAGGTTATGCATTATTTCTGTGTACAAATTCCTGTGCTTGCAGGACTCCTGCTCAACTCAGAGAATAAGACTATTTTAGATTTTGTGATCCCATTGGAGACAGCAGAAGGACATAAAGGAGGCTGATCTCTAGTAAATGACAGCATTCAGCAGCTGCTCAATTCCCTGAGGAAGGAAGCAGCAACAATGAGCTACAATTACATTCTGAATTTGCTAACCACCTTCCATTGGTCAGCAACTCAGTTTTTCCAGTCCAGAAAAGTGAATATATAATCCCTTGCAGGAAGTAATTAAGTCCTTCTCTATAGGAACAAGATTTCTTATGACTCAGATGTACATGAACAAAAAAAAAAAGGATATTGGGGATTGAAGTTTTTAAGAAGACCTTGAGATATTAGCTTGAAGATATCTTTATTCTGAGAAATTCTGGTTTGTAACAACCTGTTGGGCCATTATACAAGCTGTAGACTCAGGAAGCGTAGCGAGCTCTCATTGTGGTTCATGCCGTACCCAGGAGATATGCAGAGACAGGAGGCACCAGATGTGGAATCTCAGAATGCTTCGTTAGGAGCTTGATGTGCAACCACAGTAGACTGATACATAATCAAGCACAAGAAAAAGAAATTTAGAGAAAGTGTGTGGTCCCAGTTATCAGGAGAACTGGTAAATCCTGTCATTAACAATGCTGCCATAGGTGAATCTCATCTGTTTCATGCAGAGAGAATAATGAGAATCAATATGTCCAGAAAATAGGGGCCTGTGCCTCCAGATACAGTTTTGCTTTGTATCTGGCAGATAGAAAGCTATGCTGCTCATGGAAAAAAAAAACAAACCCAAAGCAACAAGCAAACGAGAAAACTTCAACCCCCAAAAACCCAACAAAAACCAAATGCCTTAATTTTGATAACTACAGGGTATCAATGTCAAAGTATGGACAATCAAGTTATGAGTGACAAAACATTAAACAATCTTAGAAGGGAGGAAAAGAGAAAAAATTTGCTTTGAGGATGGCACTTATTTTTCCTCATGTTTCTTAAGGATATTCTTTAAAACCGTGAATGTGATTAATGTGTTGCAGTTGTAAATAAGGTGTGGCATAAAAACATATAATGCAGCTTCATTATATGATAAGAGTGAAATGTGTTCCCTGTGGAGAAAAATCAGTACTAAAGATCAAAGTAATATCTTCAAAAGTCCTTGCTTTAAGGGTTTAGAAGTGCTATTTTTCCTTGTTCCCCTCCTGTTGATGAAAAGGAGAACCTGTAAAAATGTTCATTATTGGAGAAATTTTTTTTTTTCCAATGAGAAAATGCACATTTCACATGTGTAATCCAGTGGCCTGCTCCCTCAGAAGCAGATATTTAAAAAGTCTCTTTTAGCTTCTTTAATACCATTACTAAGAATTGAGGGACCATTTTACATGATGGGTTGGGAGTGCTGCAGTCTCCATTCACTAGCTGACAGAAGGATGGTTGGAGGTCCAGCAGTCTGCAAACAGCCTCATCTGCTCCTCAGAAGATACTTGCTCCAGAGAAGGGCAGATGGTATTTTCACTGCCCAGGGAAAGTTGCTTAAACCACAGCTCTGCCTCTGCACAATTCTACCAGTGGGGATTGTCCAAATATGAATCAACACATTCTCTTGCCAGATCCACCCACCCAAGGGATTTTAGTTGCTCACTGTGAGTGCTATTGAGAGGGTGACTCAGGCCATGATGAGGTGAATTTGGACCTGTATCTCCAATGTAGATACCCAAGAGTCTGGAAAAACTAAAATAAATTCTCTCTTGTCACAGCAAGAGAAATGTTCAGGTTTTTTTTTTTTTTTTCCTAATGCACCTACAAATCATAGATTTGTTTGCCTAAATACATTAACTTAACAGACATTCCAATACAAATTGCTATTAGTTCAAATTCCCTGTTACTTGTATTAATATCACTCCTGGAGCCACGTAGCTAAGGGAACCTGCACTGCTGTCCCAGAAATAAAGAATTGCCTTCAGCTGTTTCCTGGCTAAATTTTCAAATGAGCTTATCTCCACTGTATGCAGTGCTGAACAGATAAGCAATCCAACAGGCAAGAAAACAGTTCTGAAAATCTATTCTGAAAGGTTTGCAGTGGGAGCTGCTGAGTGGGAATGTGTTTCTTTCGTGTGGGCCATGTTTCTGTGCCTGAAGAGGATCTGAGTACTCGTACTCAAAGAATCAGCCAAAAACACCTGTTCCTTAAGCTTTGGGGATCCCTCAAAACCTACTTCAGCTCTCCTAGAAATAATTTCTTGATTATCTCAAGTTTAGTCCATATGCACGTTGATTGTTTACTTTTAATCTTTTCATCCTGAGCCCAAACCCCATCTTTATCCATGAATTGGAAAGAAGGAAGAAAATAAAAGCTTTTGGGCAGGAGAATGCTAAAACAGAATGCTGTTTTTAGAAAGTCATACATCCAGAGACTATATTCAAATCTGCAGTATGACTGCACTCAGAGAATATTTGAGTTCTGCAGCCAGAGGGAAGCATGTGTATGCATCCTGGGATGTCTTTAATCAGTTGGGGAAGTGATAAAAGTGGACCTACAGTGGCAGAGATCCAGTCTCTTCCTAAATCTTGGTGTTATCGGTGGCAGTGTGCTGTTTATAGCACAGTCTTTTGTTGCCACAGCTTCACCATCCTTAGTGCTCAGGCTAGGTAGATTAAAGTTGCATTCAGATATTTTGTTTCCAAAAAAAGGCTGACAAAGCCAATGAGACTGGTTCCATGCGTAGAGGCTACACAAGATTGATATTTGCTATATACTGTTAAAATGCACACTTAGTTTTACAGATTGTTTGGATCATCCTGAACATTAGTTACATCTTTCTTATTTAGAGATTGGAGTGCAAAATGAAGCACTGCTGCTGCAGTTAACTCTGCTATTTTTAGCATTTTTAGCACCAGATCTTTTTCTTTTAGAATTTTGCTTCACTGTTACCAAATGAAACAGACTAATGTGGGATACATTATCAAGTTGCCGAAGGTTAGCTTTTCTTCGTGTCGTGCTTATGAGTGACTGTGCTGCGCTAATTAAAAACATTGCCATGGCAATTGCTATAGAAACATTTAAATTGGCATCATCAGTAACAAATCCGTGCTATTGATCCCAGCAAGGCTTATTTCACACTACACCTGAAGAATCTAAATAGAATATTTTGCATTCAAAAGGACTTCAAGAGATAAATTTTTTCCAGTTGTTACTGTGCTCAGGAGAATGTTTTTCATACAGAGATTGTTCATTTACCTGGAACTGTTGTAGGATTCTGATATCAAAGTCCTTACTGCGAGGAGAGACTGCAGTGATTCTATGCTACCACCACATATCCCTCAAACCATACAAATGAAAAAATACTTATTACCTCCACTCAGAACCACTGATTTGCAAAATGGGGAAGAAAAGCAGGTTCTCAAAAATGTTTGGCATTAACATGTTTAACACATGAATGCCCCGTCTTAAGGGGTTTCCAAGATATCTAGGAGGAAAACCATTTCATATTGTTTGTCAAGAACAAGAAGTTGACATTTTACTGATTAAATGACAGGAGAAGAAATGAAGTGAGGAGAGATTGCATATAGAATATTGATAGGTTGCTTGGAAAAAAAAAAGAATTATTCTCTAAAGATCTTTGATCCTCTTAGAAGAAAAATCAAATTAGACATTAATCATAATGTTCAGAAGACACACTGACCCATAATTAATAACTCTTTCTTTACACCTAAAAGGTCCACTTATAGCAAAAATAAGCAGCAGGAGAAAATGGGTTGTAGCTTAATTTTTTGTTTTTCTTTTTGCTTCATTTTTCTTGACATTAAGGATGCTACCTTTCAATTCGGTATAAAGTCCTACTAATTATCAAGGAAATCAGTAGAGGGCAGCACTACACAGAAAACCACGTTTAAAGCAATCTCAGTTTAACTTCCGTCCGGCTGGGACAAAATATGGTAAACTAGATTCCTTTGAGAAAAAGACCTCTGTGAAAAATTGGTGTTTGCACACAGATAATTTCTCCTAGCAGGGTCAGAACATCTGTGCACGGTGCACTGAGTTCCTTTGAAATGGAAAAGCTGGTCTTACTTTTCCAGACCATATCAGAATCCTTTGTTTCAGTATTAAACTCCAGCTTCTGAGTCTATGGAGAGAAACTCCTGATCTGCTTAAACAGCTGACTACGAGACGATACATAAGTCAATGACCACCTTGAAGAATTTCTCTGAGTACAAAGAAAAGAGTAGCATAAACCTCTTCTGCATTTAAATGAGTATGGCAAACAGCGTTTGGACACAAAGGAATTAGGGCAATTTCAGGAAATTAAAAATGTGCAGTTTTAAAATAAAAAAGTGACATACTTGAAATTTTATTTACATAGTAAATTCTCACCAAACTGAACATGCAATCATACACCTCTAAAAGGCCAAATGAAAATATATTGATGCTATCCTCCCTTCTCTGTTTCAAAAAAGAAAGAGTAAAATCAAAGCAGATTAAATCATCTGAGTTAGATTTGTCTAAATTTTGAAATATGGATGTTTTGAAGTGAAAATTTGCCTGTGTGGCATTTTTTAACAATTTATTTTTCACAGCAGTCTTTCTAGGCTTAGAGGTTTTAGAAAAAATATTTTTAGGATTTTTAGTAGTTTTATGGATTCACTATGCATTAAAATTTCACCAAATATGCATGTTATTTTAGGAATTTTTTTGCTTTGTGGTTTTTTATGTTTTACTGCAGAAAAGGCATTAAGGTTCAAGAAATGAGATAAATTAATCAGTTGTAACCTTAAATATATAAAAACACAATATTTATCAGAATAGTTACATAACAACACATAATTCATATTAAGGCACAAGTAATCAAATCCAAATTTTGATTACTATGAACATTTGAATGTTATAATTCAGAATGTACAGAAGAAGATTCTTGAACTTGAGTCCAAATGCATCTATGAAAGAACACTATTTGAGGACACATCAAGCAAGAATATTTCCAGAAGAGATAAGAGACTCAATAAGAGTCACTGGACAAAGTTGATTGTCTGACTTCAGAGTTTCCAAAGGTTCCTGTTGCTGCCTACTTTCATTCTGCAATACCTTAATGAGGATCTAATTTACAAAGCATGAAGAGGCTATTCAATCTATCTCAGATGATGCAGTGGAATAGATTTGAAATACAAACAATGATGTCTTATGGTCGACATTAATAAATAGCTTTATTCAATGATAAAGCTTACTTCAATCTAATGTTATACAAGGAATTCAACTCATCAGACTTAAACATGGATAGAAGATTGGCTAACTTTAGTTTTTTTTTTTCTTTTGATCTGTATCCAGTAAATTTAAATCACAAGATGTGATCATCATGTACTAAACATGGTCTCCAGCAATGTCAAAATTTACTGGTATTAAATTAATCACAGGAGAGTTGCTCTTTGCCCCTCTGCCTGCAACAAGAACATACTGAACAATATGGTGAAAACCAGAATTCAAAGAAAACTCATTCATGAATGTATGCTAAGATCTATGTACCTTCATGATTTTATGCAAATTAGGTTAATTTACTTAGTGCTTTGATTCTTCAATTAAAATGAAAAGCAAAAGAAAACAAGTTTTCCTGCATGATATACATGATCTTCTGCATAAATATGACACCTATTAAGTTGTTTTCTTTTTGTGTTTCAACATGATCTTAGAAAGTGATAAATATTCCAAGCCTTCACTTCTTGCTCAGCTAAAATTTTTTGAAGTTACTAAAATGCTTAGGCTTTGATCCTCCTTCAGTATTGCTAGTTAAGATACTGAGTCCATACAGAATATCATCATTTTAAGACGATTTCACACAAGGGCACAGTTCCAGTAATTTAATCATTAAGGCCTTTAGAGTACAATTTACTAAATGTTTTCCATTAAACAGTCTTGGTTCTCAACTGACTAATAATTTTCACAGAAAGCATCTTATTTCCAAAATGAACTTTTGTACAGAAAAGACTCCCTTCCCATCTTCTATAAAAATCCCATACAAATAAGCAACAGAGTGAAAATAGCTGTTGGTAATGTAGGGTTGCAGAAGACAGGAGGATAATTTTCTATGCTTTTTTTTTTTTAATTTCAAAATATCTGAGTGTTGTGGCCGCACATTACTATCACTGTTAATGGAGTGGGATTCTCAAAGAAAATGTACTTTTGCTGCTGAATTGTTTTTGTATGATTTCTGGAATATAAAATGACAACTCAGTTAATGATATCTTAAAGCAAAAGCAGACTTAATGGGAGAAAGTTTATGGAAAAGACTGGGACACCAGGCACTTCAGTTGTACCAGATAAAGAGTATGAGATTGATTTGGTTTGAATAAATATTGCTTACAAACTTCCACAGAAAACATCAGAGTAATTTTCAGAAAAATACTAATTACAGTAAGGTCCTATATAATGAAAAATCCCATTCATTCAGCCATGATTCAGGGAAAAATGAAATATATTCCAAGTGGAGAATTCTTTTCCAAATACTTTTTGTTAACAGCAGCAGGATTCCTATGAACCCACACTTGTCTAAGAAGTACTTTTTGTCCTTGTTTAAAGACTCTGCAGGAGGCATCAATAATACTTTACAAATTTCATTTTATGACTTCCTTTCTGTAGAAATAGAAGGAGATCCTCTGGAAAATTGGGCCCTAGCAAAGGGGAAGATGGGATGCATTAATGAGAAAGTAACAGAAAATTTAGATTTGCAGACAGTTCTGAACAGATGCTTATGGAGGATAGCATCATGCTGAACTGGAAGAGATTAGGTTGGAAGATTTCTTATTTGGTTCTTTGTGTCAGGATGTTGCTGGAAGCTAAAGCTTTCAGATAAAGCATTTTACTCAGCTTGTGTTTTAAATTAATGTCTATATACCATATGAGTGAACTAGCATAAGCTGAGAAAAGATATGAAGTAACTTCACTTAAAAGTCTCTTGAGTAATTTTCATGGTTATTTGTCGTTCCCATGGGTTATGGTTGTGATCACCAGACTGTGTTCCTGTTTCCTTAGGGAAAAAAGTTATTGCAGCTTACACAAACACTTTTTTTTTGTCCCCTAGGTTTTTCTTACAAGAGGAATATAACATTTGAAAAATTTGTTCTGGTGAATTATTAGAGGAGTGGAGCTTAACAGCATCTCTGGAAATGATGAGGACTCGCTCCTTTCTGACAGTTTTGTTTTGGAGCTCTGTGTTTTATGTGGTTCATATGACGCCATCCCAAAAAAGGACTAACAAGCACTCACACAGTGAAAGGATAACAGGAATGTCAGAGAATGATGGAAAAACACTGCACCGCACCAAGCGTGGTTGGATGTGGAATCAATTTTTCTTGCTGGAGGAGTACACAGGTCCAGATACTCAATACGTGGGCAAGGTAAGCCTTGTGTTTAAAGGATTCTTTAAAGGTGATGCATCTAACACCCTTGGTATTTTCACTCCTTCTCCACAGCTGTTCTGCTTTTTGTACAGCAGTGGTCCCAATTTCTTGTTATGTCAAAGCACACCACAGACCACCTGAGGTTCCATGATTGTTCAAAGGTGTGAGAGAAACAAAGAAGTACAATGGAAAGAAAAAAAAAAAAGAAGGAAACTGTACAGACTAAAATGTTCCAATTTCCTATTACATATGCCCATGCAAGTTTTACCACTTTTTCAACTGTTAAACATAAATATTAGATAAAATAATGGAAAAGTTATTACTTCATTCAACTATCTTGTGGCATTTGCCAGTGTACTGTGTACTTTCTCAGGTGAAATGTATAATTCTATTAACAATAAAATTGCTGTCTCTCCATGGTTATAAGTAGGGACGTAGTGTTTGAGGGAGAAATATCTGTTTTATGTGATTTCTGAAATAAACTGAAAATTTTACTTAAATACTTCAAAGGCTTTACATTTTTTGAGATCTATCCACTTCAGATGTTGTCAACAATGGCACCTCTGAATTCCAATTGTCTCTAGTCCTGACTTTTCTGATAACATGAAACTCAAAAATTTCTAGATATTCAGCCCTCTAGTGTCTCACTATCAACAGATCTGACTTATAGTCTAATATAATCAAGTTATCTTTATCAATATCTAGAATATCAGAGATCTAGAATATATCCAGAGTGACTTACAATTGAGGAAATGTTTTTCTTAATGTCTTAAATTAATAAATGTCCAATTCATTTTCTATCATTCATCCACAATGTTGTCACTAGCTCTTATTGTCAGGTAACTCTCATTTTCAGGTGCCTAGCCACTAAACTGATTTGGACATTTGTAGATAAAAGCTCCAAAATAGTTTTGAACATTGATGGTTGTGGGAGACATGATCATCTGGAAAATATGAAAATTGTTTCCCTATATTAAGAAACAAATGTCAAAGAAGTCAATCCTGATAACTATGAACTTGATTCTTGCCTTGTTCATACAAGCACCTGTACTATTCTGTTTTTCACAAAATAAATTCTGATATGAAGAAGTAGAAATAACACAAAGGCAAAAAATCCTATTGCTAGATCTGTTTATCAGTGTGTAAAATAGGAAGCTTTGTTGTAGGCAAAAGGGTCTTTACTAAAGGATGAACTAATTGCATAGAGATATATCTAAAATCAACAATGTGTTTGCAAGTATTATTTAATATTGAGTAGATTTGTCAAGAAAACATACAAAAATGTGCACAGTAATACAAACTCCGCAACTGTAAGTCTACCTAGACTGACAGAAATAGACTGCTTTTTTTTAATAGAAATCTGTCATAGAAGAGAAGTAAATATCAAATATTAGAGCTGCTGCCAATTTCAGTCCCACTGAATATAGATAAAGGACTTCAAACCATTTAAACACTCAAATAAATTAAGCTTACATCATGAACGTCATCACCATCCCTGTTTCACACAAGTAATGCTTACATGTTATATTGCAGCAGATGCACACTTACCAGAGTAAGATACTTCTTCTGGTAAGTTTGCATCTTACTTGTTCCAAACTAACTAAAAACTATTGGACCTTATCACCAGAGACTTAAGTCCAGGAAGAAGAAACAGATGGTTGTACAGCAATTGGATCTGAGATGTTTCATTTCTTAAAACTGAAATTACATGTTGAGATTTTTTACATTTCACTGCAAATATTACAGAAAGACCCCTGAGAGAGGTCAGCATCACTGATTCTCTAAACAGATGGAAATCACCCCTAATATTATCCTGTATTCCAAAGAGGAGTTACATTGATCTGATGAAGTCCATGTGGTTTCACTAATTTTATAAGAGTCTATACCATGATGAAATGATCACAGTTCTGTCTTCAGTGGCATAACAGCATGGTAAATCCATTTTGAGTTAGTTCAAAATATCCTAGATACATGTGATATACAGCACCAAGAGGGAGCTGCAACAACAAGAAGTCTATGAAGGATTTTTTTTTTTTTTTAAGAAAGAAAAAGCACCCCAACAACTTAATTGAACAACATTATTCTGAGAAAGGCTTAAATCTCAGGTTTTGTATTCTCCTCTTCAAAGTGATGGTAATTAGCAAACTAGTATGTGTGAAGTAAGAGCACTTTCATTCCAACCCATGGGGACTAGTTCATAGCAAGCATTTTTATCTATCCCCTCTTTAATATGGATATGCACTGGCAGATGGGCTAGTGGGGTAGAATAACAAATGTAGTATTAAAATTTAAATAAACTGAATTAAGAAATTTTATCAGAAAATAAAATTCTAGGGGATCATAGCTATAATATTAAAATTTATTTTTCTCTCCCTGTTTCTAGTCTCATTCGATTTTTATCTGTCTCATCATTGACTGTGGCTTTTTACTAATGTTACTTTATTGATGTTTTATACGAGTTCATTCTGTTATTGTCAGTGGGGAAGGATCACTCAGTATGACATAATGAGATAAAATCTGTTTACTAACACGGATGGGTACACAGGATGGAGAGCTATTCTGTGACATCCCCATACCTCTCACTCTTACTGCTCAGACCCCAGCCCAGCACAGACCAACTGGACACTTAATTTGACCACTGGACTGTCCAAATCCTGGCTGGCAGTCTGGCCCCCACGAGAGGACTCCTTGTGCTAAGGCTCCACTAAGGGTGGAGCCCTCACAAGGGTCCCTGGAGTGGAGTTTCTCCCTCATGTCTGAAATGCTATCTTAAATGATAATTCTTATAGTTGGATTGTTGGCAGCCATCCTTCAAAGACAGGAGATATATGCAGAACAAATGCCTACCTAATATGATGGGAGTCAAGGTAAATCCAGACAACTTACATTATGTCCACCTCACATCTTTCCTTCTGCAAACTCAGAGAATTCCTGTCTCAAATACAGGTGAATGCATAAAAGATAAGTGCATAGGAAATCTTTAAATCTGTTGGGTTCTACTACTCATACCTGTAAAAATGTAAAAACTGCTAATAGTGTCCTGCAATTTCTTTTACTTTTAAATTATATTCAGGAAATGTTCAGGCCAAGCAGCGGATCCATCTTGCTATGTGTTGTTTCTAAATTGCATAGGGAGATAAATATTGTTCTGGAGACTTTCCAAATGAAATATTCAGTCAGACATATGTAAGGTAAGCAGTACCAGAGTCCTGTTTAAAAAATTTGACAAGAAGAAAAAATAAATTCTAAAATATAAAAATGGCTACTTTCTTTCAAATTGCCTGTTGCTTGGTGAGATGTATATATCTATCATATTATTAATAGGACGAATTTTCAGAGGATGTAGTGAGAGAAACTGTAAAACCTCATTCTGTCTATTAAGAATTCACAGAAAAAGTGGATTACATTATAGGATTAATAGTTAAATTTATGAGATTAATTTCTTCTTAAAGAAAGTAAAACAACACAATTTATTTTTAGTGAAGTAAGAAGGTGTTGAGAAAATTAAAACCTGACTGTACATCATATCTGGGATCTCCTTTTCTTTTGCATGAGAGGGGCCATAGATCCAGCCTCTTCAAAGGTACTAACTTTAGGCCTCTTGCAGAACACGAGAAATGAAAGTTAAGACACTGATCTCCCATGAGAATAGTGCACCAAATCTACTCACTTCCTAAAAAACGATCAGGCAGATAATCATCAGAGAAAAATGGACAAGCAATTCAGGAATTATTAAAACGCTGATGAGGATGATGTTTATTAATCACAGAAAAAACTTGCACAGAATGCTCTAACTAAATAGCCCTCAAGGAAAAATTAGTTCTATTTTCCAAAGATAATACTGATTTAATGTCATTTCTAAATGATGTAACTGATACCCACTGAATGGAAATCACTTGAGCAAACTGCCAAATACATTTAACTCCAGTTCTTATGAAACATCCTTAGACAAGAAGAAATAGACCTGATCAAAATCATTGACCATTCTGGAAAACATGGGCCTTTATATTTTGCAGCAGTATATTGATTTCAAGAGATGAGATTTGCCCTCCTTTAAGTCATTTAAGTGCATTTTTTTACATGGAAGGTCTCCTCTCCCTGTATCAAACAGGCACATTACTAATAAAAGGCTGCTAATCTTGATGGGCAGATAATGGGTGAAGTACCATGCAATGCATGTCAGACCCTATCATAAAACATTAAAACCCAACACCTGCCATATCCCAGAATTTTAAAAAGAAGAAACAAACAATGAGCACATTTTTTCATACTATCTGCAACTTTTCTTTCTCATAATAAGGGGGGAAATACAAAATCAAATAAAAAATAAATGTCACTGCTAAAAATTATCTGATCATAAATAATCTCCTGTTTAATAACTTCCACAAAAATAAATTAAATAGGTTCTGCATGTCATAAGCAGCATTCAGACTGGATGCAAAGTGAAGAAATATCTCTCTTCTATCACCAGTTAACCAAGGAATTTATTTCAGGACATTTGTTGGTGTGTCTTAACAAGAAGCATGAAGTGAAAAGAAAATTAGTAAGAAGGCAGGTTTTTTTGGGGGAAAGTGGTTAGCTTTGGTTTTTGGAAGGACATGTAGCCATTCTTTTCCTGTAATCTGCATTTATCAATATTCAGACATCCACAAGTAAGGCTGTATGCTAAAACAGTCTTATAAGAAAAGAGAGAGACAAAACACAAATACTTAATTAAACTTGATAAATAATTATTAATGAAATAACTATTTAACTTAAAAAAAACAGAAGAGGAATCACTGAATTGCCAGCCTTACAAGACTTGGTTATTTAGGAAAAGTTTCACTAAAATCTACCTTTGTACTGAATGGTTTTGAGATATTTTTCTTATTATCTAATGGAATTGGATGGTATTTTCTTGTAAATATAGACTGTAAATATACTAATGGCTGTAAATAGACTGTAAATATACTAAATATACTAATGTAAAATATTATTTCACATTACTTTGCTGCCTGCCTTTGGAACATCTACCAGTCCAGAGCAAGCTCCTTCTTAATATTAAAAGCAGCAGAGAAGTTGTAAACATGAGAGCTGTAAAACAATTTCTTCATTTGTCTTATTCCTTCATGTCCTCTGAACCTGCTGCTGAGCCCTTGGCCATCCTCAGTCTCTTCTCTGAGCACTTGGGGAGGAAGAAGCTTATGGCCCACAGGGGTGACCCAAACAAGCTGGCTGTTGACAACACCAGCAGTGCCTAAACCAGCGGTAACCTTAGTTTCTCCATCCTGAATCCTAATGTTCTCTTCCACAGAAGTTTTTATAAATTACCTAATATTATCTTTGTGTACTGAATTTTTACCTTAATCTTTAATTTGTAGTGTGAGAGAGAACTTACTTTTTTGTGATCTAAATCAATTTATCCATTTTTTTCCATAGGGATTCCTTTACAGCATTTGCTATTTTCCCTCTATAGAGTCAGTTGAAGAGTAACCTATAAGGATGAGACAATGTGTAGGTGCAGTGTCCTTTCGGAGTTTCAAGTGTGCCCTCTACTTTGTTATAGCTACATTCCCTTTGTCCCTGTAAAACTGTTGCAATCAGGACAGCTACTAAATGCAGCTAGAAACAAAATGGTTTTTGATACCTTTTAACTTAGCACTATGTTAAATTGAAAATGACAAACCTGACAGAATCATAAACAAATCATGTGCTTCTATCATTTAAAAATATAATTCAACTGGGGGAAGATTTCATCACATTCTTAATATATTCCATCTAGTATGCACTGTATCCCAAAGCCATCTTAACAATCACAACTTTTGAAGAAGAGCTAATAATATATTGTCATTAGAATCTCTATTCCTAAAGTAAAGACAAGATTTTAAGATTGAATACATCATGAAAATTAGTAGAGTCTCTCCTTTTGTCTTACTTTCCTTTCTCAGACCTCAAGTTTTTCCTTGTATTTGAATAAATATAAGGAAATAATGATATATCAAAACAGAAAGTGTGTGTGTGGGGGGTGGGGGGGAAGACAGTATATACAAAAAAAAAAAAGGAAAAAAAAATTAAAAAAAGAGAAAAAAAGAAAAACAGTATGACCAATATTTTAAAAATACAAAAGAGAAAACTTCTTTGATTGGTAGATTAGTAAATCATCTCCACTTACACTGCATTCTCCAGTTAGCACATTTTTTCAACAAATATTTGATCTAGTTTCAAGCAGCCATACCCTAGTCAGATGAATCACCAAAATAAAGCTAAAATTGAAACAGTCAAACAGAGGGGGGAAAAAATTTTTAAAGTGCCACAAATCCCTTTCATTCATTCACATTCAGACACATCCATAACTTGATTGCAAACACCAGTAAGGAACCATGGCTTTACTTGTTTAAAAATAATTTATTTTCTTAAGGCTTTCAACATAAACCTTATTGAAAAATAGCTGGAAGTAAAATTTATTTTTGTCAAAAAAGAAACAAAAAACCAAAGTCTTCCATAACTTTTGCTATTTTAAAAAGACAACTGGGAGGCCAGGGAAGAAAATGGTGAAAGAAAATGCTACATCTTCCAAACACAACAATAGGGCTCTTTTTTTTTTTTCTAGAAAGAGCAGCAGTAATTTCTGACAACCTAAATACATTTTCGATTGAAGTTTCAAAAATAGTGATGAGATCTAATCACATCATGCATAACCCAAGTATAAACAGTTTAAATACGAAATATCTTGAGTGTTACATTGCAATAATGGACCTAAGCTAGAATTTTGCTGTCAGATTTGAACATCACATTTTATATAAGATAAAGAATTATTTTTGAAAACAACTGCAATGATCAGAGGCTTCAAAGACATGAAAAACAAGAGTGAGTTGGCATTGTTTGGTACAGATAGAGCAGCTGTCATGAGGTCTGACAGCTTCTGTTTCTTCAGCTACATAAAAGGCTGTTAAAAAAACAATCTGAAGATCTTGTCATGTTCCGGGCAAGAAGTTGGGTTCATATTGTCATGAGGTTGATTTACAGGAATCATCAGGAAAAAGTTTTTGAGGTTAAATAAAGTCAATGCAGTTAAGCAGTAAGTAAAGAACTTCCAGTGAGAGAGGATGATATTGATACTGGAGATTTTCATGACAAACTAAAAGAAACCACAAAACCACATGACAGAAAGGTGACAGTGATCATACCCAGAGGCTGGAGCCTGTATAGCTCCATTGGAACACTGTCCTTTTCCCAAGGATTCTGTGTGTGTTTTTCAAGTTCAACTTCTAAATCAGCTAAACTTGTTTTGTGAGGAAAAGGTAAAAAAGAAACAAAACAAAACAAAACAAAAAAAGCCCTCAAAAAACCTGAACTAAAATAAACCCAGGAACTTAAGATGGGGAAATCCTCAAACCTTTTATTGCAAATTTCCCTTTTCTGCTTTCTTTTTTTTTTTTTTTTTTCATTTCCTTGTCCCTTCTTCCCTCTCTTTTTTGGGGAGAGAACATCTGGTATGCAATGATTTTCAGTCTAAAAAGAACAAAACAGGAAACTACTAAATATGTGCCTTTATAGATACTTAATGGAATAAGGTAAATTTACATTGTAGTTTTGAAAATTTAGTAACACTAATTGAAAAATTTGTCCACAGCAAAAATGCAGGCATCTAAAAAAATTACTAAGCTACTTTTAAAGCCAAAATCAATGCAAGACTATTCAACATAGGCAAAACCAGCAATATTTCTCCAATTCTTTTCCCTTTTCCCTCTCTCCCTCCATGCTTCTCTCAGCTGCAGAAAAAGCTATGCCCTGTGGAGTTCACGGAGATTGAGCATGTTGACAAACTGATTGAAAAAACAAAGTTTGAAGTAAAAACAGCTGTTTTAAAGACACAGCGGGCATGGAGAATGGAGTCCTCTTCTGTCTGCAGTGGGAATTTCTAGCTGCCAGTTAAAACATAATATTCATTTTAATAAAAAATGGCTTTCTGAGCTTAAAAGTCTCTTGTTCTTGTCAAGCTCCATATGTTAAAAGACTTAAGATGGTCTGGCTTGATGATCTGTCTGGCTCTGGAACTTGGCACAATAGGTTTTTGTAGAATAGCTCTAGCTTATTAAAACTTCCTTGGTTAGTACTTCTAAACCTTGCAACCTTAAGCCTGGAAGGAGAAGATTAGACTAGTAGCAATCTGCAGACCTATCATTATCTATTAGCAGGCAATCATTTATTGTGCATGAAAAGGTGGGAGGCCGTGGAAAACGCATTTTGTGAGGTATTTTTCATCACATTGTTTCATTCCCTTGATTACATTACGGGAGTGATTCTGGAGGGGGTAAGTGCTGTGGCTGTATTGTGGCTGACTAGTACCTGCCAGCCCGATGATAGAGTGCAAAAGCCATCAGAGCAAAAGACTGTGTGACTACCTAAAAGGTCAATTTGACAGCATCAGAGGATGGTATTGTGCAGTGTCTTGTCTGTCAGGGAGAGGGTTATGAATAGTCATCTTGACAACAAATAACAAAGCTGTCAACAAGCAACTGCCTAGAACAGCAAGTGTTTTCTTCCTATATGTGTCTGATACATCAAATCTTGTGTATTGCAGGAATCATCACACATTTCAGTCTTCTGGAAACTGAAAAAAAATAACTTAGTCCATGTAATTGGCCAATTTAACACTCTGCTGGGTATCAATCAAAAGAAAAACTTGTGTACTCTTATCTGTTTTGGAAATACATAACCATGGTCCAATCATTGCTGAATGTTTTGCAGCACAAACACACTGGGCAAACTTCTGCTCACTCTTACATCAATCTAAGGTCAAGAAACCCTGCTGAAATCCCTCTTTTCTGTTTTTACACAGCAGAATGTAGTAAAATTGTAAAGGAAACATTACAGCCTCCATGAACATTTCAGCAGTCACAAATTCCTCTCTGTCTTTCTTCACATTTCAGACACAAGTACACCCATTTCAGATGGAAGCCACTATAACAGCTTTTTTCAAATTTTGAGTGCAAGGAAATGACAATCAGGGAGATAGTATTAACTGAATTATTTAACTGAAGAGAAAGTTTTGTCACGTACTCTCCATTTCCATAGGAGGAGAAATGGCATAAGGAGGAATGCCATAAGGATAAATGGCACCAATTCTCCCTTATTTTGTTGTATATCTCTTGCCAGAATCTCAGAGGTCTTTAGAATAGTTGATTCAGCTACAAAAAAGAATTTTTAGCCCATAACGTGCCATAAAAAAAAAACTTGCTAATGCTGGAAATAATCATTAATAAAATTTGACAAAATTTTTGTTTTATATAAAGTTTATTTTATTTTTTCCAT
The DNA here is from genome assembly GCA_013398995.1 of Alaudala cheleensis. Classification (NCBI taxonomy): domain Eukaryota; kingdom Metazoa; phylum Chordata; class Aves; order Passeriformes; family Alaudidae; genus Alaudala; species Alaudala cheleensis. The sequence continues at coordinate 739,122 of VWYE01028270.1, forward strand.
CTGTAAATTGCGATTGCCAGCATTTCTCTAATGAATCTTTTTACACGTCTGTGTATGAGTTGTTCCCACACATCATTACAAAAAAAAAAAAGCTCTGGAATACAATGACAATAACCATGAAGTATTGGTCTGAATGGTATATCTGAATGGTATATACACTATGAAAAGGAGAAGGATACAGAACCAAATATTTACTATCGACCTACTTGGGGAACAGTGCTTGAATACTTGAATTCCTAATATAATCATTTGCTTTAACTTTTCTTAGCGCATAAAAATGACCAAGACAGAGATACTAAATGGGATATTGTTATACTTCTACTCAAGCATTAATAAAATTAATCAACTTAAAATTTATACTTGTTGGCACCACCTGTAGCCATTTTTGCCCTTTGAACTTCTAGCTGTTACTACATATTTCCAATGAAAATATGAATTAAACTATATTTCCAAATATTGAGAATAAATTTGGTTCTTATAAAAAAGTTCTGATTTACAACTTGTATGCAGTTAAAATGGAATTAAACACTAATATATTACACTGATAAAAGTGTTTCCAGCACCGATGCAACCTTTAAAAATGGTGCTCTTTTGATTGTTCAGTCTTACAGGGATTGTGGAAGTAAACATATTTTTCTTTTTAATAAGCATTTCTGATGAATAAACCCTGTCAAATACCAGCAGGTAACAGAGCATTAAATGCTCATATACAACAGGTAGCTGACTGATAAGAACAAATTAAGAAATATAAAATAAAATACTGGAAGTATTTGCTTTCCCTTTCTCTCTAACATAACAATGTTTACATTTAAAATGGTGGGATTAAAATCCCTTTAAAACAATAATTAAAAAAAAAAAAAGAGAAAAAAGAATGTATGTGTTGTGTAAAACAAGTGACTAAAAGAAATAAACATTTGCCTTTAATTTTAAACCTATAGTAATTAGATATAAACAAGTGGTGTGGACAATAAAATTAATTTTAAGAGGAATTTGCATGGGAACAAATATTTCTGTATCCATTTTCACTGAAGCAAATGGAAGGAGGGTTGTTGCAAGAAAGCAAAATAAATCACTGAAGTGTGTTGGTGTTTTTTTTAACTCTAAATTTCACAGAACATGCAAATATATTAATCTCTGTAAAAGCTAGTAATTATGAAATGGAAGAGGTCATGGTTTGATTCCCACATACTCCATATGAAGAAATTAGTATCACCCACAGAAAGGATGAAGTGAAGAGGAAAATATGAATCTATAGGAAAATAAATTTTTCAGTCCCTTAAAAATACAGAGGGAAACAAGCATTACCCATTCTGTTTTCATCATAATATGGATACTACAATTAATTTTCTTCATACTTCAGGTGGCTAAATTTGGTCTAACTTCAAACTGTGTAAAAGAAAAAGAAACAACAACCCCACCCCCCCTAATTTAAAATCCTTTTATTTTCCCATAAACTATTAAACTATATGTGTGCATATCCACGTAAAAAACTGTTTAATCTTCAGGATAAAGAAAGGATTTACATTGATCTCTTTGATGAGAATAAAAGAGGAAAGGATAATCAAATGTTAAAATCATGATTCTAGGATTAATAATTTCCACTTCCATAAGTATCATTCGGTGAAATATATCAAAGTCTTTTACATAAAATGAATATCACCTACGGTGAGACAGGCACTGACAAAAACACCTCTTCCTCTGAGGAGAAAACGGCAACAAAGTTGCTGAAACAGTGACTTGAGGTCACAGAACAAGTCAATGATAACAGTTTGATGCAGAATGGAATAGCTGCTGGACAGGAACAAATTCACATAATGGCAAGTCTTACTTTTTGGAAAGGTCAAGACAAAAAGGACAGCACTCATCAAGAGTGAAAACAATTTGAAAAAAATCCACTCCCATTCTCTTATTTTAAATAATAACAAAACCTCAAGTTCTATCTTAAAACCTATTTTGAAATTATTAACAAGATCATGATTAACATTTGACTTCAGTTGAAGCTGTAGAATAATTAGCAAAACAACCAGTTTTATTATGTGTGTTGTGTCCTCCAAAGTACAAAGAACTTTCTTCGACAAAAATGGATTTCAGAAAAGAATGGAGACAATCATCATTGAATCCTCCAATTCTCCCCTCACCAAAATTTTTCATAAAGTTATTTGAAAGTTAGCATCAATGCGTTCAAAATTTTATCTGCCTTAACCACATGCAAATGCTTTGACTAATAATAGTTGAACTATTCCCTTATGAACCTCCTGCTGCTTTTTCTTTTCATTAACATTTGCATTAAGAATCCCTTTTTTTCTTTAATTCCTCCTAAATAACTCCTGTACTGTCTAATGTCTCCTTCTCAATCTCACTTCATCTGGCCAGCTTGAAGATTCAGCTATTAAATTAAACATGAAGCAACACTGTTGGTCTGCAGGGCTTTATGCTTGGTTTGGGCCTTATGCTTTGATTTCTCTAGGCACTGCTTTCCTTTCACGGAGTTTTCATCTGAAGCCCCAGGCAGCCTTGTCCTGGCTTTTTTTTTAGCCACAATTTTAGTGTTTAATCAGACAGGTGCAATCAGCCTGTGTTTTTTGCAGAATTCCATCTCAGGCCCCCTCCAAATGGAGTTACACTTACCAGTGTCTGTAGCACCACAGAATTCATTAGAAATGTTGATAACTATTCCAGCCACTGCCTTGCCTTTGCCCTCATTACAGCCATGACCTTCCAAAAATAGTGTTTTGAAACAAGATTTAGAAGAACTATATGAGTAAGTAATAGAAATTTCAATAAATACAAAATGAGTGACAAATTTGTTTTTAAAAAAATACACTAAACATTTTTCTCCTAATTACTGGTTTTCATGATACTCTTCTTCAAAAAATATCTTCCCTTAAGAAGTTACCTTATTGTAACACAGAGTCAAGGCTTGGTGCTTATTATGTCCTGTCTTGATTAAAACCTTTAATTTCACACACCTACCTTTGAGAATCTGCTTCCCAGATTTTACCAGAAGTTGGGCATATGCCTGTCTTGGAGCAGACATGAGGCAGGGGAATTGCACTCACACTGATGAAGGTTTGACATGGATAACTCTACAGAATAGTTTCACTGACTGCTCTTGAGTTGGTATGAGAAATTACATTTTCAACACAATCATCAGAATAATTAAAGAGTATAATACTTAAAATTTACTCCAGTCTGTGTTTTTGTTTTTGTTTTTGGGTTTTTTTTTTTTGGCTTGGTCAATATTTTCAATAAACAAGCAGTAACAAAGGGCCTTAGTGATAATTTAAACAATGACCTTGCCTTCTTTCCACTAGTGTTCATTTGAAAATTTGGTTTCAGATAAATATTTAAGATATTTAAAGTGCCACCACATGACAATGAAATTCTGAAATTAGTATTGAAGAATTAATTACTTTTTTCTTGTGAGGGGTGTACAGCATCCACAAAATATTTGATTTCCCAGTTTGCAAAGCAGGATCTTAGGAAAATACATCATTTGAAAATGAATCTTTGTGGTAGAGATCATTGCAAATCAATAAACATGAAACTCAGGATAATAACTTCTAGGTTTGAAATGCATACATGTAAAAACAAGTATGTTTTAAGGAGGATAGATAACCTGTTTTGAATATTTCTGGAAAGTACATATCCAGCAGCTTAAAAGAAAATTCAGTCAGCAGGTCTATAATTTGTTTTTGTTTGCTTGGTGCAGAAAACCTGGAAGTCTGTTTACATATTTAGGGCCAAAAAAGACGCTGATCATATTGGCTTACATCTCAATATCTTACTATTTCATTTTACTGTATGACTTCCTAAAAACCATGCAGTCTTGATCAGTGCACAACTGTCTATAAGTATACATGTGAGTATATATATACATATACATATAGGTGAAATTTTGATCAGAAGTGACAAAATACTCAAATATTCCTGTTATTGATATATTCTAGAGATCATTGTAGATGACCTATTCCTGGAAACACTTAAACATTCATATATTCAATCAATGCAGTCCTTGTCCAAAGTCAGGGCAATGGATAACCAAATAAGTTCAAGGACATAAGATTCATAAAAAAAATATAGAAAACAAATCACAAAACCAAATACAGGTCTATTATAATCTAAAAGTTCTAAATTCTGGGGCCAGGGAGGCAGTGATGTTAGGGTAATAAAAAAGTACACTGGTCAAAATTAATACTCTCTCAAACCAGCACCTCCTGTTGCCTCTGAGATAAAGTATTTGGCTAAAAAACCATTGGTCTCCCCTATTAGAGTATTTATTATAAGCTTATTAGTATAGAGCTGAGCTCAGAGCAATTAGTTCTGCAGAGGGTAGGGGATAATCCTTCCATATGACAAACTCATGTTGCTTCAGGCCAGAGCTTTTATTCCTGCCTATCTCTGTGCACATCTTTTGGAACCATAGGACATTTTGAGTGCCTCTGAAACAGCAAGAAAAGTCATGCACACAGACAGATTTCACACAGGAGTTTCTGGTTAAAGAAAAATCCATGAGAAAGATACACTCTGTTATTGGAAAGCCTTTAAAATAATGATGGATTTAACATCGGTTCCAGGGATTGATTAAAGTGACAGGGCTTGGTGTTATGATGTCATAATTTCTGACCTGTGGACACAATTGATGACTGGAGTCACTTCCCATAAATCTGTGTCTCACGTTATGGAGCAGACAAATGACTGTGTAGGGCAAACCACAAAAAATAGCAAAAAAAGTTGGCTCTTTTCATCAGGCTGAAAACCTATAACTCAGCTGTTGATTTGGAGAGTAGAGAGAGAAAATAATTTATGTGCTCTGAAATCCAGTTCTTTGTGCAGAAGTAAGGGTGCAACCACTTTTGCAAGTTTGACTACAGTTTATCATAAAAGGGACAGGAGACATAGAAGGGAAGAAGGGTAAGGAGGTGCATGAGAATACAGCCCTGGTTTCCACGAGTCCTTCCTATGTATGCGGAAGATATATATGGAATTTCCCCACGTTGTGTTTGTATCATTCAAACCAAAAGACTACTAAGAATTCTGCTGAACTCTTCCAGAATGGAGGCAAGATTTACCCTTAAGTACTAAGTAAAAATCAGCACCTGCAGCTGATGTCAGCAGTGTTTTTCACAATATCATTCCCTAGAGAATTTCTAACAATAGACAGCTGAACACAAGAACCAGATGCTGGAAAGCAGAAGATAAGGAAAGTAAATGTCATTTGCCTTGTTTAATATACAGTCACTTAGGTTACCATCACACAGAGTCTGGTTGTTTAATTAAGAAGTTTGTGCTGATAGTACAAATTCAAGTCAGGTAAATACATTGCCATTTAGCACGTACATAAAACTTTTGATTAAACACACATAAATAGAAAATTAAAGCTATGCATATACTGCTACTTCAATCCACGCTAAAGAACTACTGCAGCTATTAAGATGTCTTTAGAGTTTTTAATTACTTGGAATGCAAATGAGGGAGAATATTGTCTGAACTACTGTTGATTCTGTATCCTAACTGCTGTGGATCTCACCAAGGTCTGCAATCATAGAGTAGGGGCACTAGTTAATATCCTGCCTGTCACTAGCACTCAATGCATTGTGTGTGAGATTTTAGGTTTGGCTGAGATGATACCAGCTCTTATTCCAAGCACCCCATTTTCATTTTTTTATTAGAATTTAATTATTTTGTTTCAGGTAATACTTATCCTCTTTCACAAATACTATCTTATTTCCCACCTCTGCACACATAACCTTCTTTAATTGGAGCTAGGTAAGAACGATAATTACAGTCAAATTCCTGGGCTCAAATCAATTTGTTCTTTAATACATAGTGCGATAACTTGGAAACCTCAAACTTTCTGTTTCACAGTTTCAGAATAAATAGCATCATATAATCACCATACATGAATAGAAATTTGATGTAAATAGACACATGGCTTTGTAGAAGAAACATACACACATTTTTCTTTACTGAGCATGTTTCTTCCCTCAGGCCAGGAGCTTTAGCTAAAAACTGTGACAAAAGATGTTTGAAGAATCGTATAAATAGAGAAACTTTATTTTCCTTTAGTTTCAGAAAAGGTCACTTTGGACACGCCTGAATAGCTTATGCTTCCATGTCCCCTCCATTACTTATGATAATATTTAGCATTTTAAAATCTAAAAAGATATAAGGATTTTTCTAAAATTCATGCTAAATCTGACAGTTAATGGCATTTTTCAGGTTGATAGTTTATGCCATGTGCAGTCTATTATTCTTTCTCTATGTTTCCTAGAGCCAGGAGGTCTGGGTACATTATAGCCAAAACCCAACACTTTCTACCTATAGAACTATTAATTTAATGCTTCATTTTGTTAATTTTATGAAAAATATTTTCAATTTGAAGTCACACATGGTTTCAGTGTTTCACCTGAAGAAAGCAATGTTACAAAAGGTAAACTCAAGAAAAAGACTTTGTAAGACAGGTAAAGTTATGACTTGTGGAAGATGTCCCTGCCTGTGCCAGGTGGGATGAAACTATGTGATCTTTAAGGTCCCTTCCAATCCAAGATATTCTGTGATTCTATGTGGAACCAGCTGTACCAGGAGGCTGGATTTACAGTGGTTTGGTAGGGGAGGAGGAATATTTCCCATTTGAAGCTTAAATTTCACATGAAATGATAAAAATTTAAACAAAATAGAGATGTATTTATACAGCTGCATTATTGCAGTGGTTCCCCTCTGCCAAGGGCTAGCTCACTCTGGGGCAACCCTGCTCCGAGCTGTGGGCTCGTGGCCACTCACAGACTCGAGGCGTGTACGATGATGAGAGGCCTTACTGTGACCGCTGAAGGAGAGAAGCTGACTCCTCAGAGGGTCCTAAATCCAAAGTTTATTGAAGCCCTGAGAGGCCCAACTACCTTGAAGAAGGACAGCTCTGGAGAGCCCCGAACAAGGAGATGCAGTCCCTTAAGAACTGGGGAGGAGCAACTAGGGAGAAACAATCAGGGAAGTTCAGGGAGTGGTCACAACTTGGAGAGACATGAAAGGAAAGCAATAGGGGAGGCTTAGGGGATGGGTAACAACACAGCAACCAATCCCAGGAAGGGCAGAACAGAACAATCCAGAAGAAAGGGAAGGGTTCAAGGGACACAGACAGGTGCCAGGGAGGGGCGAAGCTGGCTGATGCAACCACCCGGGAAGATTGCGTAACACCCCGGGAGGATTGCGTCAGGAGGGCGGACCGGGATAAACCAAAGTGGAATGACAGAGAGGTGGGGTTCCAGGGATGAACCAATGAACATGAAAATAACAAATCCCAACACATTATGGCTCATCAAAACTTTAAATAGAAATGCATTTGGTACAATAACACAAATAAGTTTTCATTTTCACTGGGCTAAAAATCTTTGTCTTTTATAGGTTCCAGTTTTCCCCTGCTGACTTGTGATAATCTCAAGCTAAAAATAACTAGCACCATTTACTCATCACATTTTATTCCTATACCTTCAGCAATTAGAAGAAAAAAAAAACAGGCAGTAAACCCTAAGAAACTCCTCTAAGACCTTTGAATTAGACACATTAAAATAAAACACTATTCCAGACAAAATTAACAAACAGCATGCAGTAGGCTCTCTGAACATTTGAAATACATACACAGGTATCCAAAAACTTATCACTAATATTTACAATGAATTGTATAAATTCAAATACAATCTAACTTTATTGGTGGAAGTGGAAATAAATCACAGAAAAACTGCTATAGACCAGATTTCTTAAGAATTCCATCACACAAATATAATGCAAAGGGAGAATTAAGCCCTTTAGATTATCATAGCAAAACCACAGGAAATTATGAAAATACCTTCAAAAGTCCCCAGGATGGAGCTAATAAATATTGTGAGGACGTTAACATTGTCTAATGTAATTTGCAAGTTTTCTGCTGAAATGACTTTTTAATTCTACTTCTCCACAAGTAAGGATGAACACCAAGCACAATATTTTACAATACACAATATACAAGACAATGCGTTTGACAGTGCATGCAGGAAGAAAGGCAACACAACCTAGCTGTTGGTAGCCTGTGGTACCCAGAACCTGTGGTACCCAGAACTGCTTCCCCATGCCAAGAAAAGACCCAGTTTTACATTTTCCTCCCATTACTCCCTGTCATGGTTTGAGGAGAGGGAATAAAAATAGCTGAGACAAATAGGAACCTCTGCTTGTCACCAGAGTGTTTGGAGTTTCCGGTATTTGGCACTAGCCATGCCCACAAATTAATTTGTCCTCCAATCACCTACCTACCTATCTGGAAAGTTGATGACACATCTGAACACTTACTCCCCTCTTTACAATCTTTCTGACTTTAAAACTATGTATTTGCACCTTTTCGCCCTCTCATGTGCATCTGTATTTTAACTTTGCTGCTCTATGTAATCCTGATTCACCAACATACCCTTCAAGAGGTCTACTTCTGTTCTGGCAGTAGTTTCACCAGGACAATGTGGAAATTAGCCTGGTCTTCAACTCCCACTAAAATATGCAGATATACCACATTAGAGTTCATTTGACCACAACGCACCCCCAGTGTATTTTCTTCACTTTAAAGATAAGGAAAGAAAATTGTTCACACCTACTAGAAAGTATTTACAGACAAATAGACCACAGGACATCAGGATTCCTCTGCTGGAGATAACTGTATGGGTGGAGGCAGTGGAGGTAAGAGATCTGTAGTAACAGACCTTTCTCTATACCAAGATAGAGAGGCACGTTGGAAACCTCCTAATTTGTAAACACTAGCAGAGTGCCTACCACAGCATAAACATGGGTCTGTCCTCTCCCAATGTGTTTTTAATTTCCCCTCTCCCCTCTCCACAAAGGAGATTATACCTCTTTTCTGAATTTAGGCAACCAAATAAATGCTTTCACTGTATTTATTCATAACCATCACTAGTAATAAGTAGCTCTCTATTGCTCTTTTTTTTCCTTTTCTTCTGCAACAATGGTTGTACGGAAGGAAACTGTAAATAAAATTAAATCTAAATGAAGTCTGGCAACCTCTTGCTTCTAAATGCAGAAAATGTATTCATAGCACTATATAATTTGTTAACTGTGTCCATTGATTCTCTCATCTTCCATTGATTATATGTCTGCCTAACTTGAAAAGAGTTACTGTCTATTAGAAAGAGTTAAGAATGAGATCGGCTGCAGTTTACTGGAAATTTAGTAAATTAAAACTGAATTAATAAGAAACATGGACCTTTAAGGAACTCTTTCCTAAAGTAATAGATTTATTTTTTTTTACTCCATATTTTGTTTGACTTTCCATACCAATTCCTGAACTTAATAATCTGAGATGCATTTTCACTTCAAAGAATACTGATATCTTATCTACTGTGCATAATGATTTTTGAGAGAAATCATGAATTAGCCTCAGACATACTAAGAATGTCTAGTCAAATAAAATAGTGCCTGAAACCAAGAAGTTATGTGCCATCAACACATTTTTTGATAAATATTGTGTATTAAATAAGTGTGACGTGTAAACTAGAGGAGCAAGGTACTTGATTTAGGGAAAATAGAATTATGTTACAGAACTCTGAGATAATCATTGCTTGCTTACTCATTTATTTCTTGAAAATTAGAGAAACAGGTATCTATGTAAATTCATGTCAAGATTTTTGAGAACATCAATTATCACATCACATAAAAATTCAGTTCACAAAACTGGAAAGACAAGCTAATTTGACAGCAACACTTTATCTAGGTTAAAAAAAGTACAAAATGGAAAAAGAAAAAATGTGAGAGAATTTTCAATTATGCCCCTATTTATAAGACATACATTGTTAAAAAAATAGGTGATCATCCTTCTCATAATCATTACAAATATCTTTGTCTCTGATAATCCACAGGAAAATTTGTGTTGAGAGCTGTTTAGTCACACAGAAGAATACAGAGAGCAAAATGTGTGCAAAGGAATATTAAGAAATCCAAATACTCAGCAGTGCATCTGGGTTATATCTTCATTCCGACATGTTTCAAATCAATTAATAGGAATGGCATTTGTTATCAGTGCTTGCTATGTGCTACATATATGTACTGTGTACTATATACACATATTGAGAAATCTGATGTATTAGCTACTTTTGTTTGGGATTTTTTTGGGGGGGGTTTTGGATTTTCCTTTGTAGGTTTGCTTTGGGGTTGTGTTGGTTGTGGGCTTTTGTTTGTTTATTTATCAAGATGTTTCATGGTTATCTGACTTGCAGAATTACCAGTTTGTGATATGAGAAAGGAAATGTTTGAAAAGTTAATTTTCCATCCATGTGAAGTCTTGCTTTCTAACCTACCCCAATCCAATTAAAAAAAAGGTCATGTGGAATAAACAACAAGAATGATGCTTTGTTTTCTGTAAATGGTGGGCATTCCCAAACCCGCTGAGTCTGTAAAAGGTAGAGGGAAATGACAGCAGTCAAGGATTACTTTGGATCACATCAATTGATATTATTTTTCCAGTTTGAACATCTGAGCCTCTTTCACACACCTAAACAGATTACTAATGAGAAAAAATCCACAAACTATTTAGTATGTAAAACGATTTAATGGAACTGGAAACATGAATTAGATTTTTTTTCTGTCCTTGTTCCTTGCTTTTAGTCAATAAAAGGGCATGATTATTATAACACACCACATTTTTGCATGTGATTTACTGCAGGCAATTTTCTGTAGACTTTATGTAGAATAATTAACAGTTTGAAAAGGTGGAATTGTATTTTATATTGTAAACTCAAAATACTTAAGTGGTTCATAAAAGATTACCATCAAGAAACACAGTACAGATTGGTCAAAATTATTTTGCAGTATCTCTTTACAAATATATATATCAGTATACTAATTTTGCATAAACCTTCTTAAAATTATTTGAAGTTACTCTGTCTCATAAGTTGAGAGCATATTTTGTAGTTCTATAATTCTAAATAGTAAGAAGATGGCTTGATTGCTCTGCTTTACAAAACAAGTAAAAATGATAAGATGCCACATGATATTTTACTTTATTTATTCTTATATATGAAAATGGTCCCTTTTCTTTTTCACAAAATTGTTGCAAAATTGCTTTGCAGAAAAATGGAGATTACTCTAATGAGAAGATCAAAACAAAACATCCATAGGAATTACAAATTTTCACATTTAGGATAAGCGATAGCTTCCAAACCTACTTTTAGTACTTCCTAACAGTAAATTGGCAATAGGCAGTGAAACTCCTCATTCTTGGAAATCACATTCTAGTCATAATTTTGTCATGCTTGAAATTTCTATTTATCATTTGGTAGAAATACGAGACAAGTAGGAAGCTGAAAATACCTATCAAAGTTTGAGTTACCTGACATCTTTGGAGATAGTTTAAACAAATGGGTAAAATAAATGAACCTAATCTCTGTAGGGTCTGTATATTGTTAGCAAGATGGGTAAAGCAATGGCAATGGACACATATGATTTTTTTATCAGAACCACTTTTTAACATAGAAAAGATCACTGCTCCCACTACTTGCTTATTGTTGTCCCTTTCAAAAGGTTGTATATCCTGAGTATATAAACCAGTAGAGTCGCTCATACGAGCAGTCAAAATGAGGTTGGCAAGCTCACACTATGTTTACAGCCTGCTATTCATCAGCACCTTTTAGAGTACATAACCTCTTTTTAGCAGATGACCATGCAATCCTTGGTAATTTTCACAGGTATTTATTTATTACAGATTGACACTGAACATAGTAGGTGCTAAAACTTTCTATGAGATGACCTACCTTGGCTGGTTATCTCATCCAGTCTTATCTCTGAAAGACCAAAACAGTAATCAGATAGTATTTGGTGACTAGTGTTATGACACAATGTTAAAATAGAGGGAAAATTAAAGTGAATAATTTGGAAAAAATCTATTACAATCATCCTTCATTCAGGAAGAATATTAAAAATTTGCAATGGCTCAGCTATGAAATGTGGAGTAAAGAAACAAGGCAAGATGTGGCAAACATAACCATACGATGTTCTAGTGACTCTCTTAAGTAATACCATTATTGATACTGAACAAGATTTTCTCAGGTTGTTGATATACTATATTTTTCTACTCAGAGAAGTAAAAAACATGCCAAGAAAAGATTCTTCTTGTCCACGCTTGAGAAGCACTCAAGTCACCAATTTGTGGCCAGATGTGTCTGTAAGGATTTATATAAGGAAAATATACTGAAGAAGCTTATAAAAATGAACTACAGGGGCATGTAAATGAAACCAATGTAATAGACTCCTGAAGAAGTGCATTATGTGAGAATTTCTAGTGTCTGGGTCACCTTCAAGGGTTTGTTTTGATTTTGGTTTTACACACTTTTTTATAATGGTGCTGTATGGCAAATGAACCAGTGCCTGTAAGTTCACAGGGACAGTTTTGAACTCTTACAAAGAGACTGAGTAGGAAAAGGATTGTTAAAGCCCTCTCTAAGCTTTGAACATTTACCTCCTAGTGTTCTTGAAAATTATTTCTTCTGTGTGGAGAGGACTAGAAAGAAGGAAGTAATCAACAGAGGTAAAATGTTCCTTAAAAAATAAAATAAGAAACCAATACTAGAAACATAAGTTACTTTAATGAGAAGATTTATAGGTGATTTGGGGAAGTTCAGAATCTCTCATATTTAAAACTAATTTCTTCTATTTTGTTTCAAGATAACTGGTTGCCTTATCAAAACCAGTTATCAAGAGTTATTTTACAAATGGAAATTTTGGAGTTTTACAGTCCTTGTCATCTTCCAAAAGGAGAATTCTGGTAGTTTCTGGTCAGATTGTTCAAAGAAATATAATATTTGTTATAAATTTGTTATTTAAAATAGTATTTAGGTATCCTCTACAGCCTCCTCTGTCCTTTTGAGTTTATTTGCAGCTATTTTTTGTGTATGACTGAGTCTAAAGTTTTCAATTTTTCCAATAGACTGACAGAAGATAACCACTACTGACCCCAATTATATTCAAGATTGTACAGATTTATTCATATATGCTGAATTATTTGATCTGTAATAACAATATATATAAAATTTTTCTTTTCTACCTCTCTGAAGCTACACACTGACCAAGATAAAGGAGATGGAAATTTAAAATACATATTAACAGGAGATGGGGCTGGCAGTCTGTTTATTATAGATGAAAATACAGGAGACATTCATGCTGCAAAGAGATTGGACAGAGAAGAAAAGTCCCTGTATGTGCTACGTGCCAAGGCCATAGACAGAAAAACTGGAAGACAAGTGGAGCCAGAGTCTGAATTTATCATTAAAATCCACGACATCAATGACAATGAACCAAAATTCACCAAGGACATGTACACCGCCAGTGTTCCGGAGATGTCTGGAGTTGGTAGGTAAAAACTCCTTATGTAAAATACAAAAATGTTTGAGCTGACTCAGAACTTATAAGTAATTTATTATTTGAGGCACTTTCTACTAGCTGCTCTGAATATCCATAGAGCAATTTCTGTTGCCAGCAATGTACCATAAATAATTGGTTTCTGCTTTTATTCATTTGTTTCATCTTTATCCACTTTTTAATCCTTTTTCCATGCTATAAACTACTCTTTACTCTTTCAAGCCCACCAGAACCATCTAGAAATGCAGCTTGTATGGCTGTCTCATCAGTTACTACATAGTTTTGTCACAGATGACTTTTCATGCTATCACTTGCATAAAGAGTATCATCTTTGTACCAAAACTGTTTGTACCTTTAGACAGAAACAACTTTAAGCATGTAAGTATGTAAATCAATTAATATTTCAAAATGCTGCAAAATATGTTTTTACAGATCTTTTTTATCTTTCTCTTATCGGTATTGATAGTTCTTGTTGGTGGGTTGTTTGCTGTTATTTTGTTTGTTTGTTTGTTTTAGTATGGACTTTTATTTAATTGATAGTTTTTTCAACCAATTATATGAACACTGTCTCTAAATAATTAACTATTTTTTGTTTCAAAAATGTTTGCCTTTCTGCGTAAAAATTTACACCTATTTATAACTGCTGCAATGAAAAGTAAAAATGTGGAATTACAGTAGATGTGATAAATACAGCATAACAGGAAAATAATTCTGAGTTTTGTTCAAATATGTGAAGTGACAGATAGTATTCATAAGCACACATTTATCAGAATTTATCATTACCTAAGTGGTCCACTTTTTTACAGCATAGGCAGTTTCTCTCATAAGTAATCCATAGGTTATGGGAAACAACTAACAGAAAAATTCTCCAGAGTTATTTGCTTCTCATGATTTATTGTAATGGTTTGCAAAATCAGCCCTGGATGATGGCATTGTTAAGAGAGACAATGAAATACACATTGAATCTTGTGATTAATATGCATCTTCTCAAAATAATTCCCAGAAGCTAATATCTGAGAGTAGTAGAAGTATAACAGAATAGGAATTTATTTTATAAATGTGAGAGTACAAATGTAAGTTTTACTTATTTTATAAAATAAAATATTGTATAATATACTTAGAATATTTTATAATAATAAAATATTTTATAAGCATAAGAGGAAGAAATACACTGCCATGTGTAATGTGAGGAGCCCAAGCATGCTTCTTTTAAAAATATATGAAAAATAGATAAATCCTTTTCATTCAGAATTTACTTTGCTGATAATCACTGAAAGAAAAATGTTGGCAGTGCACCTGTCATATTTAATTTGAAATATATTTGTAAGGAAGGAACTCTATGGGAATAGAAAGGGAAAAATATGATGTCCATGTTTAACATTATCACTTAGTCCAACTTGATTAGTCAATGAAATGGCATGAATAAAAGAGAAGTGAATATGATCCAGTGCTTTGCCACTGCCTGAGAAATACTAAGTCTATGAAATGTTTATATTTTATGATGAGGATGACAGTATAAGTATCCTAATGTACATTAAGCTGAGAAAGTGTCCATAAAAGACACAAATAATAATGAATTTTACTTTGAAAACAGTTTGTGTATTTTTCCTTGAGAAAACAATATAAACAGTAAAAATGTCTTCTGGCTTTTAATATGAATACAAAAGAAAATATCTGAGAAACTTTTTCCTCTGTTTAGTTGATATTTACTTGGCATTTAGGAATATAAAAAATGCTGGAATGGGAATTTTTAGCATTTGAATGAATAAAAGTAGTTTTGTAATTTTTTTTTTTAAAGTGGAATAGAACAAGAACCCAAATCCAGACCTGTCCATTCTAGAAACAGATATCCTGTATTTCTGAATCTAGTCATAAGAATGCTCATTCATGAGTCAGGAGGATGTAAATAAGATTATACACATACATATATGTATATATTTCTTCTCGGAGTCCTTTTGTATCATTCCTGCAGATAAGGAATTCGATGCCCTAACAGAAAAAAAAAAAATAGCCCAAAAGTCAAAGCAGTAGGCCAAAAACTTTTAGTTGGTTCTGTCCTGTAGAATTTAAGTGTAATTTGGGGTTAGAGTGTTGTGCAAAACAAGTCACAGAACCACAGAATCGTAGACTACACTGAACTCGGAGTAAGTCTCAAGTATCACTGAAGTCCAACTCCTGGCCCTGCACAGGACACCCCAGGAGTCACACCATGTGCCTGAGAGCATTGTCCAAATGCTCCTTAAACTCTGTCAGTCCTGGTGCTGTGACCACTTCCCTGGGGAGCCTCTTCCAGTGCCCAAACACCCTCTGGGGGAAGAACCTTCTAAAATCCAGGTTAAACCTCCCCTTACACAAACTCAGGCCATTGCCTCGGATCCTGTCACTGGTCAACACAGGGAAGAGATCAGTGCCTGCCCNTGAGTGAGGTTCTTCCAGCTCAGAGCAGAGCAGGACACTCCCCTCCCTTGCCCAGCTGGCCATGCTGTGCCTGATGCACCCCAGAACATAT
Source organism: Alaudala cheleensis (assembly GCA_013398995.1). Classification (NCBI taxonomy): domain Eukaryota; kingdom Metazoa; phylum Chordata; class Aves; order Passeriformes; family Alaudidae; genus Alaudala; species Alaudala cheleensis. Next base: position 755,014 of record VWYE01028270.1, read on the forward strand.
TTGGCCCTCCTGACTGGCATGTCATGGAGTTAGAACAAAAAAACCAAAAATTATTGATTGAACAATATATATTAGGGCTTAGATGCATATAATGCATCTCAAAAAACAGAGTGAGAACAAATAAAACGAATATGAAGAGAAAGAAAGAAAGAAAGAAAGAAAGAAAGAAAGAAAGAAAGAAAGAAAGAAAGAAAGAAAGAAAGAAAGAAAGAAAACACAAAATAGCGTTTCAGAAAACCAGAAGATTCCAAAATAAAAAATTAGGTGCTTTTTAATTCCATATTTTCTCTACACCAAATGGATAAGAATAATATAATAAAATCAAGAATGTGTGGAAGAGAGTGATAATATTTATTAAGACTAACTGAAATTAAAAAGTCAAAGTATTCCTGCATTAAGTACATAAACATTTGAGATTATGAGGGATATTTTTCAGACTGCATATAGACATTCTTGCATACCTAATCAAAGAAGTTTTATGACTGGAAATCACTATAAGGTTACAATATACTCACTATGGGAAATAGATACATATGACAAGCAGGTCAAAAATCTGTAGGAAAATCCCAGTTTCTTTCAATTTTTTATCTCTTCCCAATTTTCTCTCTCAAACCACAATTTTTTCCTTAACTATTATATTTATTATGTTTGTCAAGTCCAACAAATATGACAGCAGATATTTATGAAAGCCCAGGAAAATGTCACTAAGATTGAGAAATTGAAGAGGAATCATCACTAGCAATGTTTCCAGCTGTGTGTATATCTGTTATTCAAATTACAATCATACTATGTGCTCTCAGTGTGTTACTGACTGTTTCTTGGAATAACTATGTCTAGAGCACACAAGGGAAAATGGTAAGTCAACACCTCTGACAGAATGAGTGATTTTCAGTACCAATAAGCAAACCTCCGTCATGTTTAGCTAGTTTGATAGTAGGAAGAGTGAAAGCTTAACATGGATTTTCAGCACAACCTATCCAAGCCTGGGGGAAATATGAATGCTTATTTGTGCACTTGTTTGTTCAGCCATCAAGTTATATATAAATTAGCCCTGCTATGCCTAAATGGGATCCAATCCAACAGCATTATGGGTAAACCTAAAATGCTGTGTAGCAAAGTTAGTACTGGGAATAATCAAAACCACTGAAGTGAGCTGACTGCAGTCATTTCAGATAAATTTTATGGAAATGTTCATGTTAAACTGATATTGACTTAAAAAGTTGAATGAGCAAGTTAGTTTAGGACTTTCTAAAACTCAATAACATGGAATTTCTCATTAAAATCACCTGCTGTACTGAAGTGCTAAAGTACAATAACTGCTCTAGCTATATTTTTTGAACAATACTAGAGTTGACGGAAGAATCCTGTCAACCATGTCAGATTTAGGAAATTGATTAAATGAAATATAATTTCAAAAAATGAGGAAAAGAGGCTAGAAAGACCCATAAAGTTCAATCAAAACATAATAAAATAAGCAAATTTACAAAAGATGTTCAACATTTTAAACTGACGGAATGCCAAAGTTCTAAGGTACAGTTTTGGTCTCAATGAAGATTTTAAGCATGACCTAGTCTGAACTATTTATCCAAATCCCAAAAACTTCAGAGAAGAATACATATTATGCATAATGAATTTTTTTTCCTCTTCACATACAATGAAAAATCCAGCCTTAATTAGACTTAAAATCTAGTATTTCATTTTCAAGGCTCACATGAGTACAAGATCAGTCCAAGTATTTTTCCAAGTGAAACAATTTTAAAAAATCCTAACTCAAATCAAATCAAAACTAGCACTACATCTGACTGAGTAAACCCCTTTTCTCAGGCTATAAATAAAGTTATCAAGAACTTTTTGTAAAGGGAAATTAGCAATGAGATGTCCTGTATAGTTAATCCCTTTTGGCACCCAGGTCAATATTATTACATCCCTCTGTAACTGCTTGGCTAATTTTAATGAGTAAGGCTTACCAGTTTATCTCATTAGGCTCCTTCAGCATGCAGCTGATGAGTATTTCACAAATTTTTAATCTTTGCATTGATTTTATTAAGAAAAGGGAAAATGTCTAATTCAGTTTACCAGTTATTTCCTCAAACTGCTACTTTCTAAATTTATAGATCTAACCAAAGACACCTAACATATTTCAGGATTTCTACACAATGGGATTCATCTAAATATAGATGAACATATTTTAATTGGTTAAATTTAGAACAAACAGTTTTTCCATTATATCATTTTATTGAAAATAATCAGGATAAAAGAGGGTTTCTTTAGCTGACCAGTGGGGTTTGATAGAAGAATGTTAGATACAAAATATAAATGTGGCCATTTTCAGTTGAGATGCAGAGGACTATAACAAGACTAAACATGCCTTGTATTGAACAGTTATTCTAAATAAAAGGTATAAATAAACTATGTATGCAGAAGACATACACATGAATAAAAAGAGAGATGAGATTGCAGTAAAACACACTGGGTAATATGCATTAACACTACCATTCTTATTACCCTGCTGTTGTCTTTGAGTGAAGTAGTATATCCTGAAACACCAATTATACAATGATTCTCTTAGAAGTTCCATTATCATTGTTCAATATTTCTATAGTATCTCTTGGGAATCTATAATCATCATGACTACTACCTCATTTAAGAATGCATTCCATTCTGATATTATTTTTAGCTGCACCATGTTTTCAGCATCACATAATCCCAAGTGGATTTCTCAAGAATAGTTTGTTATTTTGTATAGGAAGCTCTTACAAGAACAAGTAGGCCTTATGCTACCAAAAAAAAAAAAAAAAAAAAGAGGAAAGGAATAAAATGAACCAAATGTAGTAACCATCAAATTTTCTATTTATGAATTTGCTTATGTCAGTAACCATTAATCTACAGATGTGTATAAACAACTAAAGGGAGGCAGCTCTCATCTTTCATGTTTCAGCAGGAAATATTTATATTTTCTCCTTTGCATATTTTCCCTGGTTTCAGATGTTTATAAAAAGAAGCTATGAATGTCTGTCCTGACTTTGACACAAGCTTAGAAAAGCCTAGTTTGCTAACTTGTAAAACTTCAGTGTTCTAATTGTTAACGTGCACTCTATTTTAAAATGAATTATTGAGAAAGCTTTAAGAGAAAGATACATTTCAAATAAATATTTTATCTACAGGTTCATATTTTACAAGATAGAATTAGAATTCCTTTTAGTCAAACTAAGCATGATGGCAGAAATTCTGTAACTAGAATACTTTCAATATTTCTTTTTGCATTTGCCACTATAACTAAAGAATTTCAAAACCTTTGTAAATGCCAGAATCTTTTTTAAATGCTGAATTTTTATGCTAATTTCAGTTCTTTCTTATTTTCTTGGAGGTCTTTGTAATGAAAAAAATAAAAATATGTAAAATAAGAGTTCAATCCCAGGTAACATTTTCTTAAGCCATCAAGGTAGAAAAGTCAAAACCCTCTTTTAATCAAGTAGCCAAAATCATAAATCTTTCCAGGATATTTTCAAAGAATTTTGTATTTGGGTTGGAGTATTTGGGTTTTTTATTTCACTTTTGGGCATGAAGTCTGTTAAGAACATGGTTTTAGTCTACTTATCAAATCCCTCTCTCTCCAATTTAGAGAAAGAATGTTGTGGGGGACCACACAAAGGTTTTACAGAAGCCCAGCTAGAAAACATCCGTAGCATCTTTGTGAAGATTTCAAGTAATTCACAAATTTAAAGTTTAAGAACATTTTGATATTGAAGATAAGATCTCAAGCTACATAAAAAGGAGTGGCACTCTTTTTCTCCTTTTGGTCTCCCTGTTACCTCCCAGGTGTGCTCTCTTATATTTTTCCCACTGTCCTCTGAACCCAGAAGAAGAAGGTTTAAGGAGCTGAATCATCATAAAGATGGATTGTTCAAGGTCAAAATTCCCTTTCTACTACTTCTGTTCCCTGATTCAGATCACACAAGGTTAGATGCCAGTTTGGGAAGTGGCAGGAATATGCAAAATATAGCAGGTAAACAGGTGAGAGTCTTTCATCCAGCAGTGTCTAACCCTACCTAAAGAATGACTTGACATATCTATTTTTTTTCAGCTACAAAATCCTTCTAACCTAAACAGGATTCCCCACTTTCTTTCTTATTTTTTTCTTTTCTTTTGAGATGAGGACACGTTTGGTTTCTTGTTAAGAAGCCACAAGTCAAAGGAAGCACAGTGGGAAAAACAGAACCATTTAATCACTCACTGTGAGTTACAACTGATTCTTGGTGCTACAAGAAATTAGGGTTTTGTAGAAGTTCTGTCAGCAAGTAAAAGTAGTGTCTGCTGCTAACACAGGAAGGTAAACAATTTTTCTATTTCTGTCCTGTGAGAACTGAGCTACTGTCAACTCACTGTCAGTCTGTGACCTCATCTGAGACCCCTTAGACCTCCATCTGTTGACCTTTCACGGTGTTCTGGTCCAAAATATTTTTCATGCAAAATAATAAAGTGCCAGAAGTTCAAATGCAGCAATTACTAACAGGATGTGTGACTTGTATAGCACTATATGGTATTTTAGGATCCATCAACTAATTGGTCTAAACTTTGGAGATGAAGTTTTAAGCCAACGACAATCTCATTTAAACTCAATTTACTACTACTTCATAGAAGATTGGAACAGCTCTACTCCTTAGATATGTCATAATGAGTTCAGCTACTGCAGCAATGGACACTGAAATGGTAGCCTTGGAATGGCAGTCATCAGAAGGAATGTTCAGACCTGGGTTGTGTTAAATGTGCTTCCCCTTTCTATCTCTTTGAAATGACTCATTGCAAAACTGCTTGCCTGTCTACATTATTGCAACAAATTTATTATTCCCCATTATCTGTGTACACTGAAAACAAAGCCAAAAAAAAAAAAAAAACCAAAACACTAAACAACCCCCCTCCCCAAAACAGAGACCCACACATCTCTAGAGTTTGAAATTAATGTTAAAAGCTCCTGTTGCATACCTACACCAAATATATTTTTATACATTCATTTTCCTTTTATTTCATTAGATTTTTGGCTGTAACTCCACAGTCCGTGAACAGAAGCATAACGCTCCTGGGTTCTTTACATCAGCACTTTTGCTTACACTGCAGGGCAATACAATGGGATAGAGATGCTGTCCCTCTGAGTAGGTGTTAAATCCTTCCATCTTTCATGGCTTCATATCTGAAAACCAAAAATATCACTTACATTCTGAAACAGCGTGTTGCTTCAGCCAGTGTATAAAACTCTTGGTATGAACATACACCCTTCTATGCATCCTTTGATATAAACCTGTTGCTATTCACAACCATGAGCAGCCTCTTTTCAGAGCCACAGTAAACAGAATTCCTCTGCATGACGCCAGTTTATAGGCACCTAATTTATTCCCTTATGAGCCTTTGAAGCTACCAACCACCACATAACTTACCTTCTTTTCAGACATACTACAGAATAAGACTTGCAGTGAGGCCCTTCGCACATTTATGGGACCATATTGACTCCTGCAGCAATTGAACTGCTGCTACTAAGGACTGGAGTAGCTGGCACTAATTAACAGTACTAATATGAGGAACCCTTGTGCCTTTTTCAGGAGGGACATGTCAAACAGAAGCATGTGTGTGTTATAGTCTTCATTAGAACGAAAATATGCCAGACATTAAATTAAACAGCTTAGTATTGAAGAGGAGAGATTGTTTAAGGACAGATTATGCATTAAAAGTGCTAACATTAGTGTCACTGTTTATATCAAGCTAATGCACAGAGTTCTTTCTTGAAACCATATAATTACGCTTCTTGTGCACTTTCAGGTGTCTAAAAAAAAAAAAGCCCTTTTCTTCATTTAAATGTTTTTTGAGAATGGGATTTCTCAAGTGTTGGTTTGTAGTTGGCTGGGAAGAGTGGTTTCCCACATCTAAGTCAGGAATCACAATTCACTAGATAAAAGGTATATATGTTTGAGATTTAAAAAAAAAAATGTGTAGCCATAAAAGAGATTTTTCAAATTAAATTAAAATGTATAATTTTTTAAAATTATTTTTATTTGTTAAATTAAAGCCCATCTGGGATGCTTACTGAATCTAATTTACTGAATGCAGAATATTTTCAGGTTTTATTTTAAAAAACGACAGCTTTCAGAATGCCAGAGTATACACCTTAGTTGTTAATATTATGCAGGTGACTGTAAAGTTGAGGGTTGTTTTATAATAATGCTAACACCTGCATGCATCTATTTTGAAACTAAAACACAAAGACAAGGTTGTTTCTGTTGGTTGGTTTGATTTGTTTGTTTTTCTCTACCAGATTTCTGCATAACTTCTAAGAATCCCTAAAATATATAAATAAAATACAAAGGATCATATTTGGATTCAAGGTAAAACACATTTTTTCCAATATAATATGAATTAACAAATCATCGCACAGAGGGAATGCACATAAACATGCTTTGACATAATTTTCAGTCTTCAAAAGAGATAGCAGTCTCATCAAATAGATCAATTTCTCACAAAACAAAGGTCTAGATTTCAAAACCTTCGTTTATCTTGTATACCTCTTTTTGTGACCTCACTCCACCCTAATTCTCAATTTTAGTAGGGTTACTGGGAAGTTAAAGCTTTATCTGATGTAAATCTGAATGATTAGTACTACTTTAATTAAAAATTATTTAGCTGCAGAATTCTAGCAGCCTAATAGTAGAAAACACAGGAAAAGAACTTTAATTACTCACCCCCAAGATGTCCACCAATCACCTTAATAGGTATGATAAAATATCTGTCCATAATGAATACAGTATTATTAAATAAGAAAATTTCTCTCTTAAAATGTGCTTAAGCATAGAAATATATTTATATACACACATTAGATACATATGTTTTTTAGGTATTACACAAATATGACTTTTTCAATTAAATCATTAAAATAGGTATGATAAGTGATTGCAAGTTTTTAACAACACAGAAGATGAATTATAGGAATGGTGTTGCATATGTGTTTTTCTAAGTTCAATTAATACTTCAGCTTAAATTCTGTTATAAAACAGAATTTTTCCTCTTGTCAATCATATAGTAGTTTTGGAAATTTTCTGTACCAAACACAGCCTTCAGAGAGTCAGGAAAATGAAGGTAAGAAAAGTCTTATCCTGGACTCTCTTGTCTGACTTCTGCTTATTTGAAAAGTGCTTGATATTATTCCCGCTGTTACTCTTCTTTTAGAAAGCATGAGAAGAAATAGGTTACAACATTTCCCATGTATTTTTCTCAATACCTTGCAAAATGTACGTCTGCAAGTTTCCACAACAGCAGCAATCCTGATGTTCACATTTACTTAATTTTGTACTAGATTATCAGATGCTTCAGAACACTTTCCAGCATAACTTTTTCCTACAACCTCATAGATGTGTAACACTGTAAATTTATGATCAAGCATGATTAAGAACTGTATCTTAAGTTTCAGTTTCATTTCTTATGAAAGTTGTTTATACCTTCATATTCAAAATACATTGCTCACGCCTAATTGGAGATTAAAAACAAACAACCCCTCCCCAACAAATCAGAACAAGACAATCTAATTTAATGTCCCTTGAAGTACGGACATAAATGAATATCTTGCGTTTAGTTGCCAATAAACTCCAAATTCTCATCAAAGCTTCCTACCAGAAAATCAGCTCAATAACAGTTACTTCATTCTACTCTAAGACAAATGATAAATAGCCTGTGATATAAAAGGCTATTTCACACACTAAAAAAAATTGAAAGCTTTATTTCCTCATAAAGTCAAAATATGTGACAGTCGTGAAAAAAAATTACCACACACCTAAAGGGTAAACCCCTGCTTAGTTCAGAGAGGTGGTTTAAGAGAGAGGAAGGTTAAAAATAATCTTATAGTTCATGGTCCAGAAGACTGATACTTACTGACTTCATGACTACAATTTTAAAAGACACCTCAGCTATCAGGAAGGTGTGTCTACCTGAGGAAAATAAACAAACTGTTTAAGTGCATATGCCAAATTAATTTTCACTGAGTCCTAATCACCACAGTATCTAAGCATTTTTAAATTCGCTCAGGCATTTTTAAGAGTATTTCCCAAACAAGTAATTTGCAGTCAACACCTTTAAATTTTTTCAACTAGAAACATGTCCATCTGTGAGATATGTCAAAATGAGATTGAGCCCATGATCATTTACTGTGAGTAGAGTCTTGCACTAAATAGCCAATGAAGTTCCAATTGATTTGCAGGCATACTGAATATTCAACAGTCTTTATCTGAACCCTTTTGCCTTTGAATCATTTGACACATTATACTTATGGTATTTGAACACTTTTGAAGGCAAATGAAATGTCTAGAAACAATAATAGAAAACTGTCTTGATTGACCTTACTTAATATTCATGTACCCACACCAATACATATATATATATTTACATCTGTATTTACTTATATATACACATGCACACTCAAGAAATGTTCTGCTTTACTGTGAAAATGCTATTCTAATTAATGTAACTTTAAAAAGTAAATAATTGAGATAATCCTGAAATTGTATTAATTTCCTTAGTTTTAGACTCAACTTCTCCTAAAAATTATTGATCTTTATTGTTATTTAAAATAGACAGATTGTTATTTTAAATATTTAGATACCCAGAGTATCTAAATATGACAGAAGTAAGAGATTTTTATGAATCACATATTATAAATGAATGTAAATTTGGGGCTGCCATCAAAATTACTGGTCTTTATTGTTATTTCAAATAGACAGATTGTTATTTAGATATCCAGAATATCTAAATATGACAGAAGTAAGAGATTTTTATGAATCACATATTATAAATGAATGTAAATTTGGGGCTGCCATAATAACTTCATTGACTACATTTTTTTTTTAATCACTGTTTTTCACAGCTGTATTAATGTTTAGAGAGATAAACTTTATCACTACCCAAAAAGGAGTTCCAACAGATGACAAAAATGATCCCAAATGACATAAAGATGAGGCAAGGCTGTCATCATAAAAATAATGTACTTTCTCATGGCCATAATAGAGATTCACAGGTGGCTTTAAAATGCACCTGTTTGCAGAGCTGGCAAAAGTACAAACTCTGTAAAGGTTTTCATTAATCTGTATTATAGACTAATTTTAAAGGTGAAAATGAGAGTAAGATTCTAGTTCTCATTCATAGATAGAAATTCAAAAACTCATAAAGGACATATAAGCTGAGCTCAAAAAGCTCAAAAAAAGGTGCAAATGAAAAATAAGTGCAGAAAGTTAATTTGTTCCTTCTCAAAAAAATAACAACTTTTGGTGTTGCGTTGCAAAATAAACAAAAGTACAGGTATGTACATCAGAACTGAATCTTTGGAAACGGTTTCTTTTGGGCTTACTTTTTTCTTTTAAGTGACAACTTTAGAGATTGTTTGAAGGACCACAACTACTTTTGAGGAAAAGGCAAAGCAGAAAGCATCTTAGAGCTGTACTGCATGAACAAAGGAAGCTAAGAGTAATGACGAACAAACATTTCTACAATTAAGTTATTGTTCTATAAATTTAAAAAAATTATAAATAAAACTAAAGCCTTGTTTGAAACTGTTGGCTAGGAGTAGGGATTTTTAATCAAGAAATAATCATGCTGCAGCCTTTATGAACTACTGTTTCTCCTAATAGGATCAACAGGGTAGACTCTTCTTATGTTTAATCATAAAACAGCTGAATGTTGTTTCTCTCTTTTTTGGAGTATTCCAGAAATTGCGATGGGGCATAGGGTGAAAATTGCTGCTCTCATCTGTAGAAAGGAAAGGAAACAAGTGGTGGAGTACTTGTGATTGTGCTGTCATGGAGGGCAGCTGCCAGTTCATACAGGTGGCCTATTTCCACATCACCCATGGGAAATTTAGGAGTAACCTGGGTAATTTATGGCCATATTACGGCATTACTTGTGGCTCCTTCAACATGCCAACTTCATTAGCAACTATTTCTAGTTGGATTAACCCTCTACATGGAGCAGCATGAGACCCAGAAATGTACTACCAGTGAATTTCACCATTATTTTGAACTGAAATTTTGAGGATAATCCTGTGATTAAGTATTTTAATTGGAATTCAGTCAATTTTTAAACATAGACTGTGGACGCTTGTTCTGCCTTCTAGAAAGGTGTTATCTAATTGCAAAGATGTACAGCCATGATGAACAAAATCAAGACTTCTAAGCAGCAGTTAATTTATTAAGGATGGCAAAGCATTTTATCCTCTACCTCTTAAGTCATTAGAAAATGAAATGTAAAAGCCAATCTACATTAACATTTGAAAGACACTGACTACTTTTTCCTCTATTTCATCTCTCCCATTTGATTGCACCAGTATTACTGTTTGAGAAGTGACTTTATGGTGAAAAGGGGAAAAAGGAGCTTCACAAAAGAATAAACTTACACAGAGTTGTTCACTCACCAGTCCTTCAAATTATTCCTCATTCTTTTTACTGTTTCCCACTTGTTATTGCATCCATAATGCTTTTCAAATTCTCATGCAGGGCCTCTGATGCACTTCACAGTCACAATTACTGCCAAAGGAAAACTAAAGTTACTGTATCAAGGTATCTAGCAGCGGGAGGGTGAGGACTGGAGGCTTTGTTCAGCTTTTGCCATTATTTCCTAGTTCAGTTCCTGACATTATGTTACAATGGTGCATGTATTGTATTCACTGGCAAATGCAGGCAGATTACGGACAGAGTACTTTCGTCACATTACGTCTCTCTGTGTGGTGAGACAGTCATTAGCACTTGGTTCCTTCTCTAATGCAAGTTCTCATAGCACAGTCTTCAATGGGGCTTCTTTTCGTCATAGGAAAGGATGCAGTTAGTAAAACCCCAAACCATCCAAATGCAACACACACAAGAAATTATGGGCATTCTTTCCTCAGTTTGTTTACAAAATATAAAGTACTGTTTCTGAAGTAAAGGTGTGCAAAAATAGCATCTAGTGTTTCTGAAATAAGTGGTTTTTACTGATACGTGCTGAAATGGAGAGGAAAAAGTGGTTCTGAGGGAAAGTAAGGATACAGTAGGCAGCATAGTTTGGTTTTCTTAAGTCTCTCACAAATTGCTTTCAGTCACATTAGCAAGGATTGCAGTGATTCTTTATCCATACCACAGTGGTGCAAAGTTTGTGATTCCTGTGTTGAGAGGTCAGTGGATATCAAAAACAAGGGCACAGTAACTGTGCTAGTATATCAGCTGATTTCTCAATCAAAAAAATTTGTAAGACAAGAAACACAAAAATAAGACAGCAGGTTTTCAAGAGAAATTAAGCTTCACCTGATAACTATGCAATATTTTATAAAAATAGTTAAACTTGTTAAAAAGTAATTTATGAATTATTTATTACATGTCCTCTTTTATCCCATCTTTTTACCTCCTCTCTTTTGTCTTTTTAGGAAATTTCTTCTCAATATGTATGGCTGAACTACATTTTAAGGTCCTTTTCACTTTTTCATTTTAATGCTATTGCTCTTTTGAGTCTAGTTCCTCAGGTTGCTTGCCTGTTCTAAGTTGGCTTCATTTTTTTTTTTTTTACTTGGTCATGTCCACTTACTCCTCTTCTGTTTTGGATCATGTTTCTACTTACCTGTTGAAACTTACTCCTCTTCTGCTTTTATTCATTCTTTTCCTTTGTTCTGCAAAGTCTTTCATGTTTCCAACCTTCTGGCCCTTTCTACATAGAAGGAAGACCAATCTAGTGAAAGCCCCACTGAATTGTGGTCATTCATGTACAAAAGACCACAGTTCACAATTCTTTCAGCTTTCTAGGTGGATTTTTCTTCCAATCAAAATATAAGATTGTATCTCAGAAAATGTACAATATATATTGTATCTCAACCTTATTTAGTCCTGTCCTTTACATACCAAGTAGTCAGAGGTGATGTCATCCAGCTGATGTGGTAATGAGATACTTGGTGGTGAGCCCAATGCCTCCCTAAATATTTTAGGATTGCGTAGTGTCACATAGTTCCTAATTCACTATTTGTCTGGTTCATTGCCCAAGCACAGACCACTATCCAGAGAGATCAACCTGTTCTCAAAGACAAAAGTGGTTTAAAACCCTTCAAAATTTCTGTAGCTCAATTAAAATTTCACTCATATTTTCAGCAGGAGCATCTCCAGACTACGTTTTCATAATCCTTGGAGCAATGTTGTCTAAGCAAACTACATGTCCCTTCATCTTCTTTAGGCTTCCAGACATACAAAATTCCCAATTTTGTCTCCAGAGGTTTTCCAGAGCTTACCCAAATATTTTTCGTTTGTGAAAGTAACCGTCTTCTAAAATCTTCCCTCTTAAATAAACTTGAAGAACAGCAGATTGCCATTGTGCTTGAAAACAGGAAGCAAGCATAAAATCTTCTCCTTTAGGGAGATAAAGTCCTTCCTGCCTCTCCACTTACCCCAGCTGGTCTTCTATTTCTGAAAATGAAACAGACTTTCTGCACATACACAGACAAAACTCCTCTGTAAAAGTCAGAACCTTTCAATAATTGCCAATTTTGACAGAAGTCGACTTGGAAAAAAAAAATAATAGAAATGATGTTGTCTCGTGAAAACATCCTGTTTCAGCATTTTCCAGTTGTTTTGTTTCCAAACTACTCTTTGATTACTGTATACTGGCCAGCCAAAGCGTAAACCTTCTTATTTTTCTTAAAATCAGAAGTTTGAATTGTTCTGAAATACTAATTTTATTTTTAAAAATAAGTCAGAATCAAAATGCATTTTGAAGTTACAGATTTACCTCTTGTAAAAAAAAAAAAAAAAAAAAAGAAAAAAGAAAATTACATCATTCGGAATGATTTTTAAATCAGTCATTTTTTTTATTCAACATTTGTGGTAGAATCTTGAAGCACACATTTCTAACAACATAATCTGCTCATTTTCTTCTCCCAAGATGAAGAACAGTTTTTAAAATGAAGGTTACAGAACAAGTTATCAGTAAAACGAAAATTTTCCAGTAGATGCAGATATATCCTTCTGACTGGCAGAAGTTGTTGTAATTCCTGTCAGCCAAAAGAGCCAAGTAGGAACAAGAGTTGCATACTGAACAGCATGACTTCACATGAATAGGAGCAAAATATGTGCCTGTCTCATCCAGTGGAAGACCTCTTTTGCTGTGCAACACTGCTCTTCAAGCTATTTACTTCAGTTTTGCAATGGACTCTGGCATCATGCTGGGAGACCTAATTATACCAGAGGGACTCTTTCAAACACTAAGTAGCACAAAGGAACAGTAAGCATTTTAAACATAATTCATAAAAGCATTCTCATTTCAAAAGTTGTGGGTTTTTTCAAATTTTTATCTCACTCCTAATGAGTTCTAGTAATCTGTGTTAGTGACACTCAATTCTGACACTTTCTAGATATGATGTTCTCTCTAACTCAAATAGTTTTCCTTTTAAGGTTCTATATTTTACATATTAGGTTTCTATATTTTACATTCACTTACATGATTTTTTTATACCCACAAACACACACACAGCAGCAGTACTTACACAGATTAAATATAGATTTGTCTTCTCTCATGTTACCTGAGAAATCTACCTTCTGCATTTTGCTGCCCCTACATTAGGACCCCATGTATCATACAACAGATATGTTATCAAAGTGCTTAAGTTTCCATACTCAAGAAAGAAAAAGAAAAAGAAAAAGAAAAAGAAAAAGAAAAAGAAAAAGAAAAAGAAAAAGAAAAAGAAAAAGAAAAAGAAAAAGAAAAAGAAAAAGAAAAAGAAAAAGAAAAAGAAAAAGAAAAAGAAAAAGAAAAAGAAAAAGAAAAAGAAAAAGAAAAAGAAAAAGAAAAAGAAAAAGAAAAAGAAAAAGAAAAAGAAAAAGAAAAAGAAAAAGAAAAAGAAAAAGAAAAAGAAAAAGAAAAAGAAAAAGAAAAAGAAAAAGAAAAAGAAAAAGAAAAAGAAAAAGAAAAAGAAAAAGAAAAAGAAAAAGAAAAAGAAAAAGAAAAAGAAAAAGAAAAAGAAAAAGAAAAAGAAAAAGAAAAAGAAAAAGAAAAAGAAAAAGAAAAAGAAAAAGAAAAAGAAAAAGAAANAGGAGACATACCTCTTAGAACTCTGGGATTTAGTTACTATCTTAAAATGGATTGACTTGCTGGGTTGGAATTGGTTAAAGTGGACTTGGCTATGCAGAAGAGAGATGTTATCACTACTTAGACTGCTACTGTAGTTATTCTCACATTTTCTGTGTCATCCTTCACACCAATTTGCTCTGGGACACTTTTGATCATGGCTGGCTGCCAGAAGCCCGCCCAACTGCTCTCACTGCCCCTCTTCAACAAAGCTGGGAGAGAAAAGGAAATGGAAAAGCTCATGGGTTGAAGTAAAGAGTGAGTGATAACTTATCAATTACCATGAGGGGGAAAAACAGACTTTGCTTGAAAAATTAATTTAATTTATTGCACATTAAAAATAAAGTTGGATGGTAAGAAACAAAGATAAACACTAAAATAGCTTCCCCCATGCTAATTCTTCCCAGACTTCTTCACTCCCACTGTATTCATCCAGACAACCTATTTGTACTTTAAATCAAGCTGATTTCCTCTGAAAAATGTGGAAAGAGACTGCTTGTGAGGTAGTCTAGACTATAAAATGACAAACAAATAAATAGATCATATTGTGGCTACCATTCAAATGGGGTAAAGATAAGGCCTATTTTTCTTTGGTTGAAAAGTTTTGCTTCTTTACCAATTATTCCATAATTAATATTGACTTCCTTTATTTCATTGCCTTTATTTCACTGTCATTTCTGACCCAAAAAGCTAAGTTTCTTATCTCATGAAAGAAAGTTGCACGAGTGCTGTCTATCATTTGTTAGCATCCTTCTTTATGGCACAGCAGACTGTTGACAGAGTTCATTGCCTGCTGACATTTAATTTTTTGAGGCTATACTCTTGTTTACAATTTTTCACAGTTGCACTATTAGTTTATCAGAAAGAAGGAGGTTTGTAGTACTATCTTTTCATTGTATGAAAAGTTTCTGTAGGGATGTATCTTCTATACTCTCCTTGGCAATTATAATTACATGGCACTTGAGCTTCAGGAAACAAAGACAGACATTCCAATGAGAATAAACACAGGAGTCTCCCAAAGACTGCCCTAAGCTCTCTAATCACTGTCTTAAAAAACAAAACAAAACAAAACAAAACAAATTCAGCATTTTTTCTCCTTACCAAAACAGTACACTAGGAAAAGAAAGAAAGAACATGAATGTGAATTAGGTTGCTACAACCATACTCAAACTTCTCTGTCTCATGACAGTGCCTAGATCAGATGGCCACAGTGAAAAACCTTTTCTGACTAAGATATTTCTGGTTAGGTTTTTTGGGACGGACAACTAAATTACTCCTGACTCTTAACTTTTAGATGCTACAATGTCACATAGTATAAGCATATGATTCTACTGATTATGGTTTTTTATAGGCGAGCAAGGGATATTGACTCTTCTTTCCCGATTTGTCTTGAGGAAGCAGGGGATTTAGCTTACTTGCCTTTGGATGGAACAAATGGAACTTTACCATCCTCAAAGAATTGTTGACACAATTCTTGGACAATTTTTTTTGTCCAGCTGAGCAGTTCTGCTGGACACTGTTAGTGATTAAAATGTCCTTAAATATTCTCTTCTTTGGGATAATCTTTACAGCTCCGCTTGGCACATAGCTGTTTAACCAGGCAAAAAAAGTAATCCAGATCCCTGATGGCAAAAATTATCTTTAGAGTCTGATGATTGGTGACAAAGCATTTTTACAACATTTTTCTGCTGGTTTGATGCAGAGAAAGAAGTATCCATCCTCTCTTGACATGCTCTTCAGATAACCTAAAACATTGGAAATTGTTGTGTGGGTAAAACTATTATTTGTAAAGCTGTATTATGTACTATGAAAAAATAGTTACATCTAACAGGACCTGATAATAATGTACTCTCACAAGTCTGTTTTGATTATTCTGGATTTCTACTCTTCCCAGTCCCTGGGATATGCTGAATAGGAACAGTAGAAATTATTCACCGCAATGCCATTAATCACAGGTAAATGAGGGTCTTCTAAACTTATAGTCAAGACAGACATTTTCCTGCAAGTCATCTGGGGGAACTTCAATCTAGAAGGATTGAAAGCATAGAAAAAGAGGAATAGGAATGATATCAATTAAGTGGACAGTGCTTACTCGGACTTTTTCTTCCAAAGAAAGTGAGATACAAAAAAAAAAAACAACCCAAAAACCCCCCAAAAAACCTGGCCAGGAGTAGGGTAAAGAGCTTCTTCTCAGTCAGCCTTCTTCTCCTGGCAAGGAGTCAAGAACCTTTACACCTCTAGCTATTGGACTGCCTGCATCTATCTAGACATTTGTCAGCTCTACATTGTGTGAGCAAAATGCATTCTGACATCTTGAAAAGTGCTAAGAAAAAACAAGCTTGTGAAGGACACCTTTGTGCTTTTATATCTTGTAAGAAAGGCTTTACAGAAGTTTTTATTTGCTTCTAACCCATAAACTACACCAAATGTATTGGCTCACAGTACTCATAATCCCATATAACTTATATTGCCGCCTTTATGATCACAGGACAAGGGTAAACTAGTGTCACATAAAGTAAGTGAGTGTTGAAAAAATGTCAGCAGCATTTAATGTCCTTTATCTGCCAAACAGGTAGATAAATTTGGCCAAGAGGGGAAAAAAAAAACAAACCAACAAAACCCCACTAATAGAATTTCTCATTGCAAAACCAATTATTTTTAAATAGAATATCAAAAATCTGTTTATGATGAGACAAAATGTTTTATTGACTCAGATTTCAGACACTTGGAATATATCATCTAAGCAGAAAATAAGTATGGGCAAATTTGCTTTAGTTATTAATTAAGCCAAACCTTTAAGTGAACAGCTTCAGCTGAGGTCATGTTATTCCCAGAGAACCATCATCAAATCTGTTTGATCACTAAAAACTTAATGCTGTGTTGGGTTTCTAAGATCTGTCAGTCCCTCTGCACTTCTCTTGTTAAACTGAAGCATGAATCTTAAGTGATAATTTTTTAAAGTCCAGTCACTAGGAAGATGGGAGTTTATTTTACTGTCTCTTGGGTAGGATAACTCTGGATTGGTCCGGTGGATGTTGTTTGATTTCTTACCGAATTCAATACTGCAGGAACTGTATACGGTTTACAAGAAGCAGATGCCTTCCTAAAATCTGCTGATTCTTTGCTTGGTACCCATTTAGGTACATCTGTTATTCAGGTGACAGCCACAGACGCAGATGATGCCAACTACGGGAACAGTGCCAAAGTGGTGTACAGCATCCTCCAGGGACAGCCATATTTCTCAGTGGATCCAGAAACAGGTTAGCAATCCATTCAGTCTCACTTTTTGCAGTAGCAGAGACAGCATGCAGGGATCAAGACATATTTCACCTCCATTTCAATGCTGGAACAAACATATGATGATGCAAAGCTGATACCCTTTCATTGAATGAAAACCAGAATCAAAATATAACTATGATCTTTCTGTTACAGTATTATTATTGCAGAAAATTTGTTTTACTTGGTATGACCAAGATTTCCAGAAGATGACTGTTAACTGTAAAGACCAAAAGTTAAAAAAAAAAATTTACATACTGTAAAAGTTCCAAATAATCATCAAAATTAGTTACAAGCCTATTTTACACCAGTTTTTGGGAATTTCATCTCTTTGTCTTTAAAAAACATTTTCATACTATAAGGTAAAAAATAATCTCACAGGTAAGTAAATATTTCTAAAAGTTTGGAATAGATTCCTGACCACTGACAATTTTTAACTAAAGTTTTTTTGGGTTTTTTTTGAAGCTGTACTGAATTGAAGCCTTTTTCACTGTTATGCAAGAAATTAGATAAGAGACAAGCAGAAACTAAAAAAAAACCAAGACGAATTTTGGATATCTATAACTCACAATTAGGGGTTCATAAAAGAAAGATGCAACCAGAAACTCCCTCCTTCCAGATATCTGATTCTAAGGCACTCAAGACTAAGTAGGCTCTGCATTAGCTGTTTTTGAATGTTATCAAAATTATTCTGGTTTTCTAATTGAGAATTTAAGTGCAACTCTGCTTAGAATTCTTGAAGAGAATTCTCTCTGAGAGAGCTCAGATGACAGCTAACTTTCTTTTGAAACAATTTGATTATTTCTAAATACAACAAAGGCATAAGATAATTAATCACGAGGCTACAATTTTAAAATGCAGCATAACAGCTTCTCCTTGGATAAAAGTGTTTTGTTTTCTCCCTTTTTTTCAATCTCTCTCTTTTTTCTCTTTTGTCCAATCCCCTACTCAAACATCATTACCAGGCATGAGTAAGGAAACAGGACCAGTACCCCACTGGCAATAACTGATTGTAGCAGGTGTTTAGGCAGGCAGACAGTAAGGGAAAGACCTGGACTTTCATGTTTGGTTCAGGGATTATTTTTCATTTTAATCCAATTTGCTGTTTCATGTTACATGTATTAGCAAGCCTAGGTATCATAATCAAACCTGGTAATCCTGGATCAAACATAAATGTCATAACCACTAAGCTGCAAAGATTTTTTTCAATATTTCACTCACTTGCTAGAAGTATAAATTTTCAAGGGTTGCCTTTTTTTGTGTGTAATATCAAACCAAGCTTATAATGAGCCTTCTTCTGGAAAAGAATGGGCAGGGGTGCGAATCCTCCAAGCAGAAAAGGAAACTGATTAAATTTTCCCACTTCACAAGAGAAAGTTCTCATCACTCCAGCTTTGAAAACCCACCACCCTTCTAAATAAAAATAATAAAAAAAAATAAAAAGCTTTGCTTCGTTTTCTAAAAGGAACTTTAATGAAAAGTGGTGTACAGCATCATTTTTGGTTTTCTCACCTGAGACCCTTATTTTTTGTATACCTCAAAAGTGTCTGAAACATTTAAATTACAGTTATGAAATTCTTCAGATTGGACACCCCAAAAAAGATTTTTCAAAATTAATTTTAGAGTCTTGCCCAATTCTTTTACAAGTTGTAGACTTGGCTGACTTACAGTGGACACCACTGAGCATCACAATCAATGATCTGTTACAGCCCAGAATAATGAATCCTGGGCATATTAGAGTTCAGCCTTGTGCTATAGTATCAAAATGTCACTAGAGCTGGAGATTACACAATGTTGTAAATAACTGGGGATGAAAACTGAAAAATGCCATTAATTCAATGAACATATTGATATTTTTGTCATTGAAAGAATAATCAAATGTATTCAGTAAAACAAAAACAATGAATAATGTTTCTGTTACACTTTTGTCTTTTTTCTTGCAATCACATTAAAGCACCCACAGATTTAAAGGCTTATTGCAGTATACCTTGTTGTGATTGCTATGGGTTATCACCTGCACAGTCTATCTGACATGAACCTAAGAGCTCTGAGATTATACCGGACGGTGCTTCTCCTTCACCACTCTGTCTCTTTTTTTTTTTTTTTCTTTACTCCTTCAAGGCATAATCAAGACTGCTTTACCAGACATGAGCAGAGAAAACAGGGAGCAATACCAAGTGGTCATCCAGGCTAAAGACATGGGAGGCCAGATGGGAGGACTATCAGGAACCACCACCGTGAACATCACACTGACTGACGTCAATGACAATCCACCTCGCTTCCCCCAGAGTATGGAGCATCTCATAGTTCAGTTTTCCAAAGAACCTCTCAAAAATCAGCTGTTTTGCTTTGTCCATCTGGAAGTTTCTTTTTTATCGCTGTTTTTGTAGTGCTTACCTGCAACTGTTCTGTTTATTTTGCAGCATTATTAAGGCAAATGGGAATCTCTGCCTACATTGTTTTAAACATCAAATTCTTTGTTGGAATGATAAACTTCTCATTCTTACTCTGCTTACAGAAATATAAACTGTAACAATAATTTAGGCAACTGCAGGGACTTTAGAGGAATTTTATTACAAAACATAAGGATCTGTTCATGGAAACTCTTTCAGTTCTATGTGTTGAGGCAAGCAAATACGTTGCAGGTTTTCTAATGTTCTGACTTGTACAGGCAGAGTTGATAAGGTCAACCGTTCTGCTGGCAGTCTAAGCATTTGGTTTAGGTACTTATAATATGTGTTCAGTTCTTGAATCTTTTTGATAATCTAGGCCAGTTTGAGACAATAAAATAAGGTTCTTAAAAATATTTTTCTAGAAGAAAAAGAATGGCAAATAGGAGATAGATAGCTGCACAACATAGAAAGCTTCAGAGTAACACACTATAGATCATTTTATCCTAAGCCAGTGTTAAATCCAATCTTACGTTGTTACAGTCAGTGTCTGATAACTGTTTGATAGGCTGCAGATAGAAGAAATTTACAGCCCCAGTTCAGTGCCTGCCAGAAAAGTGTCCACATAATAAAATTTGAATTGCTTGTTCACACTGATGAGAGACCTGGCTCTCTCTACAGATCCACTAAGGACTGAACAAAGAGAGCTGATTTATAAAATGCTCTCACGGACTTGAAAAGCACTTCAGTACCATGGCAATAAGTACACCCAGAACAGTACAAACTGTTCAACCTAACACAGATTTAAAAAAAAATAAATATTGGACAACTCTGACAGCATGTAAGAATTAATCCTTGGAATTATAAATTATTATTTTAATATCTATCCATGATAACACATTGCTTTAAAAGAAGAGAGGGGAAGAGTAGTACCTCATAAAGAAAAGATAATTTCAATTCACATTCAGAGTACACTTGAGAATCACCTCACAAGATAAATTCAAATAACAACATTTAACCAAACTTCCTGTTTGACTTCATGAGGGGATATTTTTTAAACATGTATAATACGATGCAGCCTACAATATTTTGGCAAATAGGAATTCTGGAACCTAAACTATAATTTATAGTGTCACATTGCATTGTAAGCCTCACTGTCGAATAGAATTAGATAAAATAAAGAATGAAGAAAGTATAGAACTGCAAAATAATGTAAGATTTCCAGTTCCCTTACCCTGTGTTCCTCACGATTCTCTTCTTTCAAAATTAACTGAAGCCTCAAGTCTATGATAATTTTTTTCTGATTATTTCAACAAACTTTGGGGTGGGTACTTTTTAGAGAAATTTACACAATTTGATGACTTATACAATATTCCCTATAGTATTCTACTTTGAACATCCCTGAAACACATTCCATGGCCTACAGAAGGCCTGCTGTGGGATCTTCCAATGCTGCAATTTCAGTTGTACTGGTGACCCTTCCCTCACATTTTATTTCTCCTCAGCAGGATGGTTTTTAATACTTTCTAGGAAGCCAAAGACAGAGAAATATCTGGCAGATTTGATTTCCTCTTAGGTAGTTATGAAGAGGGGCACACCTTCAAAAAAACTATCTGTTCTGGAAGTTTGTTTTTTACAAAAACATTTGTCTCTGTTTTCTCTTACACAAGGCAACAATAAGTAAAATTGTTGCCCAAAGTAGAGGGTGAACAGCAGTTGCAAGCAACAGCAGTTAATATCAAGGTATTTAAGAACCAAAAAATTAATTTCTTAGGGGGACTGGAGAAAGTAAAATGGCACTGTTGAGGGAGTGGTTGTTCCGACTGCATCAAGAAGAAGCATTTTCTGTTTTGTTTTGTTTCCTGAAAGTAGTAATGGAAAATTAGAAGACAAAAAAGGTCTAAAATGAATTCAAATGGTACTATAGTGAAAACCTTACACATATCTGGATTATTTTATACTCTAAAACCAAATACCCATCTCACACGCAGAAAATGTGTGGCATTCATACAGCACCACAAAAATAGGAATGCTTTCAAATGAGAAAGCACTGAAGGGAGATATTTATCTGGAAGGAGTAATAGGTACCGTGATTGAATCTGTTCTTATGGTAGGTCTGGCTCAGCTGCCAAATTCTTGAAGTTGTCAAGAGTTCAAGGCTTAAAACTCATGGTTTAGCTGCCAGAAATCCTACCTTTCATCCCATTTGCTGACAGGTTTGAGGCAACAATATGCATTTTAGCCTGTGTGGATCGCAGTCAAACAGGCTACTGCTGAGTTTTCACTTACAACCTTGAATTTGTACCAGCAATCACAATTTAGCATCAAGCATTAGCTTCCATTTTGCCACACATTTATATAAATGTAAGGTATTTTCAGTAACTCTCTTTTGTGCTTAGCCTTTACAACTGGGAACAGAAACTCATTCTACACTCTGAATTTTGATATATTCCTTGCATTATATGGAACATTCAGGATCCTTTAGGTATCTTAAAAGACAAAGGACAAATAAATATATGAAATAGGGTTGTTGCAACAAAGAGCTGACTGCATTTTACTACAAGTCAATGCAATTTATAGGTATTCTCATTGGATCCTTTGAATAA
Organism: Alaudala cheleensis; assembly: GCA_013398995.1. NCBI lineage: Eukaryota > Metazoa > Chordata > Aves > Passeriformes > Alaudidae > Alaudala > Alaudala cheleensis. The sequence continues at coordinate 777,389 of VWYE01028270.1, forward strand.
GGGTTGTACAATTTATTAGGTGCTAATTTTGCTAGTTTCTGAAGGTATTTCTCCAATACTACTCCTTCACTCAGTAAAGTAATATGAATTTAAATGAACAAACAGATCAAAGGAAACATCAGATTCTGGCATGTTATGTACAAAATCTGAACCCATCAAATGTGATGTTTTTTACATTTTTCTTGGTAGCAAATAATAGAAAATACTGAATAGTGGTTTTGGGGGTTTTTTTGGTCTTGCTAGTCATGAAACATCTTCAATATCTGCTTCTTACTGGTCAAGAAATCTAGAAGACTGATTATAAAAGCAGCAATGGCAATTTACATGTACATGTATCCAAATTCTCTTTACCATGACACTTTAGTATGCATTATCAATAACAGATGAATTGATTCTTTTCAAACAAAACACTTATTTGAATATATTTCCAAAAAATTAAAAGAAAAAGGCTATTTTATTTTAGTCTGTTTCCAAAATCCTCACTATTTTTTTTTAACCTTTGTACCTTGAGAGAACAAAACAAAGTCCTTTCCTATTTCTAAATATATCTAGGAACATTTCTAGAGAAAAGCAAATATAGTGTTAATAATCAAGGTAAGAACTGGTACCTTATTGTTTAGCACCTCTGTCCCTTAAAACTGAAAAAAAAGCAAAAAAAACAAAAACAAAAACACGGTATTAAATGTGTTTGAATAATAACTTGAACTTTATGTGAAAGTTTGTCAAACAATTCTGAATCCTGTTTTAAAGTTTAGTGTGATGACCAGCACCATGTTTTTAGTGTTTGGAACTTCATCTTACTTGAAATATCTAGGTGAAATTGAAGATTATTTTTGTTCAGAAAAGAAAAAAGACAATTTTTCTCAAAACAATAAGTGTTTGATTTTGTTCTTCCAGGCTCCTACCAGTTCAGCTCTCCTGAATCTGCGCCACCCGGGACTCCTCTTGGCAGAATTAAAGCCAATGACCCCGATGTGGGAGAAAATGCAGAGATTGAGTATAGCATCTCCAATGGGGATGGATCAGACATGTTTGATATCATCACTGACAAGGACACACAGGAAGGGATTATAACTGTCAAAAAGGTTTATTTTTTCTCCCTCTCTTTTATATGTACTTAGCTCTTCAGGTGTTACAGTTATTTTTCTTTTTCCAGGGGAAGGGAGGGGAGATCTCACAAGGGGTCAGGCTGCCAAGGAGCTGTTGTATTAGTTTTGTTCTTCCCTTTCTCCAGCAGGTATCTGTTATTTTCAAGTCTCAAGGGAAATTTACTGGCATGTCACTTCACATAAAGCAATATTTCAGTGGCTGCTGTCTGCTCAATATATAGAGTCTCACACACAGTACTTTCAAATTAGGGCTGTGAAAACTTGGAGGGGTGCAGTTCACAGTGGGGTTTATCTGCTGATTGCTGTGGTAAGACTCACAAGAGTGGGAGGCTTACCTGGAGTTTGATGAATTTGCACGTCCAAGGATAAACTCTCCCTCTCTAATCTGTCCAACAGACAATTATCTCCTGTACCTAAAATCTGTCTTGGTTTAAGTCCAGTCTTGGTGATGCTTCAGTCATTTACACATGATGTCAGTGAAACTCCAAAGAACAAAAACATTTGCAGAAATTTAATTCAAAATACCAGATTTATTGGTTGCTTTTCAGAAACCAGCCTGTTAAAATCTGAACACTCTTTTTGATTCTAATCTAATTAAATAAATCAGTAACATTAATTGATAAATAACTATAAATAAAATACAGATCTATAAACATATTTGGAAACACATAGAGTTGTTTATGTATATGTATATGTATGTAAGAATGTCTACATACATATGCATATATGGATATGCATGATGTAAATGTCACATAGATTGAAATTCAAGCTTCACAGATTTATTTTTTACTGAGGAAAGCAGACAAGGGACAAGTCTGCATTGCTCCTTGTGCCAAGCAGGCAAGGGTAGATGGTAATGGCTAAAAGAAAGTAAAGATAAATAGGACAAAGAGTATTTAAGAACTGGAATAATTTTTTTATTGTACTGCCAGTGAAATGGGACAAATAAGAATTTACACAACTACTTGTTGTGGACGGAGTAAAACTTCCCTGTTTCTTTCTTTCTATTTTTATATAGGTCAAAGCCTCCTGTCTTTTCAGGAACCTGAACAATTAATAGGCAGAGGGATCATAACTGTCTTCCTATCCTATAATAATCCTTATCGTTTTTATGCCCAGAATAACATCTAATATATTTCATCTTCCCTAAAATGGATTAAAATTCAGAATTTTTGCTGCTAAAGATGTTTCACGATCTGACTCAGTGTTGTAAAACTTACTTAATTTGTAAAGTTTGTGATGTAATTTTCATTGTTATTATTGTTTGCTCCTCAGCATCTGGATTTTGAAAACAAGGTGTTATATACCCTAAGAGTAGAAGCAACGAACACTCATCCTGATCCTCGTTTTCTTCAGCTGGGGCCATTCAAAGACACGGCTTTAGTCAAAATTTCTGTTGAAGACATTGATGAACCTCCAGTGTTCAGCAGACCCTGGTATTTAATAGAGGTAGATGAAGATGCCAAGGAAGGAAGCATTATTGGGCAGGTTGTAGCCCAAGATCCAGATATAGCAAAGAATGCAATAAAGTAAGCCCTTATACAATATAAAATTCTTTTGATGAGGGTCAAGTCTCATGCACAGGGAGTGATGAGAGTGCAAGGTATTAAGAGGCTGTTTGGGTAATTAAGCATATGGAGGCTGCTGAAAAATGAAAAAAAAGAGAAATATCTATGTTAAGGAAAATACAATTAGCACAATGAGTGGTGCAGACAATGCTTTGAAAGAGCAGTCTATAAGCATCAGGTTAAAATAAAGGAGAGGTCAGCATTTAATTGCCAGTATGTTCTAGTAGTTTCACCAAGATGTTCATAAAATTATTTTTTTATTCCATGTAAAACACCCAAAATGGTGTATTTCTATGCTCCCTGATGCTTGATGACAGTTAGACTTCTGTACGAAACATCCATGTTTCATAGCTTAACTATTTAATGATCACAGTATACTGAATAAGAAATGATTGCAAGAAAGTCATAACAATTAGAAGCAAGAGTTCAGTGCTGTGAAATTCCTGTAATTATTACAAATCTGCTATTATAAACTGCAGGGACAAACACAGCACTTAAAATTGTGTGTTTACCATGTAAGTGATTATGAAAATTGATCTCTGCATTTCTGAACAAGCCTTCTATGTCCTGCAGTAGTATGCTTTGAGGTAGGAGGTTTGAGAGGAGGAAGAAAATAAAATGTTTTTAAGTAAAATATGTATAAAATCTCAATTTAACCTGATAATGACTGCCAACGACTAGGCTGATTAAAAAACAGCTGTAAAACAAGTTTTTCCTTGTTGGGTAAGAACAAAGTAAAAGAAAGTATCATAAAACAAGATCTTAAGAAATTTCATCTCAAAGAACAACTAATTGAAATATTTTTCTATTGAGTTTTGTGGTCCGTGTGACACCTCAGAAATAGACTTTATAAATTGATACTTCCTTGCGTCTGCAATATGTGTCCTTTGGTGACAGAGTTCTCTAAGAAACAATTACTTTGCAAAAATTCTTATCTAAAAAGCTCACTTTTAGTTATTATTCCAGAATCCACTTTATGAGCTAAAATGTAATTTTAATTATCTATGTAAAAACCACCCTCATACTAATTTGCTCTTCCTCCTGCTCACTAGTCTTAAAATTGTTTCTAAGTATTTGTAGTATGCAGGTAGTTATGGGAAAGCTTAGGTTAATTGTAAAGAAAACATTCTTGATTAAGCATAGTTAAAATTAGAAAACTTTTAGAGGTGACTGTGAGCTGAACTGGAGACTGAAATGGGAGGTGGTAATGCTCAATTTTACTGTATCTTGACAGATATTCTGTAGATCGACACACTGACCTTGACAGAATATTCAACATCTATTCAGGAAATGGATCCTTATTCCTCTCAAAGCCACTTGACCGGGAAGAAACTCCCTGGCACAACATCACTGTCATAGCAACTGAAATCAGTAAGTTGAAAATACAATTTATGTCAGAAGAATATTTGAACAAGAAAATAGTTAAATTCTAAAGTTTTTATGACTTATGTTGTTTCATTGGTTTTGCTCTTGTCCAGATATTATTGGTAGGCAAGACATCTTTAAACACGCATAAAAAAGTTCAATTTATTATTTTAAGATACATTTTGTCCACTTTTCAAAAGATATTTAGGAACTCTCAGGCTCAACAAAACCATGTTCAGTATACATTAGACAAGTTAAATGCTTCCCTGAGAATTTACATCAAATAATTTGGGGAAGGTGTGATGCACTGGCTCTATCCCAAGCTAAGTCTTTAGGAAAATCCTTGAGGAAAGAGGAGAAAAAATGTTCCTGACATACAAATACATTATCAGAATAACCTCTGTAAATGGGAACAAATTATGCTTTACCTCAACTGATTTAGCTTATCTCAGAAAATGACTTGGCTTCCAGCCAAGACTAGCGAAATTCTTTGCCCTCCATGTTGGAAGTAAACCCTGGGCCTAAATCTTTCACCTGGATTCTTCACTGTTCTGTTAGATACTTTTAGCTATGGATGTCTCTTGCCTAGCTTTTATCTGAGGCAACAGTCATCAAAGGGGGAAACAGACGCTGATTTTAGTGAAAAACTTTTCTCCCTTCCTTTATTCTCCTATAGATTCCCCTGGAGTCAATGTGCTTCAGAGTCTGGGAGTTGGGTAATACGGAGAGATGAATAATATCCCCATTTTCAGAAAGATTTATATCTTTTGCCTTTTCTTCTTAAATGTTTTTCATTTTTTGGTCAAATATGTTCTACATTTTTAATATGCATAGTGCAAGAATCCTCTCTTGCAATACCTTGAGTTTGGAGGTTTGTGAAGAATGATTGATGATCATATCCTGAATATATCATTTCATTGTTTTGTTTCTTACAGTTAGGGGAGAAAGGACAACTTTGGTTTGGGTTCTTTATGATTTTGTGTTTGTGTGTGTTTTTGGTGGTGGTGTTGACTGACTCTGTTTTACTGCTTTATTGATTTGAAAAGGGAAATGTTCTTAAGAGCTCCAACTCATGGAACAACTTTTGCAATGAATCATTTGCTGAACTGATGTTTAGAAAACAACTTCATAGCAACTCAGTGACCTCTTTTTGATGCAAATCAATCTAAGCATGCCTTATATTTTATATAGATATAAACGATAGAAATACTTGTTTCAATTATAAATAAGACTTTTATTTATATGTAATGACACCAGAAAATGAAACATAATTGTTTTAGTATAATCAAGGAAATGGAACATTTCCAATATCTATTGGAAAAAATTTATTATTTTCATGTATATATCTCTTTGTATTGTAAATTATATATTCTTTTTTCAGATAATCCTAAACAAAGTAGCCAGATACCTGTCTTCATACGGATTTTAGACATAAATGATCATGCACCAGAGTTTGCTAACTACTATGAAACATTTGTTTGTGAAAATGCAAAAGCAGGACAGGTAAACCAATACTTATATTACCAAAGAAATTGTAATGAAATTGCCTTGCAGTGCCATCATGAAGACTTCAACATGTCTTAGTTTGAACAGCAGCAGACTAACCCAGTCCTTCCATTTCCTATTTTCTGCCGAAAATAACAAGCTGATTCAAAAAAAAGACAAAATATGCAGGGTAATATCCTAGTACAATAACATAGGATATGATTAAAAAATGATATTTTAAAGTGGCTTTCCATTTCTAATATTAGAAAATATTTTTCAGAAATAGTTTTGCATAATGTTATAAAATTATTTACACTGTTTCAACTATTCTTTTATTTCTGTATTTTTATAATTGGCTTAATGTAGCCACACCTTTAAGTACACAAAGCAGGAAAATCTTTACTATGTCTCAGTAAAGAAGACATGAAAAACAAACCTTTTCAAAAATAAAGGGCAATGTTACTGTTTCCATTGCAGGTTAAAAGTCCGTTTGGTATTGAGTAGAGTCTGATCAAAGCTCATATATATCCTTTTCTAAACCACCTCAGAAATTTTGCAAAAATCCAAGAGACAAGAAAAAATATTGAAGATAAAGTGATAATTTGGATTTGAGTAAGTAGATAAACCAACAGAACTCAGAGCCAGCATATTACAGAAATGTCTTAATGTTGCTGTCATTATGACATCATCTATTTATGCTAATGCCAGTCAGTCCTTCAGTTTTAAATCCTGTGAAGAAAGTTTTTTCATTCTGAAATTAAAAATAACTGGATTTAGTAGCAAATAAAGTACATTAAGATTATCTCTCCAAAATGGACCTGAGACCATGCAGAGACTCTTCTCTAGACTGATTCGTTTTTGACTGGAAGATAAAACCTGAGATCATTATTTTCACTAGCACAAACTTGAGTGGGTTCCTACTCTGGGAGAGACAAGCCAGGATAAAGCCCTAAGAACAGCATAGACCTATCCTCATATCTCACACGCTTTAGGCTCTCATCATCCAGCCAAAGCTGGCTGGCTTCACAGAAAGTATGTGGAAAGGATCAGAATGTATGATATTTTGTTTTTTTCTTTAGAGCCCAGGGAACATGCAATATTCAAAGACTTTATGAAGATAGGTGTTCCAGGAACCATGCTCATGTTTTACCTGATTTTATGCCCTGCGTTTATTTAAGTCACAGAGGCTTCACCAAAACTGGCATAGATGGTACCTGAGATGAGTTTAGCTTTTCAGGTACTGTAGAACTTTATGCAAAGCAAAAACATGTAATGTATCAGTTGCAATTCAAGTGATGTTTTATGAATTTCTTAACAGATAAAAAAGCAAAAAAAAAAAAAAAAGAGAGAGAGAGAAAAAGAGGATATAATAGATCCTTGGGAGACTGCCTTTGATTCTATTTATTTTTCATTCATTACATATAATATCAGAATTCCGTCAAAATTGGTTAGAATGGCAAAGGAGACATTGATAAAAAAATCACTTCCCTTTGAAGAGCTATTTGACAGTTTTTTTCATTATTTTTAAAGAAAGTTTTACTATTTTTCATGCAAATGATATAAATAGATGAATATACATATCAAAGGCAGTGATGAATTAAATTAAAACAGTTGAAAGAATTATCATATCAGAAAAATGAAAAAAAAGTGCTTTTCACAACAACTAAGGTTTATGATCACATCATCCTGTCTTAACCAGTGACATAAATTGCCACTTAAGAATACACTTCAAGCCTGACAGAAGGTGCAAAAATTCTCCAAACTTTTGGTTATTACACCCATATAGTTTTAGTTTATGATTTAGAAGCTGCTTTCTTAATTTTGAATACATTCAGATAATTCTATCTATTAAGTTCAAACAGGTGCCGTAGAACCTAAATTCTGTTAGTGCAACAATGTCTCAAGACAAAATTTAGTTAAACAAATCTTAAAATCTCAGTGTGATGACTGGTAGAAACATGAGTCATGCATTCTAAATGCATAAAACAAAGAAAGGTTCAAAACCTTAGAAATGAAAATCTAATTTAAATTAATCTTGCGCAATTTTTCCTACCAGCAAACACATTTTGTCATATATTTGAAGAAGTTCAAACAAGGCAGTCAATTTCCCTAATCCAATTTCCATCTAGTCTAGCACACTTGATGAAATATCCATGAATATCTGAAATTCCATTTAACTTTCTCATAAATTCTGTGCTTACCTAACAACAGGTATGACAGAGACCTATTACATAGATAAGCATGTTGTTTTTCAGAACTCCCATACATCCAACTTACCAATGTAATTTCAACAATTATTTTCCCTCATTGGAAAAACCCACAAAAATACTAGAAAGACAGTGTGCATCAAGTGTAGCTTCACAGAAATGAGAGATCCATTTTGGTTTTCTATTTGTTAACAGTTGAGGTCCTCAAGAGAGGCACCTGTGTTCATGTCTAGATGTTTACACATAATTGACTTAGCATTTCAGAAGACAGAATACCTTCAATAAATGAGACTATTTTTATTTTGGTGCTTAAAAATAGCACTGAATATAGAAATGCAAACTTCAATTTTTTGGCCAAGAATGCTAAGTTCCAGAGAATCTGTATTGCCCATGTCTAGCCAGTCCCTGTATAATAAGAAAGATAGAAATATGTGTTCATTTAGTGCCACTACAACCTATTTTAGAGATAACCTAAAGCAGATTTTTGATTATACCATTATACCATATAACCGTTTTTGCTTCCTGACATATAACAGCACTGCTTCTACATCTGGCACCATAACAAAAGAATCAGACTGAGAAGATAAATATATTTAGTTTATTTATGTATTTTTTTTAACCAGGGCCAGTTATTAGTCACGTTATTCTCTAAGTCTCAGGTGCATCAGAAAGCATCAGAATGATCAAATGCTCTTCTCTGCTGCCAAGCAACATTACTCATTCTCAGCATCAACAGATATTAGAGGCTTCACTCATTGTGTGTTTTAGATAGCTTTAGAAGGATCAGAGGAAAGAAAATCCTACAGAGTTTCTCCTACTCTTTTGTCTCCAAACAATAATGGTATGGCTGGAGAGAAACCTTATCTCAAAAGGTTAATAAAAATCTCTGTTCATTAAGCTGAAAAATATTTGTCATCATGAGAATTCCATTCCATTGGCTAGTACACAGGCCAAAGAAAAGAAGGAAGCAGCCTTCCTCACATGTAATTTACAAACCCCCACTCCTGAAGCCCCAGGGATATTGTGGGGAAGGCTTTGGCACAAGTTCTCTCACGCCCTTGTCACACAAATTAATTGGGTTTTTTAGCTGGATTAAAGGATGAGTACTCTCCATGTAAACCAGATATACTTGAAGAAGGAGACTAATTTAACTGAAAAATTTGTTGGTAAAAATTTAGCTCCATATTTTATTGCATAGTTTATTGTCAAAAATTTAGCTCATTTCAACACTCATCAAGAAAACAACCCAGGTCACTATTTTCCCCCTCTGATGCTATATTCTTTCCTGCCATTCACAGGCTTTCAGACATCAGAATGTACAAAGTTTGTTTCCTCCTTCAGAGATGTGGCTGGATTTTTCTTTTCATTACTCTCCATACCCTCCCTTACTTTTTAAAGTAGAGCAGAGAGAGATCACTTTTTCTCAAGCGTTCATAGCTATTATCAGTCATGACTATATACATTGTAGCTATGTCACTAGGTAGACACCTTTTTGTATTATTTTAGTGAGAGAACCATGCTAACAGTTTGTCTTTCTAATTAAGAATTGAAGTGAGAGTTTTCCAACTTTTGATAAGCATTCAGTCCTGCTTAAAACTGCCAACACAGTTGTGAAACAAAGCCAAGACCTGGAAACCAAGCTGCTTTGCATTACTGAACACGAAGTTTTGTTAAGTGGCAGCATCTTTTCAAGCTTGCACAGGTGTGATAGAGGCTGTTTTCTGCAGCTAGCACCTTACAGGTGTATAGCCTAGAACTGTGTCTGTGCAAGTGTGATCACTCAAGCCACAGAATGTCAAAATGGACATCCACTGACATCTGGATTTGTTTTGAAACACTCCTATGGGCCATATCATCACTTCTTTTACATAACCTTTTTCCCACATATTTACACTTGCTGTTAGTAATATGTTCAAGGTTAGTTAGTGGTTGACCTTTCCAGATCACACAGGCAGGAAAAGGGTCAAGGGGAGGAAAGGAAAGGAGAAACAAAACTGTTCTTCCATCATTTCCCAATAAAATTTGCACACACTGTTCTCATGATTGCCAAATACACTTTCTCTCACAAGAGTTTTTTTCCTCATAGCCTATTGCAGACAAAGTGGTGAGATCTTTCCAGATTTTTAGAGAAGCATTTGCAGCACCAAACAAGTTCAATAACTTTCAAGAAAGCCAGGGCTTCAAGATCCAGAATTTGTTCTGTTCTCTTCTATACTATTTCTAAAAAATGCTAGACAAAATCAAACACTAACATTCCCCAGATATTCCTTTCCCAAATGATTAGTAATATTTTTAAGTCTATTTCTCTGTTGTTCAACAACCAGGTTTAACTAATAGAATGATATAACAAAAATGAAAGCCCAAATGCTTCATTTATGGATTAAAGGCCTGTTCCTCTCTTCTGTTAGTATAGAAGCAACAAATTCAGCAGTTGTTACTGTATCTCTATCTTAACAATAGCTTTCTCCAGTAGTCTTTGCGACTGGAAGTACAATTTTTATGCTATATGATAATCATGTTGAATTAAAACTTCAGGAAGGCAGTCTACAATGCTGACCATCTTTAAATTTATGTGAAAATGACATTTCACAATTTATAGTGAATTTTGAAAGAAGAAATTTTGAAAAATAAAAATGTTTAGAGTAGGATTGATGCAGAGTGGTTCTGGGGTGGTAAACGAGGGATCTCCAAATTCCAGAGCAACTCTTTGAACATGCAGTTTATTGCAAGGGTCCTGGGCAAAGGGGGGCTCACTCAAGCTGCCAGCCACAGCTTATGAGTAAGCCCCAGAAGGACAGAAAGAGAGAAGGAGAGAGAGAAAGCAAGAGGAAGAGCAGGAGTAAGAGAGCTCCAATCTTGTTACAATACAATATATCCTTTCTCATCCTGAAGATTCTGATTCACAGTAACCAATCAGAATAAGACACAAAATCCTATAGAATTTACATATAGCCTATAGGGGTTGCTACATTACCATACTTGTTATACTTTAAACCGACTTCCAAAAACTCCTTTTTTCTTCCTTGCCACATTGGCAGGGTCTTCTTCAACCTTTGGACTTCTCCAGCATGCCTTCACTGTTTTAGGGTATTGTTTAATCCTGGAGGATTCTCTTGTGGTCGGCTGAGCTATTATTTCCTTGTCATTCATTGACCAGCCTCTGGCTTCTTAGATGTCAAAGGTTGCATTCATTTCTACCTTGTTTGGATATTTCATATTGTCACAATCCCTTTGCCAGGTATAATTATATATCTGTCATGGTTCATCTTTCCCAACAGTTTAGAAATAAAATAACTACCACAAATATATTATTGTTTTGAAAAGAAGTAGCAGTAGAATTCTTTGCAAATGTTCTGTTTGTCTCAGGTTTTGTTTTATTAGTAGAAATGTTTAACCTGAAAATATATAGTATGTGTCTACCAGTGGACCTCATCTTGTTCATGTTTCTCCAAGGAACTTTTCTAAGCATGTGGCTATAATTTTTAAAGAGTGCACCCTAAAGCCAAGGTGCAACAGCCATTTATTTGCATGACGTGCCAAGCCAGTCCACACTCAAAAGCCTGTCTTAAAAATGTCCAGATGGTGCTGACCTCTGTGCTGATAAAGCTTAACATTTGCTTTAATGGTTCCTATATTTCTTTTAAAAGCACTCCCTAGGCTGAGCCCACAACCAAAGCCTTCTACTTGTGCAGCTCTCTGAGTATACAGATGCAGCCTCAGGAAAGCTAACAGCGTGCTCTGAAGTGCACAGAGACCCTTCCTATTTCAGAATTCCCCCACCTAGCATCTACTTGCTGGCTGTCTTTAAAACAACTTGAAGATCAGCCTTTGCCTAAGGATGTATGACATACATATAAGGAATCTGTTTCTAGGCAGTTCACTTGCCCCCAACCACTTTTTCAGACATGAGTACAAATAAATGTAAAATAGCCTGAACATAAACTACAATCATAGTTTTGACTGTGGTGTAAATCATGGCCCTAAAATCATAACATCCAGGACAAGAAAGCAAAACAATATGATGCAGGATTATAATTGAACTATTTCCATATTTGAAAAAAAAAAATATTTCAGTGGGAAATAGGCCCAAATCCTCTAGCAGAATTTCTGTCTTCATCATGAAAAAAATAAATATAATCATGGAGCCATACAGTGATTTGGATTGAAAAGGATCTTAAAGACCATTTAGCTCCAAACCCCTTGGCCATGGCCAGGAATATGACCCACTAGACTGGTTGGGTTGCTCAGGGCTCCTCCATCCTGGCTTGGAACATTACGGGATGGATCATTCACAGTGTCTCTGGGCAACTTGTTTTAATGTCTCACTGTCCTTTGAGTGAAGAATTCCTTTCTAACATCTAATCTAAACATTTCCTCTTTTACTTAAAAACCATTCCACCTTGCCCTATCCCCATCTGCCTGCGTGAGTAGTCAATCTTCCTTTCTTTTATAAACCCTCTTAAAGTACTTGAGGATGACAGTAAGATCTCTCTACAGCCTTCTCTTCTCCATGCTGAACAGCCCCAATTCTCTCAGCCTGTCTTTATAAGACAGGTGCTCCATACATCTCTATTATGGTGAGGACCCCAGATGTGAATGAAGTGCTCCAGCTGGGATCTCACAAGGGAAGAGTAGAGTGGTAGAATCACTTCCCTTGACCTGCTGGCCACTACCCTTTTGATGCAGCCCAGGATACAGTTGGCCTTCTGGGCTCTGAGTGCACATTGTTGGCTCATGTCCTGCTTTTCACCAAACAGAACCTCAAGTTCTTTCAAGGCTGCTCTCAATGACATCTTCTCCCATTCTATGGTCTTGTCTAGGATTTCTCCAGCCCAGGTGTAGCTCCTCGTACTTGGATTTGTTGAAATTTGTGAGATTCTCATAGGTCTACTTCTCAAGATTTCCCAGGTCTCTCTGGACAAGATCACTTCCTTCTGTTTTGTCAACCACACCACTCAGCCTTGTGTCATCTGCAAACTTGCTGAGGGTGCACATGATCTTGCTGCCTATATCATTAATAAAGATATTAAAGAACATCAGTCCCAAGACTTGCTGCCTATACAATTAATAAAGATATTAAAGAACATCAGTCCCAAGACATCTGTCCCACTGACATTGTCAGAGCACTGGTAAACAGCACTGGTCCCAAGATCATTGAGAAATGTTTCTATTGGAAATAATTTTTCTTGCTACTCATTTAACATTGCCTAAACTGCTACAAACACCTTGTCCTGAATATAAAAGAGAAAACTTCATGTCAAAGTTTATGTTTAAATATTCCTTACTGTCAAAGAAAAATGACCCTTAAAAACTTGAACTGACCTATTAAATCCACCCTGGACTGTGACACTTTTTTTTTAAAAATTCACAGAAGTGCTCATGCACATGCATAGGCATCCCTCAAAATAGTGGCAATACTGCTGTATTTTCTAAACTGTGCTCATTCACGTGGGAAAGTATGAAAGAAAGAAAATAATGAGAATGGTTTTATCTTCCCTAAGCTTGATATGCTTGAAATATATTTGAGTAAAAGTAATTTTCTTGAAATAACTCTTCCATCATAAATCTTACAGCATCAGAGATCTTGCTCTGAAGTCCTGATGAAGACTGATCATTACTCAGTGTCCATAAGTGCATCAAAATGGGTGAATATATTTCCAAAATGAAATCACAAAATGTACACAAAAGAGTACTAACTTTTCATATAAATAGGATGCTTAAAAATAGCCAAATCACTTTTGTTTCTGTGGTGATTATCATTGGCATCATAGTCTTTTATTTACAGCTGTGTAACTGAAAAAAATTTCCTTAATTAGATAAGATTTCTAATTTCCTTTCACCTGTTCATCATTTGGAACAATTCACCTGCAATCATGGTTTTTCATTGTTCTTTTAATCTCCCATTCTTTCTGGTAGGTGAACAGCTGCTTCTCAATTTAGGTTGCCAATAGTTAGATCAGGTAATAAGGCTGGATTTTTTTCTTCTTCAGCCTTGGCCTCAACAATAATTATTTGTTGTAATTAGGTTCCTCTGTGCCTGGTACAATTGTACTTCTCCAAGTGATTTGCACATGAAGGGAATCAAATATTACAAACACCTACTGATTACATCTCAAAAGGACCCAAGATACCCAACTACAATTTCTGATAGTTATTACAGCAGGATATTTTCTCCCTGAGTTTTTCAAAAAGCAACTGTAAACTGCACAAATGTTGTCACTTCCTCTACTTCTCTCTTCTCCCTGGTATTTTTCTATCTTCTGTCTTTTCAAACTTGTGCTAATTTGAAAGGAAAGTTTTCTCATTTAAATTTGGTATCTTAGCCCACTCAAAATGTTTTGGGGTTTTTTAACAATATTTTTAAACTGTGGAAAACTAAAATTAAACCCAATCCTGGTCTTGCTTTCTGTAGTAACACTCCGAGAGGCAGATTACAGGAAAGATACAAGCAATTGAACATTGGAAAGTTATTGACATAAACTGCAATTTAGAAGCACACTAAACAGGATATTTCACCGTGAACAAGGATTTGACTAATCTTGTGAAACAGCTAAAAATGAAAAAAAAAAATCTAAATATCAATGATCCTTAAATACTTTAAAAGAGAAGATATTTTTATATGTTGTTTTTACTCTAATTGCACTTAGAAAAAGCTGCATAATTCTGCTTTGAACATAGTCACATCATTTTGTGCAAATCTGATGTTCACAAACTATCTTTCAAGTTGCTCAATATCTTACAATGCCTAAAAAATATAAGAAATTATGAAAAAGATATTTTGTGCTTGTTTTAGAAGGTGCTTCTGGAAAGTTAATGAGCTAAACTCAGACGGCCCAGCTGTTTCTTTGCTGTGTTTTGGGTTTGTTTTTTTGTTTTGGGTTGCTTGGGATTTTAAAAATAATAATTCAATATTATTAACAGTAATAAAATTATCCCAAAGTTAACTAGCAAAAATGGGTCAAATATTCATGGTGCAGTAGAGCACTAGCAGTAGCAAGTTTCTAAATGATACAGCAAAAAAACAACTTTAGTATGTTTTGTAGCCCTATAATTTTGTTTGCCTAATACAGTGATCCAGTCTGTGATATACTACATACCTTCCAAAATTTGACTGGATCCTCAAGTCTCGTTCAAGCTGATTTTCAGAGAAACATATAAGAAACAGAAATTCCTTATTTGTTTGGCACAAAGCTCACAGATCATATTAGTGCTACTTGTCAATTACTGTATTTCTGGAAGTCAAGCTACACTTTCTCTGAAAATAAGACAAAAACAGTCTTTGATAACAAGTGGCTTTGATATCTGTGGGATTTGAAGACGCCCTGAACACTAGAAACACCTGAAAACCAAAACAGTCATTGTCTCCCTCTTGGCTTTGAAAGAAAAATGTCTGACTGCTGAACACATTCTGCCTTTAAATTTAGGTGCCATAGAAATCCACCTGAACTGAGCTGTAGCATCCTCAGTTGAGACTTACTCCTATTTTGTCATCTTGTGATTGAATGCAAACCTGTACTTGCAAGACAAGGTGGACAATGGGTTACTCTCTAGTGTGACACCCACCAGGAAGGGCAAAGGACAGAACAGCCATTCACAGAGCTTTTCTGGAGTTACTGTGACTCATGCAGTGTGGCAAGGTGTTAAATCTTGCAAGTCAATTCATAAACCACAGCTGTTCCCAGGTAACTTTTCCTTCCTCAGCTGTGCAGCTGCTTCCTTTAGCCTCTCTCTGTCAGTCTAGCAGCAGATAGATAAAAAGAGGCAAACTGTTAGCATTTATATGTGTCTGCATAAACATGAGTACACACATTTGCATGTTTTGATGCAACGGGAAAGCTTGTGTAATCCAGAGGTACTGCTGAAGCCTCTCTTTTTTTAGTCTACTCTGCTCTGACCCTATTCTGGTGCTATTATCACTCCTTCCCAGCTGGGCTTGAGTGGTCTTGTTAGGGCAGCCATTAAGCTCCACAGCCAGAGGTTTCAATTTAGTAGGGAGCAAAGCTTCTCTTTTTATTACCCCAGGAGAAACGAGAATCCTGCCAGTGCAGTACTCAAATTTATCACCAGGAGCAGATGAGGTGGATTGAGAATTAGACCCACTTAACAACTGGTTTACACAGTACTCTCGGTCATTGCTACATGAAGCAACAGGAGGTTTATGGCTTATTCGGAAGGGCAAATGTTTCTGTATCACTGCAAGATACTGAGTACAAATCAAAGCACACGGCTGTTCTACAGCGAGGACTGGATCCTTTTTCATCCTTTGTTATGTGATTATTGTAACCTCTACTGTGTTATTGTGGGAAACATTTGGCTTAGGATATCAGTTTTTGTCTTCAGATAGAGATTCATTGGGTTTCTACTGGACGTGAAAAACAGAATTGAAACATAAGATTTCTAAACTAGCACGAACTACTCTTTTCTTTATAGCTCATACAGACTGTGAGTGCAATTGACAAAGACCAGCCTCCTCGAGGACACAAATTTTTCTTTGAGTTGGTGCCAGAATTTGCTGTTCATCCAAACTTCTCTGTTGTAGACAACAAAGGTAACTGCAGACCCTAACACCGCCTCCCAATATCACATATGACTTAATGCAGAAGCATTCATCGATTCTGCTTTTCCATTCTAGATAACACAGCAGGAATTATGACTAGGAGAAACGGATACAGCCGCAGCAAGACGAGCACCTATCTCCTGCCCATCATAATATTTGACAACGACTACCCGATCCAGAGCAGCACGGGCACGCTGACCATCCGGGTGTGCGCCTGCGACAGCCGGGGGAACATGCAGTCCTGCAGCGCCGAGGCCCTGCTCCTGCCCGCCGGCCTCAGCACCGGGGCTCTGGTGGCCATTCTCCTCTGCATCATTATCCTGCTGGGTAGGTGCCTGTGGTGAGGTGTTTGCTTGGCCAGGCAAAGGTCTAGCCACTTCAAGAGCCCTGATATTCTTAAAGCACTTATTCACGTGACCCTGCAGAAAAATATCATCATTACTCTTTAGAAGAGCGTGTGAGAAGAGTGAGACTTTGCTATTTAGATTGAATACAATTGAAAATATAGGGTGAGTTTTAGTTACCGTGCTCATTTGAGTATTGTTCATACCATAATCAAATCTTCAATTGGATCAAGAACTTAAAAATCATATTTCTGAAGCTGAGTGTTAAGTTTTGAAACGATTAAATGCTGTGAATTATATCAGCTACTTAATGATGAAAGATCTGGTTTTTTTCTGTTCTGAAAATATTTAGCTCAAAAGCATAGGACAGAAATACTGAATTTCTTGCAAGTGATAGTGAGAACAGCTGATTGAATATGTGTGAGCACAGAAATCAGATGAACATTTGGAAGGTAGAAGCATTAGAAAGATGTGGTGACATGTGAAAGAAGTAAAATAAATGCTAGCTCATTATCTGGTGTTAAGAACATAAAAATGTCAACTTGCATGCTTTGCAAGAAAAGTGCCATCACTGCTACTTTCCAGAAAACTCTGCAGAAAACCTCTTTCCTTTCCCACCTGACCTAGCAAACATAGCTTGGCAAGGGGTCAGTGGGAAGCTAGAGGTGTCAATTTATATAATTATAAGGGGACATTATTTTTTTTTCTTTTCAGCTTTTAGCCTGGATTCAGGATAACTCTGTGATCCTCCATATATTTGCTATAGGTATTAGAAGAAGGGCAATATCTATAAACTATATCTGTACTGGGCTTAAGGGAAGGAGAATACTTGAGCTCTGAAAAACTGGTAGATAAACTGCTTAAGTTCAGGTATGGCCTGGATTCAGTATCAGCCCCCTTGGATTCCTCAGGAATTGTTTAGGCATAGTCTGAGGGGCAGATGTTGAAGGGCACCACTTTCAGGAGAAAATTATGCTTCAAACTCTGCCAGACCTAGCTCTTTACCTTGTATAATTTTTAACAGCATGTCAACAAGCTCTGCGTCTTTAAATCCATCCTGAATACTCCAACGCAGAGCATGAAAAAATGGAGCATGAAACACACGTCCTTACTCACTCACAATGAAAACATTGCTCTGATTGGCTGCAACACTTTAGTACAAATTATGTAAATCTGCACTAAACTTTGAAGTTATCAAAACTCAAAATGTCACTTAGGGCTACAGCAATAGCACACGAGACTCAGAAGAGAATTGGGGACCATTGCTATGCAGAGTGAGTACGACTACGTTTTGTGTCTCAGCCCCAAGGTTAAGAGGCCCAACTCTAATTAGCACTACTGACATATATGAAATCAAAGAAACATGTGGCTGTGCAGCATCTAAACAGAATTTTTAGTCTACTGCTAGTGTGATACTCAGCATCTTACTTAGTTTTTCAACAAGATGAAGTGTGTTATAATAATAGACTGGTGTACACATGCCCAACATAGGTGAGATATATTAAGTACCAGGCTGCGAAAGACACTTCATAATAACCTTTCAGTGATCTACCCTTTTCTCCTACATGAGTTCTTAAACTTACTAAAGTGTAAAGTTTCTCATATAACTTTATGGAAAGAGGGACCTCTGTACAGGTACAAGGAAGAAAACCCAAATAAAACAAAATGGAACACCCTTTATATTCACAACATAATACCATGGCATGTGGAAGATCTCTGTTCCCTTCTCCCTACCTGCAGCACGTCCAATCTTATGTTTTATTCACCAGTACTCAGGTGATTCACAGTAAAAACTTAGCTCCTAAGACTCAACAAAACCATTCACTACTGTTGTAATTTATGGTTCAGAAACTACTGTTATGTCTCATTGACAAATGGTCTTTCTAGCCTCTCTTATTTCATGCAGTTTCTGGAGAGGGAGTCAGATTTTTAAATGCACTTAAGCATTGAATTGCTACTGAAATCAATAGCGTTTAGACACCAGAATGTATTTACAAATCCTAACTTCATTTTTTTATCTCCCCTTACAGAGCTTCATTTTTGTATCAGTCCTTACCTCTTCAGAAGAAAGAGTTATTCAACTAACACTCCATAAACTAAAGGGATCATGATTTTTTCAAAAGAAACATTTAGTAACAAAGACAGGATTTCAATTCTTACAGTCATTGAAGCAAAAGTAGTTTTGTCAATAATATTGATGTCTTAAGGTCTCCAGGTTCTTATTTTCAGAGGGATCGGTAGATCCCATATTCAGAAGTGAATTAGACACTTGTGAATACCTAAATTACTAGCTTTCAAGAGTGTGAATAAGTTTTGCCAAGAAGATTCAACTACATTTGATGAAAGGACCCTTAGTGACTGCCAGAAAGGTGATACTTACAAAATTAAAATCAAAGTCAAGGCTTAGTAGGATAATATTGTATGGTATTGTTTACTTTTCAACTTCAGCTTAGTTGCAAATGTACTTAAAATATAAAATGTTTTGATCATTTCTCCCATAGGCTTAAAAAAGGAGTAGGTTTTTGACTGCTATCAAATCATTAATACTTTCCCTTCTCAACTTCAACTTGCAGATAGAATTTATCACTACATTCCTACTAAAAATCCCATTCCAGCCTTAAAACCTTTCCAGGTCAAAAGACAAAGTAAAATTTTGGTTCATTTATTTACTTTCTAACTATCCATGTCTTCATTCATTTTTTGTTTCCTTTTAGTATTAGTTGTCTTGTTTACGGCTCTCAAGAGACAGAGGAAGAAAGAACCCCTGATCATCTCAAAGGATGATGTTCGAGACAATATTGTGACCTACAATGATGAAGGAGGTGGGGAAGAAGACACCCAGGCTTTTGACATTGGCACACTTAGGAACCCAGAGGCAAGAGAGGAAAGTAAGATAAGAAGAGATGTTCTCCCAGAAACAATATTTCAGATAAGGCGGACTGCACCTCTTTGGGAAAACATTGATGTCCAAGATTTTATTCATAGAAGGTTAAAGGAAAATGATTTGGACCCAGCTGCCCCTCCTTATGATTCATTAGCAACATATGCCTACGAAGGAAATGATTCCATAGCAAATTCACTCAGCTCCCTGGAATCACTTACCACAGAAGGCAACCAAGACTATGATTACCTCAGTGACTGGGGACCTCGTTTTAAAAAATTGGCAGATATGTACGGTGGAGAGGACAGTGATCGAGACTGAGAAAGTAGCCTGTGACCTGGTCAGTGTTAGTGGAATTCATGTCTATGTTCCTAGATAAATAAAGTGGCCTACTCTCTTACTTGGGAATAAAAAATTTACAAAAAAATAGGTGTTGTCTAGTAAGGGTTTGCTTAATCAATAAGTCAACGTGAATGAATATGAATGACTGAGATTAAAAAAAAAATAAAAATATATAACTCACCCTCTCTGCCTAGAAACGTCCAATGAAAGGGTTTTATAGGGAATGAAAATAAACTAAAAAGGCTTTTTGTGCCTTTAATAATGACATGGAAGCTCCATATTTTCAAATTGCTTTGCTCTCCCTTTCCTACTGTGTTGGATGGTGTGCATCTGCATTGTAACTTAATCTCAAAAATATACTTTAAAAAGATTAATATTACTGCCATATTTATTGAGTTAAAGAATGTCTGTGTGTTGATTCATCCTGATATTTTTATATATGTATATTTATATTTTTGTATTTTTATTAAATAAATTAGAATTTATAAAAACACTACTTACTGATGTACTTTGTTAATCATAAAGAACTGTCCAATCTTTCTGAACAAAGGAAACTTCGTATTGTGCAGTACTTCATTTTTGAATGCATCTTATAGCACATTAGTGGTTGCAATGTACTGTGCAAGAACGGTATGGAGAGAGTGCTCTGTGATGGGAATGCAGCGTGGAAAGCAGAAAAAACTATTTTGCAAAGGTGATTATAAATAAATGCACTCTGACTTGCAATGTGTATTGCTACATGGCATAATAATACAGTTTCATGGTGAAGCTCACTCACACATACCTTCTTATGTGAGCAGATGACCATTGAGGATTTAGCAGGTAGATGCCTGGAGATCAAAGAAACAATAAAAGTTTATTCTGGTAGATGTGAAAACAATTTTTAATAAACCTTCAAAGAAATTGAATAATTAAGCTACTATCAATAATGAAGGGAAGGTTATTATATACTAATCTTATTTTGGAGCTTTGAGACAATTAGAAAAATCAGGTGTATACTAATAGTTTATTTTAAACAAAGGGACTCAAGAAATAAAAACAAAGTCAAACTAGCATTTTATTAAAGATGTTAATGTTCTAGTCCTTCAAAGAAATGTGTACATTTGCACATTTACTAAAGCCTTAATGACAGTCATCAAGTACATATTTTTGTTTAAAATATACTTGCCAGATTGGCTTTTATGCAATGCATATATTTTTTCACATCACAGAATTAAAGAAATATGTGGATCACATGATCTAACAGAGCTGAAGGGTTTATCCATATTTGTTTAAAAAAGAAAAATATGAAACCTCAAATGTATGGAAAAGAAGAAGCAGTTTTGACAATATGGGAAATACATTATCCATAGCATTTCCATTTTTAATATTGTCTTTAAGGAAAACCAATACCTGCAGATGTCCAAAAGAATAATGTTTCTAGGTTTTCTCTATATTAATTAGCCATTTTCCAGGTCTCTTTATCAAGAAGCTTAAGATACACATTGACAATATTATGTGGACTCCTGAGGCACTCATCTCTTACCACAAAAATAATAAAGAGGCTGCAGCCTCAGAGATTCTTCAGTCAGACATAAGAACACACTCCAGCCTACTAATTATCTTTCTACTATGTTGACTTTCAGATTATTTATCAAAAGTATTTCTTTATTATTCAGCAAAGAGAGAGATGAGATGTCAGAATTCCTTCCAGTGATGCTTCGGCAGATTTTCCTCCCTCTGTGAGAGAACAGATGCACTGAAGTGCTGGACATTAATATTTATGCACATCTTCATCCTCTGTGAAGTCATCTGGGCTTGTTGACCAAAAAGTTCTGGATCCATGGGACTGACTAATATGTAAGATATCTCTCACTGGGGAGTTCAAGGTCTTGGAACCTTAGAGGAAGCTCAAGAGAAAGGAGAAAAGTAATTTTTGTGGTGCTAATATCACCAAGGATCTCTTTTCCGCCACTCAGAACCACTCTGTTGTGGTTCACTGCAAAGGAGAAAAAGCAGCTGGGAAAACTTAGAATTTACAAGACTGACTCAATATCCAGCAGAAAACCTACTTGTGATTGCTAAGGACCAAGATAAATTTAGTAACTCCCAAGGAAATACTGTTAGATTTAGTGATCATTCTGAACAGACTTAAATCAATTTTGAATGGGCTCTCTCCAGGGTTAAGAAGAAATAAGCTGAGAAAAAGGAGCAAAAATGAACACAGAAAAATGTCAAGTGAATGTTCCAAGGAAAAAAAAAAGACAAACATAAAGCCATTCCGCCTTGATGGTGGTCTTGTTTTGTTATATCTATGTATTTTCTATTTATTTTCACTTAAAATGACTTGTGCTATGCTCATACCTTACTCTGATAAGTAGTCTTAGCACAAAATAATGCTCCCACAGAAGGTTACATTTTTCAGTGAAATGCCAAAACAGGCTCCTCATTATGCCAGGTTAAGCAGCCTAAGTGCAACCACCATCAAACATAAAAATGCTTAAAATTTTTAGTCCTTTCATTAAATGACTGTTTTTAGAACAGGATAGTCACACACAGAACAACAACAACAACAACAACAAAAAAGAAACTTCCATCAGCATATTTCTTATGCATTGATGACAACAGACATTAACACTTTTTGTTCTACCAAAGGCATTTCAACTGCTAGTGATCTAATTTACAGTGAAAATGATGTTTTAAAGTTACATTTACACTTCATTTCTCACTTGTGCTAAGCAGATAGACAGTGCACATAAGTGTCTGGGTCATTGCATATTGGAATATTGTTTCATTTTATGTTTTACAATTGATTTTGTAGACAAAGGAGAGAAGTTTCAGAAACAAAAATAGAAAAAAACACAATGAGGATACCACAATTTTTTTCTGCCATGGGAAGATGAATGAGAAAGAGAGGAAATCCAGAAGAGTATTTCAGAAAAAGGCATGAATATTATTTTATAAGCACCTGATTTTTTGTTCTATACATGAGTGAGTATATATGTATGCATATATTAAAAAAAAAATCCCCTTTTTATTCTATAGAAGGTTTTCCAACAGCAACCTTTAGGTACCACAGCTCATCAAACAGAGATGCCCATGTAAAAGGAAAAAGTCCATGGCAGAGCACAAGACACATTCAACTAAGTGTAAAGTGGACGATATAAAATAATCTGATTTCACAGATGGCTTTATGCTGTTCTAGCATCCTTTTGTTAGAAGGTATATTTTACATGTTGGTTCAGTTTCAATTCATGAATCATAATTCAAATGAGGAGAGATCTGGCCTGAACTCTATTTAAAAATCACTTCCAAATGTGGAATTTTTCATCTTCATTAAAATCTCACAGGAACTAAAAGCAGAAAAGAATGTTGTGAATATCAATGTTCTTGTGTTCCAAAGAAATCATGTTGACGTTATTTCTACAGGGGAAGCAAATGTCTTTGCTTGGAATCATCCCACTGGCTGTCACAGGGCACCCTGCAGTGCAGGAAATCCAGGAACACGTACTTTTTTCCCTTTTACTTCCCACCCACCATTGTCCCCATTCAAAGCAAAGCACCTTTCTCCCACTCCAGGAAAATTCATTAGAATACTTTTTTAGAAAAATTTCAGCTCACCAGTAAGAGCCGAAGAAGTGACAGTGTCTTGTCACAACTCCAATGTCTTTTTCTTGTGCACTGTTTTAGCAGGAAATACATTTTCATAACAGTCCTGTAACTTAAAATATGAGCACATTCCTGATTTGTTCATTTTATGATGGAATTTGCACAGCTCCTGTCATAACACATATTAATATACCGTTATCAAGCTTGGAATGAACTCTGTAATTTTAAAAGCATTTGCTTTTAGAGTCAGTGTGGCAAGCATTTCTCCCATCTCTCCTCACAGGGAAATGACAGGCTGTACAAAGTATGCCTGCACAAACACAGATCTTGATTTTGGTGGGAGTAAAATGATAACATTGTTCACTGCTTGTAGTATTGTCCTTCATTTCACTTTTTTGAGTTACAGGTAGATATTTAGCCTAGACTAGAAACAGTTCATGATCTGTTTGACTAGTGTAAAGATATCTTTGGAGGAACACAGGACCCCAAAACATGTCTGGTGTCGTTACAGCCTTCCTTTCCCTCCAGCAACTAGAGGCAGAATGACCACCCCAGCCGCTTCATCATCTGAGTAGATTTTTGGCACGTAGTGGTGGAAGAAGGGGTGAAAGAGTTTAATGAGTAAAAACAGTGAGAATAAATTTAGGGCTGGGATTTTTGTCACTTGAGACTTGCTCTTTCAGCTTTCAGGAAGCTGGCTGCTAGTTGCTAGGGGCAACAATAATAATACTTACTTCTTATATAATGCTTTTATCCCTAGTTTTTAAAGCTTTCTTACAAAGAAGGTCAGTGTCATTATCACTGTTTCACAGGTAGGAAATGCTCTTATTTGTGCACCAGTTTCCCCAGAAACACCCAGCAGGACAATACTGAAGACAGAAGCAAAATCCTGTTTTTCTCTCCACAGGTCTTACCCCCTTGAGGAGAGCTAACGATTCAGGAGACATTAATTTATGTACCTTCACTGATAAAAATAAGCAGATTTTTTCTTGTAATTAGGTTTCATTGCCTCATAAATTTCAGATATCTTAAAAGAAGAAAACCTTCCTTGTGATGGTGAATCAAAGATTATTTCCAAACTAAGTTGTTCTTTGGACAAGTTTGTTTTGGATGCAAATCCAAGGCAGTTTCAAGAGGACAAGTTCAGTTGCTTTCCTGGGCCTGTCTTGTGCTGGAAAGTGAATAAAAGAGGCTTTTAATTCCAGGTACAAAAGAAAAAAGATAGATAAAAAAATATGCAGTAAACCCTAAAGACTGCAGAAATATGCTCAGATTTGAAGAAGAAGTAGCTCTATCCCTAGTCTCTCATTTAAAACAGATTACAGTGGTTCAGAAGGCATGGACAGTAGAAGAATATCAGGTTGTAGTACCCAGCACCAGCTGGTCTCTGCTCCTTCAGACCTGATTGGGTTTTAGTCTAAGGACTTCTTCCATGCCTTTTCATTTGATTTCTTGATGAGACATTATTTTTGATTGCTGAAATTTATTTTTTTTCTCCAGCAATTGCAGATTTGTAATTTAATGACAGGTCTTTAGGAGCAAGCCTGAACAGCACTTGACAAGGATGCAGAGAGAAAGCAAGACATGAAGAGGCTTTTCAACCCCATCCACTGAGTAAATGCAGGGCTTTGTTTTAACTAATGCTCAAATTAGGATACAGAATGAGCACCAGGCAACACAGCAACATCCAACAGGAACCAGAGGGAGAGCCAAAGACAGTAAATGGCTTCCCCACCTGCTTACACATATGCTGCCATCTGCAACTTACTGACCAAAGGGGAAGTTTGATCTTCTCCAAAGCAATGCCAGTGTGTTTTCTTCTGTGCCATGGATGAGTGCCTTCAGCCATCCTGCACAATAGTGCCAGAATATTTGTTGTCACTGATGTTCAGCCAACCCTGCACTGTTTCACAGCCAGCTTTTGCACAGCAATAAACAGTAAGGGCCAGATTTCACCCACTGCATTTTTCTTCACAAGTCAGTGACGTGCTGCTAAACTTATCAACACTAAACTCATTGCAAAGCATTATGAACAGTGTAATTTTTGAAAGGTAAAAAAGCTCTCGTGTTTAAGATCTTTCTTTTGACTTTATGAAAAGCCTTAAAAAATAAAACAAAAATGAGATTTGCATTACAGCATTGATACAAACAGGTTTCTGCTAGTGATGCAATCCAATTTAATCCATACATTTATACATTTACAATAGAGTGAAAGCCTGAGGAAAGAGGTAGTACCTTTTATCCAACTATATTAGCTGCTATAATAAAGCCAGACAGGCTTTTAGACTTACAAATCCCTTCTCATAGGGGTATATTTCTGCAATCTTTAGGGATTACTGCACATCTCTTTGTCCATCTTTTTTCCTTGAATTTTTTTTTTACTGTCATGCAATAATCATGCTTGAAGAAGGAGCAGAAAAAAAAGAACAACTATTTATATAAAAGTTTTTTACTAATTACTGTGGATCACAGATTTCAAGTTACAATTTGGGAAACTTCAGAATGTCTCATAAAAGAGAGACATATATATCAGAATCATAGTGTGAAAAGGGATAGATGTGTGGGAATATGAAAGATAATGGAAATTTTGGAATAAAAATAAAAATCAAACATTTTGAGCATATTTTAAAAACAAGAATAACAAATGCAAACAGACTGATTAAGGGACCAAGAGTGGACTATCAGAAATATAGTCCATGGCAAAGAATAGAAATTGGCTAACCAGAAATCTGTTTATGTGTCTGCATTAAACTCTTGGTTTTAGTAAAAGGCAGAACCACAAAACTAGAAAAGGCTAAATTTGTGAATTAGTATTGTTTATCATTGCATCAACCATAGTGGTCACTTTTAAACCTTTCAACCATCAATCATAAAAATGATATTATTTGTATTTAAAAGATGAATAATTAAAAAAAACACCTTATTTTTTAAATTTGTTTGGGGTTTTCTGAAGGATTTTGTGCAGTAACTTGAAAATAATTTCAAATTTCTCCTTCTAAGAGAGTATCTTCTATTTTGTGTTTGCTAGCAGTCAATATAGCGGCAGCCTAGTAAATAGTTCAACAAAAAATGAGGATTCCAAAGTTATTAACTGGCAGAGTATTTAAGATCATATTTGCTTAATATCCTAGTAGAAATTTTGTTTTCATTCTTAGCTGTGCCTCAACTACAGCACAGAATCAGAAAGTCAAGCTGTGTTCCTTTCTGTTCATGCATCACCCATAGTTCTGCAATTGAAACTTCTGGAGTGAAAAGTGAAACAGAAGGGAGGGGAAGATGTGGTTGTACAGAAACAATTGCCAAAAGGTAAAATTTCTTTTGATATCACATAGGTTAAGACACAACTTGGCCTGTTTGTGAAATATAGAATGCTTAAAGTAATTTAAACAAATGAAACGATAAGTGTCCTTAGGCCCAAGCAATTTTCCACAGTAGAATTGCACCATTCAAATTTGAGAAGAGCAGAGGAAAAAAGTCTAAATACGAGATGTGGTCTACAAGATACTTCTCTTCAGAAACACAGGCTATTCAGTAGAGAATCATGACTAGGGATATATAGATGGACTGTAAGGAAATTCAATATCAAAGCATTGATATTTCTTACACTATAGAATTATCTTCCTAGGAAAAATGTAGATGCTCATTTCCTCCCGACAGTTTAAATTTACTTTGAAAAGATCAAACAGTAATTCAGTAGAGAACTATTGTGTTAGGACAAAAGGAATGGAAACAGAATGAAGGAGTAAGAAAATACTACCTTTTTACAGAGTATAATCTGCAGTATTAAATATTTGTACATAGATTCCTTTTATTTGTTGCATAGTATTGAGGTACAGATCTGGTCCTGCAGAGCTTCTCTACTGACAAACTTTTTATACTACCAAAATACTCCTATTAAATTGTCTTTATGAGTCAACATTCAAAAAAGTCTCATTTCTGAGCACTGGTATGTAAGCATAAAGCCCCTGGGGCATGGGAATGTCAAACTTAAAACCCTGCTGTGATTTTTATGAGTATGTTTTCAAAAAGAAATGTCTATGCTAATGCTGCAAAATGCTTGAATCAGCCCAGTATGTGTCATTTATAGGTTCTCTTGCACTCCTAAGGAATATTAAAAAAATATTATGTTTCATTTGCCTTAATTTCAGCATTACATGGAAAAAAACCACAAGAAAATATTAAATATTTTGATTATGTTTGAAAAACATTAAACATGACATTCAATGTATCAGCTGTTAACAGCATACATTTCTTGTGCTGCTTCTTGGGATGTAATCAAAGAAAAACAAATCACCAATATGTCAGATATGGAAATTTAAATCTCAGTAGCATAAACACATTTTGTAAGATACATTCATATATGAATATTATCATTCCCATGTGGACCTTTTCTTTATTCTTTCCCATTTTTTTGTATAATATAGCACTGAAATTATTTCCTCTACTGCCATTATCATACTGAGATATATTGAGAACAAAAGCATGAAATAAAAAAAAAAAAGGAAGAGTACTTCACTGTTTTCTGCAGGAAAAATCTGGGGGTCATGGGTTTCTGCTGTTTCTATGCCACTTCCTCTACCACCCATAAGGCTACCAAAAATATCACTCACAGACAAACCTGCTAACCCTAATGACAAGAAAGGATGGGCTTCTGCATTCAGAGAAATAGACCTAGGGCTTGCTGTCCTGAATCACAGTCTGTGCCACTGGGGAGGATGGTTAGAAGGGTGAAAATAAAGCAGAACCTGAAAACCACGCTCAGAAACATGGATTAATTCTTCATGGAGCTTCCCACACTGAAAGTTGGGGGAAAATTTTCACAATTTTGTTGCTGTGGGGTTATACTGACAACTAAATATTTGAGGTCAAATCCTTGACTTTGAAGCCTATTTCATGGGGAGTGTTATAACCCACCCTAGAAAGCAAGGGTATCTCAGGTTCTTGTAATTGATCCTTGGGGCAGAGTAGAGTGAAACTGAATGATCAGTGTTGATAAATATACATATATAAATATATATATAAGCTTATTTTAAAAGAATTGCAAAGGAGATTGCAGTGGTTTTGGTTATTCTTATCAAAATAATAGATATTTAGATATATAAATAAAGATCCTACTTAAGAAAATATATACGGAACAGACAAAATATAATAGTAGAAAGATCTGACCACCCATGGATCCAAGAAGAAGAGTGGACTGGTACACTTTCTACGTCTGTTGGTCAAAGTGATAGCTGCAGTCTTGATCCATCTTGATCCATCTAGGGGAAAAATCCTAGATCAAGTATCTGCCATAGGACATCACTGAATAAGAATGTGATTTCTACAAAAGCTTTTGTTTAAAGAAAAACAAGTGATGAGACACTTTCCATTGTCAAATCCATCAGTAGAACTAACATATGACATCATGCTCAGCATATAAAGCTGGATGAAGAAGAAGAGTGACACACTTGGATTGATGGTGTTTGTCTTCCCAAGCAGCTGTCACACATGATGAGACCTTGATCTCCCTGGAATGGCTGAACACCTGTTTGCCCATGGGAAGCAATGAATTAATTCCTTATTTTGCTTTGCTAGTGCGCACAGCTTTTGCTTTCCCTATTAAATTGTCTTCCTCTCAGCCCATGAGTTTTCTGCCTTTTACCATTCCTATTCGCTCCGCCATCCAGAGGGAGAGGTTACATGAGTGACTCGTGTGGGGCTCATTTGACACCTGGGCTTAAACACAACACAT
This sequence comes from Alaudala cheleensis, assembly GCA_013398995.1. Taxonomy (NCBI): domain Eukaryota; kingdom Metazoa; phylum Chordata; class Aves; order Passeriformes; family Alaudidae; genus Alaudala; species Alaudala cheleensis. Next base: position 806,566 of record VWYE01028270.1, read on the forward strand.
AAAAAGAAAAACACAAGCAAGGCCTCAAGCACAAACTTTGAGCTAAATTTAGGCTATATATATAGGCTATTTATATATTTAGGCTATTTCTATGTTTCTCTCTTTTAACCTAGTCTCTAGTCAAGACTACTACTTTCTCCTGTCCTTCTGCCTTATTTCTGAATCTTTTTTTTGACACATATTTTTTACCAGAATCCATACTCAAATCTGTGATATTGTATCTCAATACAGCTTTCCAGTTGAATGAATATTTAGATAGGCAGACAACTTCAGAAATACACTGCAGAACCCACTGCGCCTGCTGTGCTCCTCAGAGACATTTGGCAGGATATGACATTCCACTCTGCCAGTTCCCCAGTTTCATGGAAAAGAATGTAGTTGCCCTTGGCAGGGCTGTTCTGCCCACCTGGAGCAGCTTGTCTGAAAATGAGGATAACTAGGCAGAGTCTCCTACATAGCAGCATGCAGCTTAGGCAAAAGGAACATCCATGATCAGTTTGGAGTGTGGTTACATCATGGTCGGAACTCTCAGATCCCAAACAGTTCCTCCACACTCACTCTTTATGCCTTCTCTATATACATCTCTTTTTGTAGAAAAGGAGTGTTGCATTTGCTAAATAAGTTTTAGATGCCTCTTTTCCACAGATGGTCAGGAAATATTTTTTAACTTCAGTTTCGTAGTTGGACTTAATGATTAGAGAGGGAACCTGATAATAAGAGATGTGTATTAAACAGAATGAAATAAATATAATAAGATATAAACAATAAAATATAACATAAAAAATCTAGTTGGGATTTCTTAAATTGTGCTACACAACTTGGAGGTTCTTCTGAAATTAAAAAAAAAAGAAATTATGAAATCTGCTTTTGTTAAGTGGAGCTACAGCTAGATTTTTCTGTAAAATATATCTATATTCTTCTTAGAAAAGATTTATATCCATCTGCATATGCGTCATGTGGACAACTCCTTTCAAATCTTTATGCAATATAGGTTTTGACAAACTTTCCTATTAGAGAAAGTTAAATTTAATTCTCCACTTAGCAGATAGAGAAAAGACTGTAGATTCAGAGATGCACAAATCAAACTCGGTCTTTATTGGTTCAGCAAGCATTCCTCTATCTTTCACAAAGATGCCAAATTTTTTGTGATCTCGTGTCTTAGTACTAATTCTAATGACAACAGTTAAACTTGTAACCTGGTACTCCTGTCCTTAANATGAAATCTGCTTTTGTTAAGTGGAGCTACAGCTAGATTTTTCTGTAAAATATATCTATATTCTTCTTAGAAAAGATTTATATCCATCTGCATATGCGTCATGTGGACAACTCCTTTCAAATCTTTATGCAATATAGGTTTTGACAAACTTTCCTATTAGAGAAAGTTGAATTTAATTCTCCATTTAGCAGATAGATAATGTCTCCCAGAAACACAGGAAAAGACTGTAGATTCAGGGATGCACAAATAAAACTTGGTCTTTATTGGTTCAGCAAGCATTCCTCTATCTTTCACAAAGATGCCAAATTTTTTGTGATCTCATGTCTTAGTACTAATTCTAATGACAACAGTTAAACTTGTAACCTGGTACTCCTGTCCTTAAACATGTAACAAAACAGTCAGAATTTATTGTTATAAAAGAATAATGGGAACCTACTAAATGTAGACAAGGAAATAGAGGACAGCTGTAATAGCTGTAGCGTACAGTGGAAGATTTTAAGTGTAACTTTGTTATAAGAAGAATGTTTTTCAACAGAAAGGAGTAGGAAAAAGTGAGTTAGATTGGCAGGATAACTAGGATTGCTATGTGTATAATGAAGGTAGATGGGATTATCAAGAATGCCAAATACTGAAATCAGGTTGAGGGCTCTTCATTTGCAGAGAATAGGAGGACATTATATACTTCAGGGAAAGTGGTTTCTATGGAAGCCACAGCAGAATGCTTATTGAATTTGGACAAATAATTTGCCCCAGGGTAAGCAAATGCATCTAAAAGCTGTGATGAACAACAATAGATTTCACACCCCAAAATACGCAGAAGTTCAACATGAGAGAATTTCATGGTACTGTTACATGCAAAAAGCACCCTGAGCACTATGAACAAGAGTGGGAGAGGATAATAAAGGACTTTCTCCCATGTTACTTTGCTTTCTTCTTGATCTTTCTTGTCATATCCAGAATGAATAGTATAAGCAAGACATTGTTAACAGATAAATTAAGAAAAAAAAAAAGTAAGAGAAAAAGAGATAAGAAGGAAAGGGGCTGGAGGGAAAAATGGTGCAAGCTCTTTGCATTTTTCTAGGAGATGTGGAGGAAAGGTGTGTCAGAAATAAGTCATAGGAAGACAGGCTATTTAATTTGTCTTTTTGAAAGACTTGTAAATTAGATTTTGTAATTCACAGGAGACACCTGTGGGAGATTCTGGTAAAAAGAAATCTCTCATTACTTTCCAAAGACAGTTATTTTATGTCAGAATGAAAAACTAAAGGTCACAAGAGCCATTTACAGTAAATATATTAACTGTTTATTACCCATTTGTGAACCACAATAGAAACATAAGGAAAATAATTTCCACCTGATCTCATAATTACTATGAAGTAACAGAATTTTTATATATCATTTAATATTTACTTTTAAAAGGCTGAGAAAGCTTAGAACCAATGTATCAAAAAATGCCTTTGGTTTCACCCTCAAGCATGTTCTTTCATGCACTAAGCATACAGGAAATTCTGGTTCATTGGTAAAGCACCATGGGAATATTCTCAGATGCTGTGAAAACTACAATTACTTCTTACAGCTGAGGGGTGCAGTCTTCATTTACTGACATAAATCACAACACTAAGGGTTTTTTAACTATCATTAACATTATTGTTAGAAAAAAAATAGTAAAAAAGATGAAAGAAAACCTGCTACACTTCTGAAACAGTGGATAAAAGACTTACTATGTTGCTTCTTCCACTGTTCAGTAGCACATTAAAACTGACTACCATAAATATACACAACAAAACAGTATCTAATTTTCTGAGCTAGTTTGTTAAGTGGCTGCATTGTTACTGATATTTTGATCAAACTATGACCAGTTATGCTGACAGCTGTAGAACTAGATAATGACATCAGTGTTACACTTTTTTTTAGGTGTTTCTCTTGACTTAAGATGTACTGTTCTAACAATAAATAAAAAATTCAAATAGAAAACCACTTTGTTTTAATTTGAAAATGGCATCAGTAAGTTCAGGTTTCATAAAATCTGAAATCTAAATGTTTTTAGAAAAATGTCAATATCTGTGAACATTTTCATCATGATAAATACACAGTTTTGAATGTCCCTATGTATATTAAACTCTCCTATGTTTTATCTAAAAGTATTAATCTGGCAGAAATGTGTTGTTCATGTTTACCAAATCAATCATTTTGCTAAACAGCAGTCATTAGTACCATATTTCTGAGAAAACAGTATCCTCTTTCCCATTGGGTCTACAATTGGAAAATGTAGATTTTTTTTTTCTTTTTTAATAAAAGAAATTTAAAATTTATTGTCAAGCTACTCTAAGAAAAAGAATGTAGAAACATCTGTACTAGCCTTATAAATTCATTACTAAAAGTAAAAAAATAAAAATAGCAACAGCACAATTTATACTGTAGATGCAACTGCTGCTTATACAAATACAGCAGAGATCTCGGTTGTTTTCTTGGGAACAGCTTTTTTTTCATAAAGATGGTCTTCTACCATCTTTATAAAAATATAGGCAAATCTATTAATGTATAAAACTATTTCAGATTTCTCTATAATACATATATTTACTGTAAGGGTGATGAGACACTGAAACAGGTTGTCCAGAGACGCTGTGGGTGTCCCACCCCTGGAACATTTCAAGACCAACTTGAATGGTGCTCTGAGCAACCTGGTCTAGTTGAAAGTGTCCCTGCCCAAGGCAGGAGCATTGGAACATGATGATCTTTAAGGTTCCTTTCAGTCAAAACGATTCTGTGATTATAGAAATTGTTTATTGATCTGGAAGAAAGTCAGACTCATGGAGAGCAAGGATATGCTACTAAGAATCCATGCAGAACTTATATTTTATCCCCTAGTATATATTCATTAAAATACAGTATTTAATTGTTATTTATATGGTATTTTCCCAAAGGATACTCTCTACCTTTCTATTTCATATACACCATAACTAGCTTCACAAAATAAGAACTCTTTCATATTTTTATACTGTTATTAGTTAATATTCACCACATAAATTATCTGCTGCATACTCTGAGAAAGCACTGAACACAGAATTTACATTTTCTCACTCTTGATTCTCTGAGATGGATCTGGTATATCAGGAACTTTTATTCAATAATTCTTACAGAGGAGGGACCAATTCTTTAGGCTACCATTGACAAATTATATACTGTGTGTATTATGCACTGCTCTATCTATAGCATACTAATTGCAGTAAACCTCAGCTGTAGGAATCATCTTTTCAAGAAGGTTTCCATAAGCACTAAAAAGTACAAGAAAAGAAGATACATTACTGCAGGATGCTGTTGTGAATTGATATTTTGTGACAGGGAAGTACTAGATATTCTGTTTTAATCATTCAGGGGTATAAAATCAAGGACCTTGCAAAAAAAATTTTAAAAATCCCTAATCTGAGGATTTTTTTGTAACTTACTTGAAACAGTATTCGAAAAAATATAGAAATTGTTCTGAGACAAGAGAAGAATCTGAGCTTGTCTCTTTTTTTAAACAGATGCCCTAAAAAATAGGCTTGTTAAACTGCATTCCCTTCAAATCATTCTCTCCATCTCAGGTTTAGTTTTGGTTTGGTTTTTGTTGGTTTTCTTTTGACTAGTACTGATAAATATGAAATATTTATTCAAATATGTGAATGAAACATTTCCATTCAACTTACTGTGTCCAACTTATCTCACATCCTCTCCTCCGCTTGCAAAAGTTGTTTTGGTTATAGCAAGAGATAGAAGCTACAGATATGACAATTGTCAGAGTGTGGGAACATGACCTGGCCTTGGAGGCTGGAAAATTCCCTATTAGCTTTTGTTTATTAATATATGCATATACATATACATGTACATATATATATAACACATGTGTCCACACATATATAAAAGCTGCCATAATCTATCTTTTAGGAGAAAACTAAGGTCTCTGTTCAGTTCTCTAAAGAGGATTTAACAAATGGCTACCTTCCCAGCAGAGGTGGAGGAAACTGAGACTTCCCAAAAATATATTTCTTGTTGCTCTGCATCCCAGTGCTGTGAAAGGCTTCACACTGCATTTGTCAGTTTCAGAGCTAATTGAAGTTTCTATATGTGCACTGCAAAGTTTATCAATACACACACCTTGTTGGACAGAAGTTTAGAACACAAATGAAATGTTTATAGCAATAGAAGTGTTAGACCCACTCTACTTCCTCTTCACACTCTTCTCCTACTTCCCTCCTACAGGAGACAGTCCTCTGTGAACTTCATCAATGTGAGCCCTTCNTATGAGACGTGTTTATTCCTCAAGAGCCTGTCCTCCAGAGCCCCAAGGGGCTCAGAACACAGGTTTAAATAGCAAACACGACAACCAATCAACAGCGAGAACCGATAACTGATGCCTGGGGTACATCCAATAGGGAATGAGAGTGGGGGGCGCCTAGGCCCAGCCACCAATCACCCAAGGCCTTCGAGAAAATCTTCTAGATGTTAAGGGATGG
>VWYE01028270.1:812315-834299 GCA_013398995.1 Alaudala cheleensis
AAGGGTGACTGGGAGGGGCCTCGGGGGGGAGAGAGGGAGGCTGACGTAGTTCAAGGGTGGAGGAGGCTGTAGATGGACATGGTGGGAGGAGGAACCCGGGAACGGATCAAAACCAGACCAGGGAGATTGATCAAACCATAACATAATATTAAAAACAAACCCCAACATCCCCCTCTTTCTGACCTGCATGACTGCAGAGTAATTTCTTTCACATATTTTCACTCCTCCCTTCTCTGGATGAAATCTCTCCTGAGCAGTAACTTCTCCCCTTTCTTAAATCTGTTTCTGCATTGGTGTTACCATCAGCACTAATGGTCTTGGCCATAGCCAATGGTGTGTCCATCTTGGAGCTGGCTGGCTCTGGCTCAATCAGACAGGAGGTGAAGCTTCCAGCAGCTTCTTGCAGGAACCGTCCCTGAAGCCCCACTGCTACCAAAACCTGGCCACCCAAACCCAATACAAATCAATGGGTGGCATATACACACTAACTAGTGCTGCATAACTCTGAAAAATGTCATATAACTTTTGTGCTAATGTACTTAAAATATTATCCATTGTCTTTCACTCTGCATATGCAGTGAAAGGACATTACAGGAATTTGGCTTGATGAGAAAGGAACAAAAGGCATGAACAAAAGGCAAGGGCTCCCTACTGTTCCTGAACCCTAGACCACCTTTCACTGTATTATAATTCTGGCTGTTATGTTTGGGAAGGCTGCTAAACACTTGTGTCTCAGAGCAGGTTGGTAGAGAAAAAAAAACAAAAAAAACCTGAGCCATTTATGTTGTCTTCTTGCTACATAGCGTTGTGAACTTTTAGATTTGCAATATGTCAAGAGGCAAAACTTTGAGCAGCCATTCAACACTTAGGAATGATTGTAAGGATGTTTAATTCCCTCTTGCATAATGTTACTATGGCAACTAACAACTCTGATCTGGTTAAGCCAAAACTCCGTTAAAATCCAAAATATTTCAAAAGTATGTTTGCTTTATTTTTTTTTTTAAATAATGCATTTAGACTTGACATGTTTCAAAATGTATGACTAATGAGAGCACAAAATTATGTGGACATAGTAAACAGGCAAATTATAACTTAGGACAGAAAGATTTCAAGAGCCTCTGATAAAAGTCTTTGTTGGTAATTAGGACATGCAGCAAAAGAAATCATATGCCTAATCCAAACACAAGTAAGCACATCTAGTGTGTCATCTCTGTAAGGGTGTTCAGGCTAAGGAATTAAAGCCACACCTTGACTCAGGCAGTATTTTTGTTTCTTTTTTTCTGCCTATTTGTTTCTAAAAATTACATTTTTTTCATATTTTTTTCTTCCCAGAAGTCGTCATCCAATAATTTGGTTATGAGTCATTTGATGAGAAGTGAATTAGCTTGCTGCTTATGCAAAGTGCTGCTTTATTGTTCACTATACACCCTTCCTCTTCTCCTGTAGTGCTTTTGCTTAGAGACTCAAAACTTCATTGTAACTTATAAAGGCAAAAAACTAAGTATTCCCTCAGCATCCACTGGCTTGGTCTATAACAAGAAATATTCACTTTGAGTAGGAGTCTGCATTCCTTGTAAAAGTAACTTGTTTGATGGCTTCAGTGGGAGTCTTACTTGCAGAAAGAATTCAAGATAGAGCTTATAAATATGATGTGCAGCACTTCTGTATTCCTCACCAAGCAGCCAGAAATATGGAACTGTACATGCACATACCTATTTTCAGAGGCTACTTAACAGAATTACATTGAGTTTTAGTAAATCCAAACTATGCCATTTACAAAATATGCTGGGATCACTCTCGAGGAAAAATACTGTAGTTTTTTGTAAGAGAACATTAAACACAAGGAGAGAGGAAATGAGAGAGGAAGTAAATGGCATCATAAATAAATGCACCTCTCTTTGAAAACCTCAGTAGATCATGAAAAGCCTCATGAAAATCTTAAGTATATAAGGTATCTTAACAATCTTTTACAAAGCTGTTACTCATTTCAATGTTCTGCTAATACTAAAACTCAAAATATGACTCTTACAGGTTAAACAATTTTGATATATGTGAGTTTGGAATAGACAGTGGTAGCAACTGGATTCTGTTTTTTATTTGTTTCTTTATAGTTTCATGTCTAGCTTGGATAGTTATTGTCTCTCAAACAGCTCAAAAAGCTTCTTAGACTTTTTCTGGCTCCTCATTGCAAAGCACCATAGGACCCTGTCTCAAAAGCAGTTACCACAGACACATTAGAGATTTGTCTTTCATACTCAGTGCAGTGCATGGTAAGACCTATTATGTAACTTCAGGTGCAGAAAGTGGTGGAAGAGGCACCCAAATGATGGCCCATGTAGGCTTCTCAGGAAGACTACAGACCTGACAAGACAAAATCAGTAAACAGGTACAGAAGATTTTAGAGTGACAACACGGAAAATGTGAAGAAGCAGAAACCGTTTTTTTAGCAGAACAGAGTAATTGGTACTGACTCTGAGTGTTTGGGATAAATTGAATTCTGAACCAACAAAATTCATTCTCTCTCTGGGCAAGATAATCTGGAGGCAAAACAATTGTGACCTATCTGAGCACAAACCACAAATGGTTTTGGAAAAACCCATAAAGAGCAACAAATGGAAAGTGAAAGAGTACACAGAAATATGTTACCATGAGAAATTCATGCTGTTTTTGTGGAAGGTTGCTTACATCCACCTGCTTGAACAATGAATATTGATTATTTAGTTCTCTCTCTCTTTTTTTTTTTTAATATTTTAATATCTTTTCAAGACTTAACCAACAGTGTAATATTTCAGTCACAAATACACAAGAACTTAAAATATAACTGTGAGGTTATTGCTTTGTTTTACATCGATTGGGGTGGGGGCTGTTGTAGTGGATTGATCCCAGCTGGATGTCAGGCACACACCAAAGCCTCTTTGTCTGCCCCCTCTGCAGCAAGACAGGGGAGAGGAATGGAACAAAGGATTCCTGGGTTGAGATAAGGATGGGGAAAGATCACTCACCAAACCACCATCATGGACAAAAGAGGCTCAAATTAGAGATTCATTGAATATATTGCTAATGAAATGTAATAAATGAGCAAGAAAATGAAAAGTATCATTTTACTTTTAAAACACCTTTCTCACAAGCCTCCCTCCTTCGCAGCTCTGTCTCCTTTCCCCAGTGGCACAGGGAGACAAGGAATGAGTGTTATGGTCAGTTCATCACATTGTTTTTCCCACTGTTCAAGGAGAGGAGTCCTTCTGCTCCAGCACGGGGTTCCTCCCTTGGGAGATAGTTCTTCATTAATAAATTTGAGTCCATCTCAAGGGCAAAAGTTCTCCACAAAATGTGGGTCATTTTCCATGGAATACAACCCCTTAGTCACAGCCTGCTACAGCATGGGCTCCCCTCTCCATGGGTTGGCAGCTCCCTGCCAGGACCCTGCTCCAGCACAGGCCTCCCACAGGCTCACAGCTTCCTCTCAGGCATCGACCTACTCAAGCATGGCTCTCCTCCATGGGCTGCAGGTAGATCTTTGTATCCCTGTGATCCTCCAAGGGCTGCTCAGCTGTGTCATCATGGCATGCGTCATGGGCTGCAGGGGAATCTCAGACCCAGCACCAGGAGCACCTCCTGCCTTCCTTCTGCATTGACCTTGATGTGTGCAGAGTGTTTCTCTCCCATATTCTTATCTCATTCTTCTCTGGATGCAATTATGGCTGGGCAATAACTTTTTTTTTTCTTCTTCTTAAATGCGTTGTCATAGAGGAGTTACTACCAGTTTTATTTTGCCCAGCCCTGACCAGTGGCAAATCCATCTTTGGCACTGCCAGGAATTGACTTGGCCAGACATGGAGGAAGGTTCTAGCAGCTACTCACAGAAACCACCCCTGTACCCTCTCTCCTACTAAAGGCAGCAAACCCAAATAATGCAAACTGGAAAAATTGCATGTTTTTTTGTTTGTTTTTGTGGCTTTGTTTTATATTTTTAAGGAAAACTTCATAAACATAAAACTTGGTCTAAATTTAGCCTGACATCACCTCTTAAATTAAGGTGAAAAAAAAAAAAGAAAAGAAAGAAGACAGACAAAAGGAGAGAAATATGCAAGCTGAATAAATAGGTCCTTAAATACCCTGAAAGACATTGTAATTGCTTAGGAGAGAGTGCACTGGAATCCCAAGTTTGTCAGTTTTCACCATAGTGAAACCAAAAAAACTCTTTGAACTGTCAAGTGCCACAGTCAGACTGTTGCAAATACTCCATGGAACCCTTATAAAGGGACCTTTAGAAAATACCTAAATTTCACATATGGTTTTAGCCAAAAGGCAATGGGTGTTCTGTTGTTGCTTTTAATGACACACTATATCATATGCAAGTTATAGGTACATACCAACATCTTGCATTGTATAATCCTACCATACTTCACTGAAATGTTAAGCTTTCAGCACTCTCGCCCACAATATGATAATTACAACCATTCAAGCACTAAAACTGGCACATTTCTTTTCCACAGAATATCATGGGTTGTTCAGACATTTCACACTCCACCTCCTTCTACAATTTTCTAAGTAGCACTAAGATAGATATAAAAAGTGAAGATGGCAAACAGTGTGTGCCAGATAAGACTGTGAAAAGCAGACCTTTATCCTCAGTTCTGTTCTTCACCTGTGACACCAAACTCCAGAAACTTGTTCTTCTCCCTCCCTTCTCTTTCCCCCATCATATGATAATGTAAGATATTCCTCTTCCCAAACATACTTCAAGCTCTTTTGATGACTGTGCATATGTAGGTTTTATAAATCCTTTAAATTATTTATAGTTTTAAAGGCTTCCTGAAGTATAAGAAGCCTTTAAAATTTAATGTTCACACACCCCATCCTTTTGTGTCTACTTTCCAGAATGCTGTGAAAAGCATGCTTAGTGCCCTTATTCTTTGTGTTATTCTCCTGGAATTTTATGGCTCCCTGCATGCACAGTAACACAAATTTAGTTAGTAAGGAACACCTCGAACATTTTCTGCTAGTAAGTATGCCTCTGTAATAGATAGTCACTGATTTTAGAAAGCCTCAGGTAAGGGGTGTGCTATTTCTATTTCTATTTTTATTACAGCAGTAACATGCGTTTACCAAAATATTTTCTTCTTTCTTAAAAAAAAAATCCCAAAACAAACAAGCAAAAAAACCAACAACAAAAAGCTGAGAAACTCCACATCACTTATATAAAACTGTTCATGTGTAGCTGAGATTGAGAAAATTCCTGGAAATGCTAAGGGCTTAGAGAAAATGTTAGAAAAGAATAACTGCATTGCTCCTGGTATTAGTTTAGCTAGTCATTTGAGTTTAAATTCTATATTTAAGTGTTTTAAGTTATGTAAAGCAATATATTGACAGAGATTCATAGGGTCAGTTAGGTTGGAGTTAAACCTTTAGTACAATTGAGTCCAGATGGTGTCCCACTAAAATGGACTATCTTAAAATGTAAAAACATCTGTGAAATTTTAGATGTCATATGCAAGGCAGAAAAACTGGCGTTAGGAAAATAGTAAACAGAAATTTTGTGTCTTTTGGAATCCATGAAGATTTGCCAACAAAAACCTGTCTTAAAATCTTAAAAAAAAGTATCAGACAGGAGTATGATAGGACAAATCTTTCCAGCCTGACATCCACAACCCACACAAGAGCACAATGATAATACTTCTCTGCTTTGTGATTAAATGGACAGATGCAAATCAAAGTTACAATGATCACAACAGAGATGATTTTTTTTTTGGCAGAAATATTGTTGCTTTTTGCAACATCCTTTCAGTAAATTGGCTGAAATGTAAGTAATCACATGTATGATTTGGAAGTAACTCTCTGGTCTTGCAAAGAAGTAGAGGACTGAACCAGTGAAGGCTTCCATGAATCACAATGTTTTTTAGATTTCACTGTTTTTACTATGACACTTAACATCAAATTAATTTGAGAGTTAGAACCTTTGCAATTAAGAAAATAAAACCTGTTACAGCAGTACGGTGTATTGACTTCCTATTTCTCCTAAGAATATACAATTAGAATAATTTGGCTATTTTGTAGAAATTTCAAGAAACTTCAAATGTTTAAAAAATCTCAGCATGAAGGAAATCTGTTCCTGAAAAGGATCTCCTCTATGCATAAGTTGAAATTTTGTAGAGGTAAAGGGACTCAAATAAGTAAAGTACAGAGAGCATTATTCACTTAAACTCGTGAAAAAAAGTTATATGTTTTAAAGAAATAAATAAAATTCTGCTTATATGAATGTAATTCAATATTCAAAACCAGCACAGGACAAAGTGCTTGGATATTCCTTTCTAGTTGCAAATGGAACAGCTTTCAAGGGTGAACATAAATAATTGTTAGAGGAGTGACAGGGGTGAGATAGGACTCTATCATTTGAAGCCATCTTTATCAGGGAATGCTTCTTCCTCCAAACAGCATTTAAGGCATCTACAGATTATTAAATTCAGTGGCACCCCATTACATATTAAGAATAGCACTAGATTAACTTGATGCCAACATTCTCTTTTTCCATTATACGATATATGAAACTAGATCTACACAACAGATTATTTTATCTGCTAATAGGAATAAATAACCACACCCCAAACAATTTCACAGTTTTGCAGTACTGTGCTAGTATGAATTTTGTAAACTGTCCTCACATTTGCTATCAAAGTCAGGGGTGATCCATTGTTATCCTAACCATCTGCTGCGAGCCTCCTTATGACTTTACTCCTGGATCTCTCCATGCTCAGCAAAAGGAACCAGCTGGTCCTTTACCAGTGGCTTCTTCCCACCCCGACCCTGCCAGCAGCTTTGGGAGGCCGCACACACAAACACGGGGCTGCAGGGTTACAGTCCAAATATTCAGGAACCACCATTGCTTTGCCCTGCTGTCTTGCTAGCCAAAACTACTATTAGTACATGTCCCATGCTGATTTAATGTGTAACAGACCAAGTAAATCATGACTTTGCTTCAATCCAACAATTGTTGTGATATTTGTTTCATTTTCTACTATTACAAGAAATCCCCATATTCCTCATTTGTTTGAGAAACTCCTTCATATTGACTTATCAAATCAGAAGGCTCATGATGCTGTTACCATAAGAGAATGGTAATTTACCACAAGGCAACAGAAATTTATTTCAGCAGGATTTGTCTGAAATATTTAATATCTCCATGACTGCTTTTACTTTGCTGTTAGGAATTACTGTCTTTGTAAGCTGAATCCTGATTTTTCACTTCTGTACACAGAGATTTGCAGTGCTTCCATTGCTTCATTACCTACAAGGGATACTGACACCAGCAATAAGGAAAGTGGAGGTGGTAGGATTTTCCTTTACAAGCTTGGCAGCTTCAGAATTGCAAGTATAAACTCTGTCTATTGCAAGAGCTCCTTTCTTTTGTGCTGAAAAGCCAGCCAACATTTGTCACTAGAGTAACATAGAGATGGGAGCCACTTCTTTGTTGCTGATCATTCAAAGGTATCTATTTTCTTTTCAATAGGTCCAGCAACTCCCACTAAAAACCAGTGAAACTAAGCAGAGCCCCAGGATTTCTTTCTAAGACCAGCATCATTTCTTAACTGCCCCACAGAATAATTGGTTTCTTTGTGTTGATTTCCTTCAAAAATTCCTAATAAATAATTTGAGTTGACCTTAACCAAAAATGCCAAATTTGAAAATTAATTTGTGTGGATAAATATATTAAAAAAATACAGGAACTAGCTATTTACAGTATTACTTACTCATTTTCACTTCAATGATGTCTCTATCAAACAGTATTTAAAAGACTAACATATTTAAAAACCAAAAATTATTTTTAAAACTAAAAAAAAAAAGGCCATGAAAGAAAAATAAATTTATTTGAACCCTTGAAGAATTACTTTTCCCCATTTAGATTAGAAACATTCATTTGAAGAACCCTCATGAACTGAACTGAGACTCAACAATACAACTCAAGGACCTACAGAGCATAGATATTAAAAGGAATCAGGGACATAAGAAATATTTTTGTCATTGATAGAACTACATATTTTACCAATTATTAATCCAGATGTTGAAACTGAAAGGAAGATCTGATGGTGGAAAACAGGGGTGACAGAAATGTAAGTTAATGTCTATTAGTTTCAAAGGGGTTTTGTATATCTTTAATTTGTTTCATTAGTTCTCTAGCCCAATTATTGTATTAACTTTTATTTACCTCTCCTCATTTCTAATGAAAATTTAATACATTTCAGATTGGTTATATATCTCTGCCTCACCAGAAATGGAACAAGGCAGAGAAGAGCTCTCTGTACAGGGAAAAATAAAAAGACATAAGAGAGAAAAGAATGAAGAGAAACAAATGAAAATTAATTCTGAACCTACTGCTGGATAAAATATGAAGAATCTCAGGCTATGATTTGTAGAAAGCAGAGAAACACATGAAATACTCTCTTATGGCAAGCAAATTATCTTCTTCATGTGTATATTTCTTAAAGGCAATATTTCATTTCTTTGGGAATCATGCAGAACACTTTTCTGATGTGTTCTGAAAGTCCATGCAAATACTTTGCAAGCCTGGGAGAAATTGTTAGTAAGGCTTCAGCTGAATCAGTTGTTGGTAGAAAAAAATCAGGTTTGTTCAAATCTTAGTTGGATTAAAAATTTCCAGAAAAAAAACAAAAACAAAAACAAAAAACAAACATTTCCAATGAAACTTGTAGTATAATGTTGGTTTTTCTCCCTAAAAAATCCCAAGATGCATTTTAGGAATAGTTAGTGGGGTTACCAGTTTGCACAAGATCATTGGTCAGACTGTACAATAAATGCAATTACTTCGTTTTGGGTAAAAGTGGAGCCCTGGAAACTCATGCAAAGGTGGCAAAGACTGAGGCTGGGAATGGAAGGCTTTCGGAAGTAAAGACTATAAAGAAATAGAACTCTAAAGGAAAGAAAAGACCTCACATCTATAACCAACACAAAACCAAAAAAAAATCTAGAGAGTGGAGGTATTTGACAAAAATCCCAAAAAGAGAGTCATTCAACTGGTGAAACTTGTTTACCCATATACATCTACTTCTGTAGCCTTCCTTTCAATTGCTTTAGCATTGTGTCTTTATCCCCAGAGAAAAGGAAGAACATTGCTGCTAGAAATAATTATGCCATAGCTTATTGGAAGCATGGTCTTGTCTCTGAACACGCTGAAGAAGTTGAGCGTTTGGAAACAGTTCATTGACAGAATTAGTAATGGCTTGCCTTTTCCTCACAGATAGAACTGATTGATGAGTCTGCCTTCCAATCACATCTAAAATTTGGTTACAATTGAGGAACAGTTCAAAAATTACTGATAGATGAAATATGAGCAAATAACCTTAGTGCCATAGGAAATCAAATTTAAAACCCTTTCAAGAACAAAACAAAAAGAGATACCCTGGAGAGACCTTAAATTGTACAGTGCAGCTGAAGCGATCACCTTGGCTTCATACAGTATTAAGATGCAAAATGCTTCAGAGCTTATAATCAGTGCCATCTATGTCTTGCTGAAAACTATAAAGAAATGCTAATTAAAGGTATCTGGAGAAGGAAGAAAAAAGAAAAATAAAATAAATATATCTATGGGAAGGTCGTGAAATATCAGCAAAATTACTTTAGGAAGAAGCGGAGTATGTAATGGTGTATGGCATCTTTACAACTTCCTTTTTTTATCCCTATATCTTCCTCAAAATTTCTATCTTGTGCTTGCACTGGATGCTCATCTTCAAATAATTATAAGGTGTTTATGATACATCTTTCCAGCACACCTCTATTCCATTTGATGGGCAAACCAAGGCAGCATAATTTGAATCTATATAAGTTTCTTATGTCTTGCAGATCACAAAGAGAACTAGATAATTCAATTCCAGTTTTGTGCTATTACAGGTTGACCAAAAGATTTACCATATATCTACTGAATATTTTTAAGAAGGAGACCTTCAGGTCTCAATCTCTTCAACTTCCCTTCAGCAGTGACTGAAATAATTAGCCGGTCTCTCCAAAGCAAAACAAACACCTCTTGAAAAATCCAGTCCCACTCCTTCTTGAACTCAAGAGACAACAATTCCAAACAAGCAAAACCAAAAAGAAAAAACAACCATAAAATTGCCTTTCATAATCCACTCAACATCCTGATGCCTAGTGCATCTCCTTTTACAGTCAGCAGACACTCTGTGACATACTTACTAATGCATGCTATGTACAAAAGTCTTTTCTGGGAAATATTGAGCTTCTATTTGGTGTCCTTTTAGGTACAGATATCCAAGTGGGTCTTGCCTTGGCAGAGCAGAGAGTTGCTCTTGATCTGTTGCTTCAGCAAAACAGAAAAGGTGTCTCACTGAGGCCCAACATGGTAGGAGAGCAGACATATCACGTTCTCTTGTGAAAGAGAGGTTATATTAACCAAACTAAGCAAGCAAATTTTAAAGTATGGAAAAATACTGCTCTTCAAGAAGGAATCTATCTTTTGCATAAAGTAAATTAATGCCACTGCTTATTAGAGCTTCTCCAAAAATTAAATTTTCATCTCTCAGAAAGATTAGGATTTTCTTTTGCTTTTACTTGTCTTGAATTGTAACTGAGCATTGCTGCTGAAGAATTTCTTATGGAATAGAAATTCCAAAGCATTTAATTCAGAGCCATCAAAATATATTGATTCAGCACTGCTGGACTGGGATCATAACAGAGACTAAATAGGACTAATTATTTAAAATAAAGCATTGCCACTTCCTCTATTGATAGAGGCATTTCCAGAAAAGCCAACACATATGCAATTGATCAAAATCCTGACTATTGCAAAACCTGAGATGCAATAACTTCGGAGTCAATCTACATGGCAGTGTGTAAGTAACCTTGAGGCCAAGATTTATATTGTTTCATAATATTTACTCTCAGAAACACAAGGGTAAGACCTAATATGAATTAGATTGTATGCACAAAGGGAAATCCCAGGGAACACTGTTTAAAAGAGAATGCTGTTACCTGCCACATAGGTAAGGTTCCAGAATGCATGATCATGTGCGTTTATGCAACATTTATAACACTTTCATGTGATCAATATCAAGCTAAAAATACAGTCTGGCATGCTTCATGTAAAGGCACAACATTATTTGCTGTGAGGAGTGAGTTTCAATCTTTCAAGAGCAGTACTCATAGCTGGAGCTGTGTTTTGGGAGTACAGTGGGACTTTCCAGCCCAGAGCCCCAGAAATAGTCTATTTGCAAGCACACAGTCACTCATGTTCAGTAACAGTATATTTTTTTGCAGCTACCAACTGAAATGTACTTAGCCATTCTTTCTGGAACAGTGATACTTGAAACAATGAAGATTAGGGCTAAGCAAAAAATAAGTATATGCTGCATCGAAATGACCTTTTCAAGCAATGTTTCACTGTGTAAACAGAACTCATGGTGTAATTCACCTGCAACTAATGACTTTGCTGTAACATTAATGCTACATTTGATCCTAGTTTATAAAATGGCTGCTTTCCTGTGGTGTGTCATAGTCTGAACACAAACATGAGCATGAAGGAATTTCACAGTTTTTCAGATGGAAAGAAAGAAAGGACACCATGATTGTGCACAACTGATATAAAAGTTTTTATAGGGATTTGGCAGAAAAAAGAGAACTGAACCTTTCACCCTCAGCCTTTGGACAACCTCAATAACTGCTGCCATTGACATTGGCAAAAATACTTGGCTTTCATCTTAGAATCTTTAAGCACATTATTACACTTCAAATCAATGCTGCACAGCTGGTAATTCTTCATACGACTTAGCTTGAACTGGAGTAAAAAAAGAGAGCAGCTCTAACAAGACTGAAAAGGAATTGCAGTTGTTTTTTAACAGTATCCTTTGAACTGAATACTTTTCCAGCTGCTCTGTAAGGATGAACCCTCAGCTTGTTTCCTGAGGTCTGAACAGGAATGGAGTGAGCAGAAATTGGAGTAGCCGATGTGCTGCAGACGGACACACCCCACCCACTGGGAGCCACAGGCCACCCAGCCACGGGAGCAACTTCAGAGGGGAAACTGGAAGACCATGAAGTGTGACCTCAAATTACACAAATCAGTGGACACAAACTCACAGCAATAGTTGATGGTGCATAAACTGTGATTTCAGTTACAGAGTGGCTGCATAGATGTCTGACAGAAGTGGGTGAACAGGATCATGAATAAATGAAATGGTTCAATTCTCTGGGCTAAGTGAAAAATATCTTGCAAGAACTACAGATTCCTCCAAGTTATATGAAGGACAAATACTAAATTATTGTGACTAAATAAAAACCACAGAAACTTGATTCTGAAAAATACATTCACAACTTGGTATCTTTTTTTTCTCTTCCCTTGTAAAACAGACCTGGGGAGAAAACCCCAAAAGCCCACAAACACCAACCCCACACCAGTACAGTTTCAAAGATATTTTGGAGTTATGGATTTGGGCATGCGGGTTTTTGGGGGAGGGAGTTGTGGAATTGTGATTTTTTTTTTTTTTGTAGGAGAGGTTCATCAGATGAAAAGGAGGGTGAAAATGAAAGAATAAAAATTAAAATTTCTTCCACACCAAAAATCCCTGAATATATGAGGGTGTATGACTTAGTCCCCATGATATTGGATTATCATGAGAGTGAGTGAATCTTTCCACATCCTTTCTGACAATATCTTTATTGTGAATGACATTACCACAGATGGTGAGTTTTCTGTTTGTGATCATATTTAGCTAGTAAGCTGATAATGCTAGAATTAAAAGGCAAATATTTGGCACAGATTAAACAATTTAACTCAAATAGAAGTTTCAAGGCATTTGACACATACTAAAGTTTATCAAAAGAAAAAGGAGTGATGTCTTGTAATAGCATGAAATGATGACTTTGATTTCCACAACACAATGTATTATTCTTACTCTGTCTCAGAACACTATAATTTTTTTTTTGCTTTTTTTTCCCTTTCTTTTAAATTTTTGTAGTGCTATTTAAATTGTAAGTAAGAAAAATAAATATGATGGTTCTTTACATCTATCACTGGCCTTAAGTGGAGAGAGTAGAAAGGAACTAGGGAGGGGGAGAGTAGGGAGGAAACTCTTCTATACAATAATAATTATTTTCAAGGATACACTCAGTTGCAGAAAACACCTCTCATTCTTTAATGCTGAAGTGCATTGTTTATTGTCATGACTGATTTAATGTGCATTGTATACTTGCAGCTGAGTGCCACATTTGGACCCAATTACAATATCAAAATATCTAGTAATTATAGTGTAGGTCTTAAAATATTTGGTCTTTTTCTTAAAAAGAGCTCACTGAAGCAAACTGTTTACATGAGAGGCTCATTTTAAACCATGCCAAGTGCCCAGTCCTTATGTTTACGGAGAAAATCTTCAAAACATGTTTAGAATCTATTATAAAACCTCTAAATAAATAAAAATAAGTATCAGAACCCAATAGTAAAAATATTTTCTTTAAATCTACCTTGATATTTTATTATACCCTTATTACTTTTAAGTCACATAATATGTAGATTATTCTTCAAATTTAGTGCAACAGAAATACTAATTAAAATTCATTAATCCAAATACATTGTCTTACCCATTTTGTTGATTTTTGGTTTTTTAGGGAGTTTCCTATTTTTCAGATTTCTTTTCTCCCAAATATGCAGAAGTAAGTAATATCAAAGGTATTGGTGGCAATTTCATTGAAGTGAGGGCCAGTAGAAGGAAAGAGTCTCAGAAGTGTAACATATCCTAATTTATCAGCCATTTAGAAAGGGAGGGGGGGAGGTTGTGGAAGTCAATTAAATAACAAGCATTGTTTGATTTAGATATTGTTTATGATAGGAGAAAATCAGCAATACCATGGCTTGTCTATAATAATGGAACTGTTGTTGGGAAAAATGGAGGAAAATGTGCCAGTTACTTCAGTCAGCAAAAGGCAGTGCCTTTTAAAAAGCAGGCAAGTTGCATTGTGTAATACTGTACATAGAGTGAAGACTGTAGTAATTTGATCAATCCCCTCCTTTTTATGGGTAGAGAGTACTGTGAAACTGGAATTCTGTAGAAATCAAGGGAAATTAAGATACTTGAAATTTTACATAATCACAGTCTTAAACTACAGATGATTCTACTAGCAGAGGACTGCCGGGGCCTCTAAAGAGAATGTCATTTCTGGGTCAGCTTTTGTGACTCTTTTTCTTAATCAGGATGAAATGCACGATGTCGTTTTGAATGACAAGCTTCTTTGCTACTGGGATTTATTGTGAAAGCAGCATAGTGAATTGAACAATTCTGAAGTCAGTTGTAAGCACAAAGGCCAGTAATTAGTGCTTCCAACTTCTGACTAAGAAATTTACATAGTCGTTGAGCTGGCATTCAAGCTTTCATAGCTGAATTAAAATTAAACATTTACAATGAGGTTGTTTGCATGTAAGGCAAAAATTATAGTCCCCTATAAAATATATTTACTTGTAAAATGAAAAAAATTGTTAACACAATTTGTTATAGATTTTTGAATTTTTCATCAGCTGTATACAATTGGCAGCTTCCCCCAGGAAAAAGACCTTCCACAGTTAAAAGCTGCCAAAAAAAGAGTAATTCATCAACACTCCTAGCAAAAGTAGTATGAAAAATGTAGTGTACTGGTTTATTAAAAAAAAACAAACAGGCTTTTCATATTATATAAACACATTTTTGCTGTTATTACAACATCTATTTAGGATTATCATAATAAGAATGAACTTTAACACACTTCTTGACATCATCTCTATGACACCAAATGTTTCGACCAAAGCTTTTCAATATTATTCTCTCATGATATCAAAATTAATGAAAAAAAAAATCACTAAGCCACAAGTTATACACAGCTAGCAAAGTATATTGATTAATGCAAAACTTCAGATTGCTTAGTATTTTCAGAAGATCTATTTGTAAGTGTGACACATTAAGATTTTCTCCATAACCAAGAAAAAAACTTGCCTTTCAACAACAGTGCTGAAAAGCCAATTTTTACAAAATACAGAGGCATGCAAGCAGTATGAACTTGATAGAAGTAAGACAAGAGCAGAATTGATAATTCTCTCTATTTTTCAGTACAGTTGTTTGACAGAAGAGTTCAAGCACTACAGTCTTTGACAACAGCAAGAGAGGAGACAATAGCCATCTTAGAGATGGATTTTGGAACAAAAGGAGAGGAACTAAATGTTTCCATGACAGACATGTTTTTCTTTGGCCTTCTAGCCTGTATTCTACTAAAGCAAAAAAAAAAACAAAAAAAACACAAAACCAAACAAACAAACAAACAAAAAAAACACCTAAAAAGAAATCAAAAAAGTTTTTTCAAAAGGGACTATTTTTTTCTACAAGTGGAAAGCCGTTAGCAACAAGATTACTGAGATGCTTTCACCCAGTCCCAAGTACAGCCAACTGTTTATGAAAACTCCTCACCAATACTCCTCTTATGACATCTGCCTTTAACATGCAACCCTCACCTGGTTCAGAGTTACAATCCAGAGGTATCTGGCTCCCTAGATGCAGCTGTTCCTGATACTCAGTAAAATGTATCTCTTCTGTTTCTAGGGCCACTATGATCCTCAAAGGTGGATGAAGGAAGTGAAGAACAGTTCAATACAGTAGTACTGAGATGCACTGAAGAAAAAAGCTTCTTGTAGGAATGCATGAAACCTATTTAATCAATCATTCTTTGATTGTTAACAGTCCTTTCTTTCATTCCACCCATCCTTGAGCCCTTGAGTCACTCTCTCATTTCTTCCTTCTCTCTCTTCCAAATTTAAGGTGTTTTATTTTTTTATTTAACATTTATCAAGGCATAATTTTCCATAACCTCATGACAATGCATGAACATATACTTTATCTAAGGCAAGTCAATTATCTGCTTTCTGTCACGTTATTAATTCTTAATCACATAAGACAGACTAGGCACCTCCTGAAGATAAATATCATGTAAAGCATGTTATACTATACCCATCTTGCTATATTAGAAAGACATTAATTGAAGTGTATTGTCTATCTTTCCAACCAAGAGTAATTCTGCTATAAAATAAATTATGCTGAATAGGATGAACTCTAATGAAGTAAGTTAGGACTTTTTTTTTTTTTTTTTAATATAATAAGCTCCTTAAGGAATCACTTAATTTTTTTCCTAATATAAAAAGACTTGGAGTATTCTTATGGGGTTAATGACTTTACTGGCAAGCAACATCATGACATTAGAATATCTCAGTATATGTCCCACAGGTCATATGGTGTTGTTTTATTTCAGATTCATGTAACCTGATGTCAACCTTTGGTGATCCTCCTTTTTTTTTGTCTTCTTGTACACAAGCCACATATGTATCTCTCAATATTGCTAACTGTTCCCATGTATTATTGCAGAGAACAATAATATACTCTCATTTCAATATTTTCAAATTAAAAAAAAAAGTTACAAAAAAGAAATTAAATTCAATTGAAAGGGAAAAAAATTACTATTTTAAAAAATATATTTTTAAATATATTTTAACCATCGTTAATATAATAACTAAATACATCACAGATTTTAACACAATTGTCTTTGCATCACCACTCCAAAGCTGTGATATTGTTTCTCTTTTACAGCTGGGCAACTAGGGCATAGAAACTCTACATAACCTTGCCATACCACCGGGTCAAATTAAGAGAGTATTGAAGTCCTTGTAGCCACTGGTAAGCACCCTCCTGGATGTCTAGCAAACTGGTCATCCACCTTACCAACAGGCAACCGAGTACATTGAATCTTAGAGCAAAAACCAGAATAGCAAAGAGAAATTAATCTCCACATGTACAATGATTAGATTTCCAAATAAGTGTTTTATCCACATAGTTCTGCAACTCCTGCCAAAGAGTCCATAAACATAATACATAAAACAAGGAACAAAATTCCAATTTACCCAACATCTTGTTTCTCTTGTACATCTGCCTTCTTTTTCTTAGTTTTCAGTATATAAATGGAACATATGGGGAAGACTTGGGAAGTCTGCAGTTTTTAAATATGTCAAGACCAAAGGCAGCCAATTCTGTGTCTGGGTATCAATCACCAACCCCCACAAATGACACATGAAATGTTCTGTATACCTAGGGCCCTAAAAGCCTGCTAAATGATACTGAAAAAAATATTTTTTTTTTATTGCCTTGCAGTCTGCAGGAATAAAAAAATAATTAGAAAATGGCACCAGTTAAAGGAGAGTGCATTATCT
This sequence comes from Alaudala cheleensis, assembly GCA_013398995.1. Taxonomy (NCBI): domain Eukaryota; kingdom Metazoa; phylum Chordata; class Aves; order Passeriformes; family Alaudidae; genus Alaudala; species Alaudala cheleensis. Next base: position 829,552 of record VWYE01028270.1, read on the forward strand.
GAGACCTCCCCTTTCCTTTCCTTTCCTTTCCTTTCCTTTCCTTTCCTTTCNTTTCCCCTTTCCCCTTTCCCCTTTCTTTCAGTACTACATAGAATAAGCAATAGATCTTCCATCTGCATGAGGTCAGGAGACACATGATGTGGTTTTTTAAATATTTTCAACAATGGAATATTTTCACAGGACTGGAAAACCTGGAAGAGATTCTAAAACAACACCTCTTTTATATTCCTATGTAATCTAAGATGATTTCTGCATCCTGACTATGACATTCTGAATGTTAACCTGTCTCTTCATTCAATGTCAAATAGATAATTTGCACCTTTGCAACTGCTAAAACTTTGTGTTAAAACACACACTTTAAGGTATTGCTTTGTTTAACTCTTCTGTCAGTCAATATGACAGAATGAATGTATCTGAAGAGTAAAAATTTAAAGTCTTTCTCACCCAAAAAATTATTTTGCAAGCACTTCAAAACCATTCCAAGAAAATAAACATTTCCCAGTAAAAACAAATCAGTAGAAAATCCAAATTTCTTCTGGAAATAAAAAACCCAGACTGAAAATTTTCTTATTATCCAAGCTACTTTATATGAATGTTTTAATATATTATAGTTCTCAGCCTTAAAGTTTAGGAATGCTTCTATATTTTGAAAATTATATCAGTGATATCTACCCTGGAAAATGACTGATTATTTGATATATTTTTCTGTCCAGCATTACTGATTTTACATAACAAGCAGCATAACAAGACACAGAAGGATATCTCCACTCTGATATTTTGGGGCACTTTGCTCTAGAAAGAGACAAGATAAAGTAAAAGGAAACATTTGAAAGCAAGCTGAAGGAAAAAAAAATAGTGAGGAGCTATGCTGGTGCCTGGGCTCCTGGAAAAGAGCCGTCACCCAGCTGGGTCTGTACACAAGCAGCAAAGGCCACAGCTTCTGCCTCCTCCTTGGAAACACCTCAAATGGTACTTCTATGAGCATTTGAAAATTTAGCACATGGAAGGTTAGCCCTTTTGCAGGACACCTGAAAATGAAGCAAATTTCTTCTGTTTGCTTTCTTTCTTACCTGCCAAGAACTTACAGAAAGCAGAATCACCATCTGCTGCTCCTTTGGGAAAAAGTGTAAAAGTCAACTTCAAACTTCAATGGCAAGCACCTGCTGTGTGTTTGCTCTAAAATACTTATCACATAAAACCAGTTTCAGTGGATTGAGGTTTAAGGTCTAAGCACACTGAGTGGAAACAGATTGCTCACAGCAGCTATGTTTATTTCTGTGTAAATGTCTTTTGATTACTTTTGCTTAATATAAAATTAGAGACTGAATTGCTCTTTACGACAGCACTCTGAGGACCTGCTCTTTTGTTCTTACTGTATTAGTCCAATTTCTACTTTGGAGCAATTAAAAGTCTAACCTTTCTATTTGTGCCAAATTAGTAGGAAGATGAATCTTCTTTTACACATAATTGGGAAGCATTTTCTTTGCTTCTCAATCTAAAAAAGTCCTAAAATCTAACACACGTTTCATTATATGTAATTGTTCCCATGTTGCTATGGGAAACTCACCTTTTTATCCCTTTGAAATAAGTAGGATTCAAGCAATAAGTGTTGCTTATCATAAAGCCTGGTTAAAAAATGTTTGTCAAACAATTTAATGAATTATGCCATAATAATCTTCTGCATGAGTTTCAAGTTGCTGGATTTTCTATTTGTTAAATTGTGACAACAAATGCAGCATGATACAACAGACAATAGTGACAGTGTGAGACATATATTTGTATGATATATTTACTGGGTTTAAGATTACACAATGGAAATAAAAATTTGCTATAAAAGTTTCCAAATGGATGATGCTGAAAAAATAAATCAGTGGCTCGGATTTTCAAAAGATCTACTAGATTTAGTCAATTCCAAAGGTAAGTCAGGGGAATATGTGCTTTGTTTCTTTACTTTGAGAGCACCATCCATGTCTCAAAAACAAAATCAAGAGCTTCACTGGCATCCAGTCATGAGTCTCAGCAGTGGGCATTGCTGTGATTTGTCTCCTCATAGATCATGAAGTCCTGATTACAGTCTTTGATTTTTTGTGACTTTTCTGTCATTAATGAACATTTGTTTCAACACACATTATTGAACTTGGATCAACACCCATTATTTTTGTTTAGCATTGATTCTATGAAGATGATCATCCTTCTCTTTGGTTGCAGGTACTGTACTTTGTGTCAGTGCAGCAAGCTACCTCTCCACAAATTAACCCATCACTGTCAGTGTAGGAGCATGAATTCAGCTGTCTAAATTAAGTCTTAGGATACCAGGAAGAATTCATCTGGATCCCAGCTGGATTCCAAATACAGGTACAGGTTCAATCCCTGGGTTTTTTGCTGACTTCTCCTGTGAAACCAAGGAAGCAGTTTCATTCTGTCTGTTCAACAACCCTTCATCAACAAAAGGGAAGAATAATCTCCACCTCTTATAAGCAGAGCAATTGCCACATAAATTGGTTGATACACAACAAAGATTACAGGACTGTTTATGGCATTACTGACATCATTAGAACGATTGCATTGGAGGACAGTATTGTTTAGAATTTCCAGTCAAGAATTTTTCATCAACATTAAATCCATGTTAAAAAGAAAAAAAGAAAAAAAAAAAGAAAAAAAAATCATCTAAACATAGCAGGAATGCTGGCTTTGTCCCTGCCTGAAGAAGACATGAATCTAGACTCTTTTCTTTCATTAAGGCTACTGAAAGCAGCACAAGTTTTTATCATCGGCCCTGACAATATCTCAGATAAAATTAAAGTATCTGTAGTCTTGTTTTTGAATCGAGATTGCCTTTTTATGAAAAACTGATGTTGGAAATGCTTCAAATCTTAAAGGATTTCAAGAGATGACAGCCTCATTTTATTTGCTACTTTAATAATTGTTGTATTAAGAATTCTAAATAGACTTAATATTTAAGTCCAGCATCGATGACACACTTGAGTGATGGAAAAAAAAGAAAGGAAAAAACCTAAACATCTATGGAGCAATACAAAATTCAGGATTGTTATGTAATCATTGACATAAAAGACAAAGATCCTTGCCAACATTAAAGAACTTGTTTTATTGATACAAAGAGAAAAATTACTGAGGCTTCCCAATTCTTAAGGTTTTGCACATAATATTCATTGACATCTAAATAGTATTTTATCAATTACCACAAGGTTAGGAAACTTAAAAACCTCCATATATGAAAAAACTCAATCTAACCAACCTATTTAAAAAAAACAAACAAACAAATAAAAAAGAAAAGCAATCTAAATAAAAAAAATATATAAAAAATGTCAATAGAGACTGGAAGTCTAAACATCAAGACAAATTAGAGAAGTAAAAGGGGAAATTCAGTCTCAATTACATTTATAAATGTTTACACTGTGTGTATGTTTACACACAGAGTGAATGTTTTAAGGGCTGTAGACAAACTTCTAAGCTGAATTACAAGTTTATTCTATTATTTTTCAAATTGTTGGGCTTAGGTGTCCATTGTGGTTTCCATATTTCTCTGTGAAATTTTCATGTTGATTTTTTTTTACTTTTTTTTACTGAGTGGATACAAAGTTTTCCTCAGATAAATGAACATACACTTGAAGACCTAGATTGAGCTAGTTACAAATTTGATCCTTTAATTTCACTTGTATAAATAACAGACAAAATTGTAGAGTAAAAGATTATTTATTTTTTCTTTACTGGCATATCACTCTCATATATTTAATTACACCACTTCAATTTCAGTGTCAGATTTTTCCTTAAAGAATAGAAACAGATCAATACAGTTAATTTTAAAAAGAAAAAAAAAATTAAAAAATCAATTACAGACCGATGAGAAATAAACTTAATGAGCTTAAAATGATTTAGGCTAAAAATAACAGAGAAAAGAAAGCACTGTATCAGTTATACCAAACAATGGAGACCTATTTCGATTGGACAAATTTAAAAAGAATCCTCTGTTCAAAGTCACTGTTAATAATATCTAAAAGCTTTTGCCTGCTTTTGATATTTCTTTTTTATTTTAATTTTATTTCATTCCTTTTCTTATAGATGTATATTAGTGAGACTGGGAGCTTAAGTTGGGGTTTTTTTTTGTTTTTTTGGATTAAAGCATCTTTTTATTACCTGAAATATAGACATACTAGATACTAATTTAAAATCACATATGATTATTTTCTTAAATTATCTTTGTGTTTTCAGTCATCAATTGTTTTTACAAAGCAACAAATGTCTGTTTATCTGTTACTCTTATGATGGCTCACTACTGATGAGATTTAAAGTTTTTATTCCTGTGACAATTCTTTCAGTGTAGAATTCTTTCCTAAAAATAAAAAGTTTANTTTTAAAAAATGTATATATATATGTATATATATGGTAGTCCTTATACTGAAGTAATGATTTTGGGTCAAAGTTTCATTTTCATTCCCCCAGGATTCCATTTTTCTCGGTAAGTGTTGTCTGCCACAGGGACAGCAGGAGAGAGCTCTCCTTTGCTTTTTAGTTAGTTTTTTTTTTTTAGTTACCTGAGACAGAGAAGTTCCTCAGCCTGTGGTTTTTCTTTTTCTTAGAACTGATCAGCCCTGCTCTGGACTGAAAACCCATAAAAGCACCAGGAGCTCACACCTGTGGCCCACTGGGGCCCGGGACAGATTACTCCAGCACAGGAGGGACTGACCAGAGACTGAGCATGCCGAGCTACAGCCCACCAAAAGGACTCT
>VWYE01028270.1:836044-865682 GCA_013398995.1 Alaudala cheleensis
TAAAAATAAAAAGTTTTAAAAAATGTATATATATATGTATATATATGGTAGTCCTTATACTGAAGTAATGATTTTGGGTCAAAGTTTCATTTTCATTCCCCCAGGATTCCATTTTTCTCGGTAAGTGTTGTCTGCCACAGGGACAGCAGGAGAGAGCTCTCCTTTGCTTTTTAGTTAGTTTTTTTTTTTTAGGTACCTGGGACAGAGAAGTTCCTCAGCCTGTGGTTTTTCTTTTTCTTAGAACTGATCAGCCCTGCTCTGGACTGAAAACCCATAAAAGCACCAGGAGCTCACACCTGTGGCCCACTGGGGCCCGGGACAGATTACTCCAGCACAGGAGGGACTGACCAGAGACTGAGCATGCCGAGCTACAGCCCACCAAAAGGACTCTGAATTTGCCATCTTTTCAGACGACTAGAGGGTCCTTTGTTTAATATTATTCATTTTTCTCATACTTTGCTTGTTAAAATACCATTTTTTCCCGCTTTTCTCAGAGGAGGTTTTACCTCCTGAACCAGTTGGGGGAGGGGCCGCTTGAATTTGCTTTCTAGAAAAGACCAGTTCAGAAGTTTCCTCGCAAAATTTGCCCTATACCAGGACAATGCATTGCATTGTTGATACTATGAAGCTTCAAAACCCTGAGTATGCTAAAGCTACCTTTGAAATACTTAGCTGGAAAATGTATGGTTTCCTACTTGAAAATTTTAATTTTTTTTTATGAGAGAGAATAACACAATGAAACAATTAGATTGGGAAATATTGCTTAGAAATAATTTGTGATCTCTTGTAGGAAGTGAAATTAGTCTCTCCTGACTTTGTACTTCATAAAACATTCCCAATCACATTTTTATATCCCATAATGTATCCTGGTCTTGTGTTTGAAAACAAATCACAAAAATTACAGGATCACAGAAGAATGGTTAAGTTCAGCTTTTAACTGAATGGTCCATATAGGGATCAAATCCATGACCCTGCTATTATTAGCACCATGCTGCAAAAAGGAAAACTGCAGATTATTTTCACAAATATATTCCTTGAGCATTCAAAAAAAGAGACTCAAACAAAAATTTTAATTTTAAATTCCTTAAAAAACCCAGGCAGAGATGTATTTTTTGAAAATCAATTATTTCACAAATTTCCCAAGATACTTTAAGACTTTATATTGAACCCCCTCTTTCAGAACCAATTGGAGATTGGGATTACAATCAAAATGTGAGGAATTAAGATTATTTTTAGGAAAAATCTATATTTCAAAATAGGCCTAACTGGACGTTGTATGTCCTGACTTAGAGTGATAAACATTCCATCAGTTTTGAAAAATTGAAAGGAGAGCATTTCCAAAATATCCTAAAACATTCTAATTTAAGGCTTTGTAGCATTCAAACAGAGTATGGATTTAAAAGATGTCATCTACAAGCTGAGTCACCAAAACACTTGACTAACATATAAAACCCAAAAGTTGGTCTAGAGCAAATGAAGTTTAGACTCCTTATTTCCATTGGCTCCTTCTACTGAAAGTGCCTGGAACAAAATGCTTAAGCCTTGTTTCATGTAAAATGAAACCTACTGTCAGTGTGAAGCTAATTTATTTCTGTACCCATTTCAGCTGGGACACTCCCTTCCTTTCCAGATTCTTCCCCTCAGCCCACAATTTACAAGAGACTGACATCCATCCCATAATCCTAGTAAGAGGCACCAGAACTAAGAGTGATTTTGTAGCTGTTCGGAAACTGCCAAAGTGAAATTGTTTTACAGCTTGCTGCTGCTTTGTCTCCAAGCTCACTTGATTTTGTTCTGTGCTAGCCTATAGCATGTCAAGCACGGCTTAACCTGTTATAATTCAGTATTTTGCCTGTATCTGCTGCTCCCTCTCGCTCCCTTAGTGCCCTGTCATGCTACAGTGTCAGATCTCCCATACAGTTCAATCCACATACTGTGGACACAAGAAGTTATCTGTGCTGTAGTACACATCAATGCTATGTCAGCTCTGGGATCACACAAAAGAGCATTAGAGTATTATTTTACCTTCACAGGTTTCAGATGGTTGTTTCACAAGAGAAAACATACCAGGAATATAGTACACTCCTCTAAGGAGATATTCCAGACCAAAAGGATGTGCAACACTGAAATGAGACAAAATGCTATTTATGCTTTTATTTTTTGAAAGAAAGCTTGAATACAGACCTTATAAGCTCATCCCATCTGTTTTGTTCTTTTTCTGTGTCCCCAGTGAATGAAATTTCATGTCCCAGTATTGTCAGAGATCCTTAGGGTTCAGAGCTCTTGTTTTTCCTTCATGTTCATCATCATTTTAGATGTTAATTCTATACAACTTTTTAATACAAGCCTCTGTGTTCCCTAGTAAACATGGCTCTTCAATACTGAATGTGTAAGTTCAAAGAAATTAGTCGAATACCTTCACTTTTCTTCTTCTCTTTAAAGAGGTGCCTATTAAACTGGCAGTGATAGAATGATGGCACATCACTTGCATACATTTATCCAGTGAAAAGATCTGGCACACCATTTGGTGAGAAAGTAATTACAATCTATGTTAACACAATATGCATGGTATGTCACTGATTGAATACTGAGTTATGTTTGGTGTCAGTCATTTCTGATTTTTTTTTCCCTTAACTGACTGCATATATCATAAAAACACTGAGAAAAAAAAAAAGGAAACAAAAATAAGATGATAGGCATTTTATTTTATCTTTGTTGCGACTTTGTGTTTTTTTTTTTCCTTCAGAAGGAAGGGAGAAAGAATATTGTTAAGTGTGATAATAAGTTAAGTTATATTTAATTACTTTTTCTTCAGAAGATTTAAACAACAAACGTAACCCCAAAATATTATCCCATGGGAGGAGGCACCCTACTGTGAGACACTCTAATATTTTTGTTCCCCAACCACTATACGTGGAATTCTTTGCAATAATTCTCTGTATCCTGGGAACAAAGTTGGAATAGGACTATTTCTAGGACTTGAGAATGCAACATGAGGATTTCTCAGAACTGCTGATTTAATACTTTGTCCTTAAAAATATTTATTAAATGTCACTTTACTGATAGGCCCACTGTTAACAGTGCTTGCTTATTTTATGAAGAAGATTCTATCCAGTTATTTATCCCGTTTTGATAAGAAAAGCATCATACCCAGTATTATGACACTGGATACATTTTCAAAGCAACAATTTAAAATGATAGAGGAAAAATATCGCCAAAAATGAAAGCATCTCTCAGCTTTTTCAGCTGAGACCTGTTTCATTCTTGTTCATAACCAATGGGAAAGAAAGCACTGTGTACCTTTTCAATTTTCATATTGTTTAGATTAACCAGTCTCTTCAGAGATTTCAAGGTTATAGCTGTTTTCTTAATTGTCTTCAATACCTTTGTAGCCAGCTGATTCTCTGAGGATATGTGGTGAGCTGAAATGTACTGAAAGCCAATGCCTTTTTTTATCATTCAGATGGTGTGGTGGTGTCCCGGTCTAACCACATGCAGCCACCTGCTGGTGAGATGGCGAGGAGAAACATGAACAACAACAAAATTGTGGGTCAAGATAAGAAGAGCTTAATAATTGAAAGAAGGTATAAAAACCAAAAACAAACTAACAAAAAACCCCTGCAACAACTACTGCGACAACTAACACTAGTAATTTAAAAACGAATGAAAATTAAAAAAAATAAAAAACAAAAACAAAAAGATGCACACTTAAAATTGTTCACCACCTGCTGACCGATACTCAGCCAATCCTCAAACATTATCTGGCTCTTCCAGTCAAATTATCCCAGCTAATATACTGGGCATGATATTCTTGGAATTGAATGAGAGTATGGAATATTTCTATGATCAGTTCAGGTTAGCTGTCCCACTTATTCTTCCCCCACCTTCTTGTGCAGTGGCAGACCGTGGGGAACTGAAAAGTCCCTTACTTAGGGTAAGCACTACTCAGCAACAACCAAAATGTCAGTGTGTCATCAACATGTATCTCATACTAAATGCAAGACAGCATTGTAACCACCTACAAGGAGGAAAATTAACTCTGTGCCAGGGGAAACTAGGACAGGTGGGTTAACACTGGCTGGAATGCTAGATACCCACCAAAGCCACTCTACCACCCCCCTCTTCAGATGGACAGAGGAGAGAAAATGTAACAAAAGGTTTATGGTCATAAGGACAGGGAGAGATCATTCCTGGTTATCACCACAACCTAAACAGATTTGACTTAGGGAAATCTTTTAATTTGTTATAAGTCAAACCAAGGTAGGACAATGAGACCTAAACCCAAATCTTAATACACCTTCCACCCACCCTTCCTTTTTTCTCGAGACAATGTTAGTTCCAAATTCTCTTCCCCTTCAGTGGTGCAAGGGCCAAGGAACAGGAATTGTCGTCATTTTATCATATGCTATTTCTGGTGCTCCCTCCTCCTCAGGGAGATGATTCTACACAATCTTTTATTTGGCTGCAATTGCTCCTTTTCTTACTTATGTTATCCCAGAGACACTAACAGAGGCACTGTTGCTGATGGGCTCAGCTTTGGCCAACAGGTCTGTTTTGGAGCTGGCCCTATCAAACATGATGTAGATTTCGAGAAGCTTGTCACAGAAGGCACCCCTATAACCCTACCACCACCAAAATCCTGCAACACAAAGCCAAAAAACTTGTGATATTGTTTATGGTAACTCACTAAAATATCTTGTATTGAAGATAAAATGGGATATTTTTTGTCCCTACATATGTGTTTTCTCCATTTATTAGGAAATCATGCTTTGGTAACTATGACAATGTCTGATTTTCAGTACAAAATTGTTAATTCTTTAAGTACTCCAAAAAATTTCACTTTTAAGCAACCAGACCCAATCTTCTACCACTTGAAATGTCCTTCAAGGGTCCTTGGCCACTTAGCATTACTACTTTTTCCATATAATGAGATTTCTTGTATATCACTAAACTCCATATCCCTTAAGACAGTCTTATGGGATTGTCTTTTTGTTGCAACTGGGCATAATTCCAAATATCTAACAGAATGGGTTCTCAGACCTTCTGGAAAACAACCACTGAGCATATTTTCCTAACAGTCCTGAGCATGTGCAGAACATGTAGTTAAACTTGCTGTACTTCCTTAATTTTCACATAACATAGTTTATCAATCCTTTAGTAAGAAGTCCCAATGCTGTGCCCAGGACAATCAAAATTCTTAAGATAAATTTGCTTGGTTTTCAACAATTAAGACATGATTCATACTAGTACTAAAAATATATCATGGCCAATTCAATTGAGAATGGACATATCTCTGCAAACTCAGAACCTCTAGGAGTCTCACTAAATGTGAGGTATTTATCCGACTACTTCACTATGGTATGAGCAAATTGTCTAGAGCTGGAGTTTGAGATCATGCTTAAAGTATTATGGAACAGGAATTTTTGTTATCTTTTGAGTACTTGTGCATTAGAACCTCAGTGTACTATGATTGACTGCCAATTGACCTTATCAGCAAGATTATTGTTCAAAGCCCCAGTTCCTCCGATCTTGCCATGTATTAAAATTCTTGACATTTATTAGAAAGGTGGGTGGAAAAGGCTATCAGATTTGACTGAGCGTAACAAGCATCTTACCCTGGTACACTGCATTAGTGTTTTTTCTGGACAGCTCATTTCCTTTCACTTCCTGCATTTCTTGCTACTATGGTGTATCCTGTCACAGTAACATCTGTTGTATTCCAAAACAGAATGCATGTCAGAAAGGTGTATCAGAACACCACAGATTCCAAGAGCTTGGCCATTTTGGACCAAACATATTGTATTTACATCTCTTTACTGCAATTTTACCTGCCTCCCTCACTCTGGGATCAGTAAGATACATGGTAGTTTTTCACAGATTTACTTTTTCCTTCAAAATATTTTTCATGGTGTTTACCTGTCTATGTCCAATGCATTATTCAAGCTTACCCCTTGAAAATACTTGATGTTAAACTCTGAATGTTCAGTTTCTGGATGTTATGAGTTTCAGGGGATAATTACAAGACACCTAAAGCTAAAGGTGATGTCTGTGACACCTAATACATTTGAACCTTAATCTGTTAAAACACAACAAAAAAGTAGAATTCACACAGGTGCTAAGCCACTACATTTTATCTTCATGAAAGTCTCAATGAAAGTCTCAGATTCTTCAGCAGCCTCAGATCATTGTTCATGAATAATGTGGACACATTTCTAAGTGCAGCAAAACTTAAACTGTGGATAGTGAGATTAGACACATACTCATCTTTTCATGGTTTCAAGATCCCTAAAATGTGGAAAAGAGGTAAGGAAAAAAAAAGTATTGAATTCATAAGTGAAAAGAAACTATTGCTACGAAAGAGAATATTTGGGTCATCAACACTTATTGACAACATGGGAGAGAATATTTGAAAGGAAAGGAATTTATAATGGACAGAGATGCTTTATTCTAATAAAATTTCAATTTATTTTAATTTCAAGAGTCCAATGGCATGTTTATTTGCTTTCAAGCCTATAAAATATTGTAAGACATCTAGCTAAGTATTTGTAATGGCTGGGTTCATTATTATAAACCCCATCTAAGTGCTCTGCCTTACCTTCATTATGTGTATATAATTGGGGTTGTGTTCTGTACTGTTACACTGAAATTAATAAGGACATTTTAAAAACATTGAAAACATTTTAAATATATATCAAAAAAATCTTTTTAATACTGAAAATAGGAAACATCAGAAACAAGAGAAAATTTGCCAAGATCAGGGATTAACACTGAGCACCGCGCACTGTGCAGAAGAGTTGACAAATTGCTCTCCACAGTTTCAAGGTGTTGATTATAATTTGTATTGTATAGGGACTTGTAAGTGTGCCTGCATATATCTTAGAAACATGTGTACAAACTTAATTAAAAGAAGCAAGTGTGGTTGTGTGAATACCCAGAAGTTATAACTGCATTATGGTGTTATGTTTGCCATCTACTTTAAGAGGTTTATCTAGGCCTCCCTATGTCTCTTTGATGCATGGTGCATGAATGTACATGCAGGTAAGCAATCATAAAGACCAAATTGATGAGGTGAGCAGCCCCCATGCTGGTATGACCTGCAGTGGGGCGATGTAAGGTGGTGCACAAGGGGACTTCCTGAACCAGAGGAATCTCAGTCGAAAAGGGAGATTCATCAGGAGCCAGGGATTCATGCAATAGTGGCTCACAGGATGACGGAGAGGCTAGGAGCAGTGGTGGGCAATAAACTCCACAATTGTCACATGCAGAAGAAGCCCCTTGGGAGTATTAGGGACCATGGCAGACAGATGTGGTATGTCAGCCAGGGTTGTAGAGCAGCAGTTTCCATGGGAGTTCCCCTGGAAGAGTATACACAAAGGGTGCTGAAGCCCTGCCAGCTCAACCGAGGAGCAATGGTAACCATCTGGCAGAAGCCACGGCTGCTCTGACGTCTACAACTCCACAATAGATGCAGATTTGCAGACAGCTCCCATGGGAGCATGCAGGGCACACCCCAGGGCCAGCTGCAGGGTGAGCCCTGCTCCTACACGAGGATCAGCCAGCAGCCATGAACAACCCTGTGGGAGAGATGCCAGGTACAGGTTAGTGACAGAGCTCCAGGAGGAGGTGAGTAGGTTCAGGAGTATCAGGGAGTCTAAAAGAATGCCAGACTACTGGAATCACAACCTACCTTCCCTGGGAAAGGCCTCACAGGTAGACAGGATGCCTAGAAATATTAAGGCTAGAAAAATGTCACTGGCATAAATCCTATGGGAAGCAACTGAGGGAGCTGATGCTGTTAAGTCTGGAGAACAGGAGACTTGGAGGGAATTATTGCTGCCTACAACTGCCTGAGAAGAGGTTGTAGTGAGGTGGGAGCTAGTCTCTTTTTCCTGAGTAAAAAGCAATAGGACAAGGGAAAATGGCATGAAGTTGCCCAAGGAGAGGTTTCAATCGGATATTAGAAAAAAAAATTCTTTACCAAAAGGGATGCCAAGCCAGGAAACTATGTCCTGAGAGAAGTGATTGAGTGACCATTTCTGGGGGTATTTAAAAGGACTACAGATGTGGCACTTAAAGACATGACTTAGTGGTGGGCTTGGCAGTGGGCTAACAGCTGGACTTGATCCCAAAGAACTTTTCCAGCCTGCATGATTCTGTGATTCCAGTCTCATCTAAACTGTTTGCAGGGCACGACACAGCAAAGCAGGTGCACTTGTAAACAATAGAAAAATGTTGGTCTTTTTCTGTGTAAAGCAGTACAACCATGTCAATACAGTTTGAACAGTATGTTAATGATTCAGATTGTTAATTTAGAACCTAAAATAAAGAACCAAATCAAAAGTGGCTACAATCAAAGGTTTTTGCCTAATCTTTATTTGTACAATTGTCAGGCTGACAGTGTTGATATCTTCACAAGCTATAGGGCAAGTAAATAATTCTCTCATGTTTTCCTTGTAATTCAAAAATAAAAAAGGGGGGGTAAGAGGGGTATTATATTTGAGGTATTTTTTCAATATACAGATATTATCCTACCAATCCTGTCAAAAGTTTTACTGTCTCAGCTAATACTCAGCTAATTTAACCACAGTGCTAAAACTGTCAGCAGTACCCTTTGTGCAGTAATTGAATGGTGCTAAGGAGCTTCATGACCTTTGAAAATGCCAGCCCCCAACCAGGACCTGATGTAAAGTCTTTGCAAGCACACACATCCTTCCACAAGATGTAACTGCTGCAGCTGTCACACTCCATTTTTTTTAATGTCAAATTCAGTTTGTCCCGTGTTTGGTATTTTGAATTCTATGCATACTGGTAAATGACAAGTATTTTTATTTATTTCATTTAATGGTTTTTAGAGACTTAATCAAAACCATAGCGTTGGAAAGCTTTTGTCTGAAGTGTGAAGGATAATGTCTTGTTTCTGACTATTTACTGAGGCTTATGTATTAGAGGTCATGACCTGAAATGTCTGACAGTTTCCATTTTCTGCTAGAATAGTATTTCACCTGAAGAATTTCAGCATTTATTTTAGAACAACATATAACAGCATAGCCTATCTGGGTCCTAAAATTGTTTATATTCTTATTATAATGAAGTTCAAGAGGGTCTTTTAGACTAAGAGGTTTAACAGTGTAAAAGATCTATTCATGGTCCTATTTTATTGGTATCATACACATATGTTTCTCCACAGTACAATATAATACACCACACAAAGAGTAAAATACAAAATTACAAAAGAATACGAATCATAGATAAAAGGAGATGATGTTTCACACATCAGACTCTGAGGTCAGCAAGAGATGTTTTGGGTAGATCTCAAGAACACTGAAGGAGTCAATGCTTATTTTTACACACTGATACCTCTGACAAAGATTATGAATTACCTTTAAGAAAGAATGCAAATAGGCATATGTATTTAACAGCAAAATGCATTATACAGAGAAGTCTTCAAGCAGCATATGAGAGAGACTGCAATAGAAGACAGAAAAATATACAAAAACAAACAGAGCTGAAATACTTTTTTTTCAAAATTATTATTCAAAATAATTTTTCTTTTGCATTTACAAATAGGCAAAATATTCTGAACATAAACACATTTAATCTCACTCTTCCAGTTACTTGTTTGCTTGTCTTTATCCCAACACATGAGCTTTCTAATTTTATTCTTAGGATTCTCTTCCACACCCCGCCAGATGGGAGTGAGCAAGTGGCTGTGTGATGCGTAATGACCAAGCTGGGGTTAAACCATAATATATCCCAAGTGGAATTCAGCGGAGAATTAGAAAAGTACAAGGCAAATTTCCATTATTATCTCTCCAAGCAATGCATTCTCTGGGTAAATAGCTAAAGTGCTTTATTCATGGGTTGTTCAGTGTTCCTAAGACTGAGTAGGATCCCAGTTTTCATTATGACTGCAACCTAGAATACCAACAGCTTTTCACAAGCCTTCAGAATATCTCACAATCTATGAAAAAATTTCCTAATTTTTCCCCATCCAGCTCTTTTCATTTTTTTTTCTTGGAAACTATAGAATATTTCTTGTGTACTATTACTACTGTACAACTCTTCGTCTATATAAAATAGATACACTTACTCTTTAAAATAAGCCAGATTCATATTCATCTTTCTTCCTTACTTGCAGTTGTATTTGAATTAGGCTACGTATCAATAACCTAATCATATTGGTTAAGATTTTATTGACAGCAGTATACTGTTCTTTAAAAGTATTAACACTCTCTGCTGGACTGTTCTGCAGTCTGTCTTCAGTCATGAAATCATGAAGTCTTTTTCCTTTTGAAGAAAAAACAACAAAGACTGCAAAGGGTTCAGAGAAGCACTTTCAAGTTAGGAAACTATATGACCTTTATCTAAGCAGTTCATGCCATTCTCTAACAGTAAAAAAATTTCTTTAGACAATGAGCTTTTTGGCTGAGATTTCTCAGTTGTATTGTCTTCAGTTGGGTTAGAAATTCCTGCTTAAAGTCTCCTTTAGGCAACAACTTGTATATCTTCTGCCTTCCACATATCTTTTCCTACAGTACATGTGTGATAGATATAGGTAAAAATGCAAACATATTTTTTCATTCAGCTTGAAGCTAAAAGACAAATTTATTATTGTAATTTTTGCCAGATTGCCTGCTTATGCTTCTACCATAGTATCTGACTTGTAAATATTTGTCATGCTGTGAACAAAAGAAGGGAGGACAAAGTTAAATTCTGGAACTATGAACTGTACAACAATGTCATTCAGCTTCTGTTGTGAAATGAAACCTAGCACTTACTGGAAGAAAGAGAAGAAGAAGGGACCTGGATTTGGGATTTTATTTATTAAATTTTCTGGCAAACCCCCCACATATATATTGTAGACATAAGTTTTGGTCTGTGCCAACTTCTGGGATTTAGTAGGTACACGAAAATTATGTGCTGCTATTTGGCTGGACATCATGTCCTGAATATTGCCCTTGTATCTTCTCTATAGCAATCAAGGTTAGAGAACTAATAGGAACATAAATCTCCAACACAAAATTTGACCAATAAGCCACCTTTTTTTCATTTAGCCTTACTATTAGGGGTCCAATGAATGTATCTCAAATTCAAGACTCAAAACGATGAAAATTCTTCATATTTTCTACTAGAAAGTTCTTAGAAGTTGTTATTTGGTTTAGCCTACATAAAAAACAAAAAAGGAAAAATGTAGCCATTTTATATACAGAGACATATCAGCATCTGCTGGAACAAAAAAATGTAAAAAAGTAGAATGAAAATCATCAGTCAGGCAAATTGCAGTTTGTCATAACATAGAGTTTTTGTGTATTAGCAACACTACTGTGTAAACTCACACGGAAGCAAATGCTATTTGTGCTTCAAACAGTACAGGCCTGATCAAAAAACTTGATCAAGTTAATCAAAAGGCACTCATTGATTGAGAAGTGTCTTGGGTCAGTCCCTTTGTTTATATAAGTAACACTTCTATAGTTTTGCTCCTAGTCTTTGAAACGTAATTTCCATGTTGCCTATCAGAAAGGTTGCTGTATTAAAATTACTAGATGCAGGTGGTCCCTCTCTTCTAGGGCTAGCTCTGCCCAGAGAACACACACAGACCCCGGTGGGTGCAAGAGTGGTAGAAACCTTCCTGCTGCCGTTGGAAAAAGAGGCTGACTCCTTTGGGGGTCTGAATTCTCAGGGTTTATTGGTCTTGGCAAATTACCCTGAGAGGGACTGCCCAAAAGGAGCCCCTCTCTGGGGTGTGTAACACCTTTTAACAGGGGGAGGGACAGTAACAGAGAACCAATCAGAAGGGATAGGGTTTGGTTACAACTAGGGTAGACATTAACTGGGAGCAATGGGGAGAACTTGAGGGAGGGACAAACATGTAACAACGAATCACCAAGAAGAACTGGGAGAACTTTCCAGAACAAGGGGACAGATTTAAGGGAAATGGACAGGTGCCACAGGAGGGCACAGGGGAGATGGACAGGAGCTCAGGGAGGGGTGCATTAGGGAGGCGGACCAGGCAGAACCAAGTGCAAACAGCAAAAGAGGGTAGCTCAGAACAAACCAATACAAATGGAAAATCACAAAACCCAACAACTGGCTTCTGACACTGGAATTTAGTTTGTAAGATTTTATGAACAGCAAAATGTTCATCACAGGAACTTCTGTATAAGTGTGACATTTTATGCTTTATTTTCCTGCAATAAAATGCAAATTATACTTCTTTTGTGTCTTTATGTTTTCATGGTGACATCTGGGAATTTAGAAAATTCAGAATGGAATTCTGCTTCTGTTTTACCAAGAGGTTGTTGTTTTGATATTTACCATTGCAGTGTTGGAATTCTTTTATGCTGGACATCAGACATCATTTCCAGGGAGAAAATATAATATTTCAGAGCATTTTAGAAAGAAACTTGCATTTTTACATAGCCTCAGAGATCATTTTCTGCAAAACATACCTGGAAATCAAGAATGTCTTCTGAACAGAGTCACATTGCTCTGCTGGTGGTCTGAAAGCTGTAGCACTGAGACTGGGAGTAAAAATTATCTGATTAAAGGTATTCTCCCTGTAGAGCACATAAGTAAACATCATACCCCTGAGAATTTCTTCAGAGGTGACTGCTGAGGTAAAATGCCTGCTGTTGAACATCTAGTTTCCTTGAACTTGAATTTCCTTGAAATATTCTTTCTCCTTCACAAGCTTAGACTTCTACAATTTTGCCCTGATTCCTACTTGAATCTCTGTTTTACAGACCTGACCTAGTTTAAAGCAGTAAAAAAAAAAAAAAAAAAAAGTGGCCTTCTATGAGTATATCTGCAAGTAACATTAGACCAAATATATTCAAGATATGAAACAATCTAAAGATCTAAAGTTGCTAGGTTTGAGTCCCTAGGTGGCATTAACTGATGCAAGACTACTGGCTGTTAGCAGGCTCCCTTGTCTGCCCTTTTTTACAGAGGTTAGGAAAAAAAATAATTAAAATTTTTAATGTTTCCAAACCCACACCTTAAAAGGTGATAAGGAAAATGAAATGTCAGTGAGAAAAGGCATACAGGATAATTGCTGTATATTTTGGAAAATAAAACCCCAGACTTTGAGTTATAAGGCACAGGAATGTTGCATTTTAGAATTTTCTTAAGAAAAGCACATTTTCAGTAATTCTAAATTAGAAATACTGTTCTTGACACCAATGTAATTTTAGAATCACTTTTCTATAAGTAGTTTTCCAGAATAAGGTAGCTGTCTTCAATATTATACTAAGCAATTGCAACTGTAATGGTAACCTTTCATATAAATCACTGCTGCCTTTTGTGCATGGCTCCTAGAGGTTTGAAAATTTTTTGCTTGCTTTCTCAGCAAACCATTTCAAAATTAAGCCCTATATGAGTTACACATCTAAGATCAAAAAAAAATTCTTTCAACTCCAGCTCTAAATGGCCAATTTCCTGAAGCCAATAGTGCTCAGCCCTGAATAAGATAAAGGCCAGTACTAATATGAGTTAATTCATATGAAATGAAGATGCAGCAAAAACCAAAACCAACACAGTAAAACAGGCATTGTAATTGTTTCAAAATACAAAAATATCCCTGAGGTAAAATGTTCCGTCACCTATGTGCTGATTTTAATTTCAGATCAGGTAAAAATGCACATAGATGGGCTGTCAACACTGATGATAAAGATGATACTCCTGCTCTCTTAGAGTGCCTCATCACCATCACATTTACTATATGTGGCCTGATACTGTCTGATGAGAATTAATCGTGTTCCACTACAGAAAGTCATTTAGGGCTACTGATCTTCACAAAAGAGTCTTAATCAAGAGCATAGGTGAATCAGATTAATCAGTGTTCATGCTATGCTGCAGAAAGCATCAGATATTGGTGTACAGCCAAGGGTAATTTTTTTTTCCAGATATTTATTTAGTTTTTTGTTTTTTTTTTTTTTTTTTCTTATTGTACAGCTAAGGCGTGGAGTTTTTGAGTTCTGAATAGTCATAGTTTGTGTTTTGGAATAATGTGACCAGTTGAATTATCATTTGCATGTATCAGACAAAGCTCATGTATTAGTACCATCTAGCATACATTCCTAAATTTCTTGTGTAGTTAATTATAAAGGAGAGGGCATAATCAATTTATATTTGAGTTCTAAGTTACAGAAATATTTGAGAGAATGCAACAAAGTCACAGGAGGATTGACTGAAATTACCTAGGGAACATAAACCGCATGGCTTCTAAACTGTTCTGGAAGTCCAGACAACGTTGTTTTAGTTGATTGCTTCTTGGCTTCTGT
Source organism: Alaudala cheleensis (assembly GCA_013398995.1). Taxonomy (NCBI): domain Eukaryota; kingdom Metazoa; phylum Chordata; class Aves; order Passeriformes; family Alaudidae; genus Alaudala; species Alaudala cheleensis. The sequence continues at coordinate 850,327 of VWYE01028270.1, forward strand.
AAAGGTAGCAAAACATGAACACTGTGTGATTATTCAAAGTGTAGATATCCTTATCTGCTCTGTTAATGGTCTTTAGCTGAGATATAAGAGTGAAAGCACAGAGAGCCAAACCAATTTCTTTAAAAACACCTCCACTGAACAAGCCAGAAGAATGCAAGTTTTCTTGTTCAGATAAACTGGTCATTAAGTTTAAACACAGCTCATCATGTATTTATTGGGTTTTGATGCTACACTGAGAAGAGGACAAAAAAAAAATAAGATGACAGAGGAAAAACACAATAATTCAATAATTTAGCTGTCTTTTTGTTCTTTCTTTTATTCTCTTTCTTTTTAATTGGGAAAAAAAAAAAAGATGGAAGAAAACTTAAAAAATTGCAAACACAAGCAGTAATTAGTGTAAAACAATGTCCACAATGTACCTCAAAACCTAACTTGGAATGATAAGGATTTAAAATTGAAGAATAGCTGCACTCATGTCCATTTTAGCTTTAAGAATTTTTCTCACCTGTATAGTTTCTGGATAGAAATAAACTACTTTCAGGCTGGCTAATGAAAAGCACCAGCAGCATGGCATAGGTCACCACCAGTGTGATGTGTGCTCAAACTTCCTGACCTGGTGGTAATCTCTCATCAGTCTTCAGCAGCAGAGAGAAATCTGGCACACTGGCTTCCCGGTTTTCCTCTTTAAACCGGCAGAATTTGTAAGACAGTTGTGGAATTTATGGCAATAATAAATGACTAGATGTTTTTTCCAGTAAATACCCTTTCCAGTAAGTCAGTCAAGTCAAAGTGTTCATACATAGTTTATACACACACACAGGGGCAAATATATACAAATACACCAATGCACCTTAGTGAGCAGCCTAAGGACTTCAGACAGTACTCAGGGGCTTTCTTTCTTTGTGTTCTTTTTTGTTAATGAGCTTAAAACCCAGATGGGGGGAAACCAGAAGGTTTTTTCTAGACTTTACTTTGTCTTGAGTGACAAGTGATATATGGAAATCTACTAAATAGTTTTCATTATGTTCAAGTATTTTCTATTTCTTGCCAGACATAATCTACTATATTTCTAGTACCTTTTGTAATCAGTTCTTATTATGTATTTTAGTTTACATGACTAAAAAGCTTTGTTAGTGCTTGATTTAGAGCGGTTATAAGCATCCTGAAATAAACATATGTAGATATGAAAATGTTTCATGGGTCTCATACCTATGTCATGGCTAAAAGAAAAGTTTCTTAATTTAAAAAGTAAATTAAATAACATTATTATGACATAGCAAGGAAGGAACTAGCAGAAAAGAGTATTAGAATTTGTCATTCTTTTAATTATTTTTATTCCTTCAATAAAGAGTGAACAATTAATCTTGTCTGAATTAAAAAAAAAAAACAACAAAAAACTCACTAAAAGAGTTGTCAGTGAAATATAACATGGAATATTGCAGATTCTGTGTGACTCTATTTAACACACAGCAGTGAAAGGCTGAAATATAATTTAATTTGTCATTCATCACTAGGTTGGTCCCAAGTAGTATGAATGGTCTTTGTATGAACAGATAATTGATGAAGAGGATTTTAAGAAATATTTTTTAAAGTTTGTTTTCTTAAGTGGTTTTCTAACTATTGCATATTGTATGCTCTAAGATCCCATTAGAATAGGATCTCTGAGTATAGATCATAAAACGATGAAAATAATATGCATCTTTTAGCTGAAATTAGATACATCAACCTAAAATAGGTGAAATTAAAATAAATTATCATTAGTAATCTCTTAAAATAAATTATTTATTATTGGTTTAAACGCAAAAAACAACAAAGGAAGTGTGTGGGGGGAATGAATGAGTAAAAATACATTAAAAATAATTATTTCCTAAGTTTTACAAATGTGTTGAATGTCTTACAGTAAAAACTTGGGAAACTGACTTTATGATACTGATAGGAGTGTAAAGCTGGCACACACAAGTCATAACTGCAAATGTCAACCTTTAACCTTCTCAGCTGAAATGACTTCAAAGAACTCACTTGACCAAGGCATAACCTGAAAGCTAATGGGTTGAGATCATTCTGTTTCTGATGGCCTAAAAGGCACATGTGGGTCATGCCTCAGCACTCAGTTGTTAGTAAAGCTTCTTAGCACACATGAGACTGTGGGCATTGAAATCTTTATCTCAAAAAGAATTTTTAAAATTCCTCACACTGGCTGAGTTTCTCTGGCTCATTTGCTCTGCTTCCTTTCTCTGTGCAGAGAGAAAAAGGCAAGTAGAATTCATGCAGAACTGTGCTATACTATCAAGGAAAAAGCATAGGGACTGACTGTATACATTCCTTTATGGTTTTAAAGGCCAGCTACATTTTTTGCACTCAGTAAAGATCCCCTGCCCCAGTATAGCCCCCATTAACCTCTCTGTTTCATAGAGCACATATGCATGGGGAGAGCAGAGCCTGGAAGGAAGACCTGAGTATGACCTAAGGCAAGTGAAATTATTTGCACTGTTACATGAGACTATTCTGATGTTTTCTTCATATGTTGCTGATGTTTTAAGATGTATTAAGTTATATTGTTTGCTCACTTACCTCTTAAGGAAAGGAGGTAGAAATAAAAGCCTGAGGAAGGGAGGGAGGGAGAGATGGATGGATGGATGGATGGATGGATGGATGGATGGATGGATGGATGGATGGATGGAAGAATAAGGAAATCTCAGTTTGTGATTGAAACTCTGCTGGAATTTCGATGCTATTTTCTGTCTAACACCAGAGGATGGGTGCCTGAGACCACAGTTTAAAAGACATTTACAGACCTAAAACAACATTTCTCCTTTCTGGGGAGGTAAGAGTGGGACTATTTGTTAAGAGGTTCTTTGGGAAACAGTGATTTAACTCCTTCCAGAAGTTCAACTGTATTTGAGCTAAGTTTTAGTTTTGATAAAGGATAGCTAGGTAATTTTAGCTCAACCATCGGAGGAAAGGGTAAATTGTGAGAAGGAGCTGTGAAGTCTAGAGGTCAGAGATAACCAGATAAGAAAGGTAAGATGGCAGAAAGAGGTTAGAATGTTGAGACAGCAGTAGTTAGCTGCACAAGGATTCAAAAGGAAAAATCACGGACATGAAAAGGTATAAAATCCTAACAAAAAAAAAAGCAGGGACTCACAAGATGGCAACTCAGAAATACTGAGGATGAGCCCTTTCCAAGGAGGAATGGAATCTGACCCTTCCTGACAGTCTGATGACTGCCTGGACAGCAAAGGCTCACCTGTAGTAGTAATGGTTATTGTAATAGCTCAGTAACCCTTACTACCTATTTCGTGATTTAACTATTAAATAATTTCTTTGCAATATAAGCTGCAGATATCCTTGCAGAGGTACTTGGCACATTTTGAATGTCTTGTGCACAAAGTGACTCAGGGAGGAAGTGCAATGATCATGTATCAGACTAAGCTAGGGAAGCAAAAAGGGACAGAATATTCAGCGTTGCCACAATTTATCAAAATCAGCTGTAGCTGAAAACAGCCATTTTAAAAAGTATCACATATACTCTGTTTGCACACATTATCTACTACTCCTTTGCCCAAGTGGTCTTCATGCACCTCACCTGAAAGAGATGGGCTTCTTTATAGTTTTGTTTGTTTGTTTCCTTTTTCTGGCAAAGAAAATTTAATTATTAGCTGATTGAAGGAGGGTTAGAAAACATAACAAGACAATTGTCAGTAGTGTTGTTCATAGTGTTATGAAGTCTATTCTGGCTTGGGAGCTTGATCTTGGACATCAGGAGAAAAGGTCTACCTGGGAAAGTAGTGCAGAGCTGTAATAGACTATGCACAGGAGCTTCAGGATCATAGTCCTTGAAATTTTCTAGGGTTTGCCTAGACCCGACCTAGTGCTGGACATGGACCCAATATTAGATGAAGGTCAGGCAAGACGTCTTCCAAGATCCTTTCTCACCAAAAATTCTATGAAATACTGTACTCTTCAGGTAAATTGGGTGAAAAATATCAGTTGTCTTTGGTACAAAATGCCGAAAGGACAGACTGTAAGCAGTGTAACTCTTCTTTTAATTATCTATCTGCACATCTGTTTTGATGTTGATTACTGTCTACCAACTTGCAGATCAGAATGAAAGCTTGGTAAGGATGTTGCTGGCACTAACCATTTCTGACCTGAATCTCTCCTTCTGGCCATCAGGATTTTACAGCATGTATATTAGACTTAGCCGTTCTACCCCACCCTCTGTTTTATATTAATGTCCTTCATGCCTTAATCCTTTCTGACTTTATTCTGTCCTTCTAAATCAAATAATGACAGAAGAATGTTAGCTTTGAAGCACACTGCTTTCTAAACTATTTCTGCACCACAGAAGCTTAACCTGAATGTCACAGTGTAACTACAGTTAAGAAAAATGGTATGTGTGTATCTATTTGAAATCTGAATCTTCCCTTTAGGAATGTCTCTGGTAACTGAGGGAATATTATGAGGCAAATTCTTTCAGATATGATTCACAATTCACAATAAAAGCATTCATGCAGTAATATCAATTTATCATTTATTATCTTCACACTTGGAGTTGCTCCTGAACAATAAAATGAAGGGTTACTAACACTACCTTTCTTTCTTTGTACTAATACAAATTCTCAAGTGCTCAGCTGAAAAGTGCTACTAAAGAGGAACTTAAAGAGTAATTGAGAATTTGCTTGCTCTAAGAGGAGCAGGACATGAGAATTTGTTATGAGGAATATGAAATTCCAATGTTGTGCATCTCCTTTATTCAAAATATATCCAGCAAGGGAAAAACAAAATCTAAAATCCCAGCTTTATGCAAATTGCTTAATAGATTAAAGAACTTCTAGAATAGTGAATTACAGCTATCTTTGTTATTTCATTTAGGTTGCCACCATTCTGTGTTTAAAAGGGGGTTTACTAATTTTATTAATCTTATTATAGGTGATGAGTATGTTGTTCACATGGGCATGCAGATTCCACATACCCTGAAAACTGAAAAGCAAATATATAGATGATAAAGAAAAAAACTGATTCACAATAAATTCTGAGTCAAACTGAGTTTGTATTGTGTTTTAATGACTACTGAATGTACACTCTATAACAAATATGTTGCAGAACAAATATGTATAGCAATCCAGTCATAATAAAATATGTAGTGTATACATTTCTTCATCCATGAGTACACTTTTTCAAGCATCAAATTTTACCCTAAGTCTCATAATTTCAGTTGTAAAAAAATAATGAAAATGTTGTGAATTTATTAAGTACATTTGAGAATTGTTAGATTGTCTCATGTGATTCCATTTTCCACTGTTGCTTATTTATTTAACTTATAAATTTGTTCAAAATAGTGATATGAATCCCCCCTAAATTCACTATTCTTTTGTAAATTACATTCATTACAACAATATGGTCTCAGAAACTGGATCAGAAAAGTTCAGTAAAATTTAGCAGCTTAATGATGGATCTTGGTAACTTAGTAAATGAAAATCCTTAGCAGGAAGGTGCCATAAAACTTCCCCCATTTTCATCCATGCAAAAAGAGCCCCATAAATAAATTTGAAAAAGAAATAATCAGGGGACAATGGAAAATACTCTTACAAAGGCAATCCAAGGGCCACCCGTGAAGAAAGTCCAGTGCAAAAAGGAGGGAACAAGGGAAATAAAGCTTCACTCACTTTTTATCCCAGCACAGAGGGAAGATGCCCAATTTTTCCCTTTACATGCCTCATTTCATCCTATTCCCATCATCATTCCAGTGACATTTACTTGAAGTGAAGGATGTGAAATCAAAGGCCAGGAAAATGAGACAGAATAGTCCCTCCTATGCCTACCCTCCCTATGCCCTTATGTTACATCTGGGACTCTTGCAACTGGAGACTCTTTTTCTCTCCCTCTCTCCTTCTCCTTCCTTCTTCCTCCCCTCTTACCTTTTCCTCAACATATATTTTAAGCCTGATCAAAAAATCCAGTCAAAGCCTTGCCACATGCTTTATTCTTTCTGGATGCTTTCATGTAAACGTTGTTTCTTACTAAACTGCCTCAGAACTCTACCATCACTTCCATGCACCACCAATAGTATATCCAACTGCTTTCTCCTGCTAAGCAAGATGGGACATTTCAAGCATTTTCCTTCATTCACAGAATAATTTAGGACTGATCTATACTTGAAAGGAGCTGACTTGCAATTACTACTGCTGGTGTGTCCCTTTATGCAGAAATGTCTAGCAGTATCATTAATATAGCAAGTGACTTGTGCTTTATTTGCAACACAGCCACATGCACTGGACAGAAGCTTTTGAAATGAAAGTATAATCTGGTGATTATTTGAAAGAGAAAAAAATAACTGCTCATAATAAGTCAAAGGAATTAGGTTCTGACAGGTGAGTTCCCAGTGGAGGGCGAGTAAAAATTATTGTCTTCACTTTAATTTGTGAAGTGGGGCATCTCAATAATATAATAATTCCTTTACTTGTCCTATGCACACAAAAATGTTGCTGCAGAACCTAAACAGATATGTAAGCACTTCTAAGAAAATAACAAAATGCTAATAATTGAGAAAGGACACATTTTTATGGATGGCCATATTCACAAAACTTACCCATGAGGCTTCTGAAGTGTCCATATCAGCATATCCATATCAAGAGAAATATCCGTGCCAACATTCAGTCAAGACTGTGTTTATATTGCTTGTAAGCAGCACAGAATGCTGCTGTAAACTCCTTCCAGCCAAGCCTTTAATATCACTGAAACAATGTTGGAACCTCCAAGACTAGCAACTATCAGGATTCACGGAAATGTTGAAAGACAATGATAAGCATGTAAAAAAAAATCAAACAAACCCAAAACAACAACAACAACAACAAAAAAAAAAAAAGCAAAAAAAACCCCTCAAAAACTAATCACATTCCTGGAAATCAGCTATAACTTCTGTACCCTGATTTCCATTTCACTGGAGTATTGTCTACACCAGTTCTGAGGATGCAGAAAACTTTTATTTTTGTGTACTCTCAGCCACTGAGAGCAAGAGACTTCTTAGTAGGCAGAATGGGGAGCATTCTGGGGAGAATATGGCCTAGAAAAAAATGATGACTGAAAGGTAAGCATGTAGTTTGAGGCAGTGAGGACTAGGAATGAATGCAATATGACGGGAACAAGCAGAAGAAAGGTAGACAAAGCAGTTGGAAAGGTTTTCCCAGAGTGTAACCAGAACAGTATTCTTGTCATACAGGAATGCTGCATCACACACATTAGCAGCTCAGCATCACAAGGTACAGAAAGTTAAAGAAAACACAGAATGTCAGAATATGACAATTCAGACATGACATTTCTGTAACTGAGGCACGTAAGGGAGCAGTATATCTTTTTACTTTCAGTATTGGAGTGGTTATATTCCTGCTATTAGAGAAAAGGGATGCTTGGAGAACTCTTTGGTTTAAGCCTGGCAAAGCATTCAAACTCATTTCCCAGATTTGTGCCAAGCTGCCTGACAATATTTTGTGATCACATCCCCCAAAACCCATTCATGAATATATAAAACATTATCTGACAAAACGTTTCCAAGTTCTTCAAGCCTGCTACTGAAGAAAACAAAATAATCCTATTAAATATTTTCTGTCTGCCCTTATTGTTGTACAGCAACACAGTTCTCAAGCAATACCATTTTCTCCAAGCTCTGTAATAAGCCATTACCAGCTTTTGTGCAGCTGCCACTGCTGCTGACTGGCTTTTGTACAAAAGAGTCATTGCCAATTTACTGTTTTGCCCTGCATTTCCCAGGGCAAGAGCTCTTACAATGGAAAGATTCTGAAGCTGGTCATCCAAGCCTGTCCCAGGTCATCTCAGAAGCTGGCCTATTTGCAATAAATGACTTCAACTGTGAATACATTGCCAACTTATGGAAACTTTGGGGAGTTAAAAGAGATGAATTCACATCTGAACTAAATCAGGGAAAAAAAATCCAACAAAAAACCCCAAACAAACAGACAAAAAACAAACCCAAAACAAGCAAAACACAAACAAACAAAAATTCACCCAAAGACACGTAACCTGAGGAATTGTTTTATTTAATTATTGTTGAGCCCTTAAGGTGCAGCATTGTGAATCCAAAGGACTGCATGAGTATTTCAACCACTTACCCTCAATGTCTCACCTTTCACTACTACTCATCATGCCTTAACTGCTTCTCCACCTTGCTAGATTGTTCTCTCCTTTTTAATGGGATTGGAAAAATGGTAACATATTTTGAGAGATTCCTTGCCAAGTTATTTTGAAAGACCCCTTCCTAGCTTGCCCTAAACTTTAAAAAAGCCACAGAAAAGAAACCCCAGGTTTTATTTATGTTGCACTAAAACTTAGTTTCGGTTGTACCATTCATGCTCCTGTTACGTTATTTGCATTATGAATGTCATCTGTCTTGGGGAATTACAGTATCTAATACTAGAGATATTGTGCATCAGCTTGGCAAAAACTCCATCTGAAAATAAAATACATAACTCTCATTTGATATATATTTATTGCTTTAAAAATCACATTTCCTGCATTTAGCTACAACTCAGCAAGTATGTAGTTTACTTGATTTAAGGAGCTAAAATTCTGACNACACAAACAAACAAAAATTCACCCAAAGACACGTAACCTGAGGAATTAATTGTTTTATTTAATTATTATTGAGCCCTTAAGGTGCAGCATGAGAAAATGTGCATTGTGAATCCAAAGGACTTCATGAGAATTTCAACCACTTACCCTCAATGTCTCACCTTTCACTACTACTCATCATGCCTTAACTGCTTCTCCACCTTGCTAGATTGTTCTCTCCTTTTTAATGGGATTGGAAAAATGGTAACATATTTTGAGAGATTCCTTGCCAAGTTATTTTGAAAGACCCCTTCCTAGCTTGCCCTAAACTTTAAAAAAGCCACAGAAAAAAACCACCAGGTTTTATTTATGTTGCACTAAAACTTAGTTTCGGTTGTACCATTCATGCTCCTGTTACGTTATTTGCATTATGAATGTCATCTGTCTTGGGGAATTACAGTATCTAATACTAGAGATATTGTGCATCAGCTTGGCAAAAACTCCATCTGAAAATAAAATACATAACTCTCATTTGATATATATTTATTGCTTTAAAAATCACATTTCCTGCATTTAGCTACAACTCAGCAAGTATGTAGTTTACTTGATTTAAGGAGCTAAAATTCTGACTGCTTGCAGTTATGGCACCACAGGCAATTTTATTTTTTTATTTTTAAGCAAAACAACTTCAGTTCTTGAAGCTTTCAGCAGATAAGTAGGAAATGCACAAGAAAACAAACAAAAAAAAAAATAGAGGGCTTGATCCTACATTATTTGGTTTACAGGGGGAAAATAACAGAAAAGCCCAATGATGCATTAACAACAGCCTCTAAATGTCCTGCTTATCAGCCAAACTAAGGCCCACAAGACACAAGACAGGAACAGAAGGTAAGCACTTTTTTTTTTTAACGTGTAAAGCTTTGGGAAGAATTGAATTCAAACAGTCACAGATGTTTAGACAAATACAGTGTTTCCACAACGAACACTGCAAAGATGGAGGGAGGAGTTGTGTGTGTATGTTAACTTTAAATTAACTTGCTCAGGACTAAAAGCAGCCTAGCTGTAAAGCAATTATCATTGTCCAGGAAAATTTTCCTTGCTTCTAATGTGAATTAGTTCCTTCATAGCAAGTCAGAAATGTAAACTCTAACATTTTGTAGAGGGAGTATTCTGAGGACATATAATTTGAGTAGTCTTTTATTCTTAGCTTACTTATTGCTCCCATTCTCTTGTCCTGTTACTCTGAGAGATGATTTATAAAACAGGCGTTTCTTTTCAGCAAATATCACAGCACTGAGGTATGAACAGTCAAGTGAAAAGTTGTGACATAATTTTCTTAATACAAAGCATAAAACCTCTCAGGTTAGAGCAATTTTGCCCAGGGGATGCATCTAATTGTTAACAATTCCATTTAATAGCAGCTAAGCACATGTTAAATGGTACATTTTCACCCATGTCCTTTGCCTTCATTCCTATAGGCAAGAACAAATATTAAGATTCTGAAGTGCTTGTACTGAAAACATTTTAACATTCACATATTATATTAAAGAATAAATTTGGGGTTTAGACAATTTTAAAATACCTAATTTAACTTGTTTCTAAGCCTTCTGAAGTTAATTTTACCCTAGTTACTCCAATATGTATTTTAGCTTTGGGCTGCTTACCAGTGAATTCCATTAATTATGAACAAATTATCAAGGACAACAGTAAACCTGCTTATATGGTCTGATTGAAGATGGTAAAATATTTTGATTGTGATGGAATGAGAATAGGTCCGTTTCTAATAAATTTGTAGCTGGTGAGAATTAAAATGAAGGTTAGGACAGTCTAAAATATATTCACTTTAAATTCAGACAATAAATGTTATCTGATTTATGATGGCATGGCTGATCATTAAATGTAAGAAAAATGAAATTAAGAATATAATGGGAGATATATACCCAAGACCATGACTGATATCAATAACCAATTCAACAAACACATATAGACTGAACCATCATAACTGTGACTGGGGTCAGGCAGAAGATCAAAAACTGAGTTGTTGTTTTTTTTTTCTCTTATTCAGCTGCTTTGTGAGAAGTGGTTCAGGATATTGCAATCGCACTGCTGAGAAGGTAGAGTTCTTCCAGGTGTATGATTATATCTGTGTTTGTAGTTGTTCTCTCATTCCCACTGTCTCTCAAAACCAGTCATTCAGGAGTGAAAATTATGAAAGCTTAAATGGTGCAAGCAAGGTGAAAGCAAAAAGGGCAACAACACATGATTTTCTGGCTTTCCATTAGGTTCCTACACTTCTGAAAATTTCCTCACTGTCCATTATCACAAATTGCTTATAATATACGGCACAATTTAATCAATAAATATAAATGGGTGGAAGGTTTTTTTCAGAATTTGATGATAGGTTCTTTATTTCTGAGTGTTTCCATTACATGATACTTTTCCCTTCAACTAAAGAGCTAAAATGGAAATTTCAGTTTTTCTTTTAAATCACTGAGACATTGTTAACAGTTTTATTCAATTTCTGTAATTATTTCACGACTCTTTCAAAACTGTTATTTAGAACATTGTCTTTTATACTTCTTTTTCCATGACATTTTCCTTTAGGAGAGACGAAACAAAAGTTTGAAAGAGAAAGACAGCATTGACCACTTAAACAGTTTAACAAGTCTCAAAACACAAGCAAAAGAGATTCTTTAGAGATCTGTCTTGTGGGGAACAGAAAAATTGTACTGCCTCTTTGCATAAAAGGAGAAATTGCACACTTTTTCAGACAAATAAAAAAAACCTATATAGTCTTGGTATGGGTTAATCTGTTGGTACACAATATTGTTTCTACTTGAAGAAAATTTTGAAAAAATATTTATGAGGTCAGGCTGTTCTCGTAGAAGGGGGTTTGATAGTAAGAGCAGAAAATGGAGAAAGTATATCAGGCTTTCAGTGATGAAACAAAGAGAAAGGAGGAAGAAAAAAATGGGGAAAAAAGGGAATTGTATTTTATGTAAAAAAAAAAGAAATTATGTGCAGGGACATAAAGATAAGAGAATGAGTTATAATATGGTAAAGGACAGAGAAAATAACAAAGTTATGAAAACAAAGTTCAATTAAGTTGTCAGAGTACACATTAAAGCAGCAAAACTGAAGATTTGAACAAATGCATAAAGTGGGGTTGCCTCGGTTTTCTGGTCTTTGATGTGAAGTAGTTCTGTGAGTGCAAAGTGGAATATTGAAAATTATAAGTTTGTCAAAACAAGTTTTTAAAAGGAAAAAAGAAAAGCATTAAAAAGTCAAGACATAAAAAATAGTGAATTGTAAGGTGAATCAGCCAAAGGCAGGAGGGAATTGAAAGAAAATAAAAAGGGCAAAAAAGTTGGTGAAAGGTCTAGAGAATAGGTTGTGTGAGGAGCAGCTGAGAGACCCCATATTTTTTAGCCTGGAAAAGAGGAGGTCTCATTGCTCTCTGCTATTCCCTAAAAGGAAGGTGAGACCATGGTGGGGTCAACCTCTTCTCCTAGTAACCAGTGACAGGATAAGAGGAAAGCGATTCAGGCTGTGCCAGGAGAGGTTCAGGCTGGACATCAGGAAGAATTTCTTCAGTGAAAGGGTGATTAAATGTTGGAACAAGCTGCCCAGGGGAGTGGTGGAGTCATCATCCCTGGAACTGTCCAGGAAATGACTGGATATGGTATATAATGCTGTGGTTTAGTTGACATGGTGGTGTTGGGTCAAAGGTTGACCCAATTATTTTAAAGGTCTTTTCCAGTTTTTATGAGTCTATGATTCTATGAAAAGAAGTCCACCACTCTTGCTGTATTAAAACCCCAAAAAAGTGAGAAACTAAGTGCAGTGGACGTCTGTGTAAAACTATCTCTCATATGTGTAGGTGACTGGATTTCAGGGTAGTGTTTCCATTTTCACAAGTGCCACATCGACACCTTTTAGTAAAAGGAAAGGCTACAAATGAAATTATGTAGCTTTTTAAGCTTGGATGGAAATTTTCCATGGCAACCTGACTTTTCCTTTCCTCAGCAGAAGCTTTTAAAAAGTATCACTGGCAAAACAACAACAACAAAAAGAAATTATGCAGAAGATGACCCTGTGTGTAATGTGGAGAGAATTTGTCTTCATGTAGAAAGAAGGACCAGGCAGTGTTTAAAGATGATGAGGTCAAGTGTACTCTTTTGCTGGAGTGTAGGAGAGCTGAAAGAAGATAGAGCTAGGAAGTGCATAACTAATGATATTACAACAGAGAAGGCAAACTGGTCAAATACCAGGCTGAGTAAAGACTAAGAAAATGCATGAGAGAGTAGAGTCAACATAAAATGGACACTTGATTGAAGGAGGAAAAGGGTTAATATAGACAATTTTACAAGAAATGGGGAAGAAAGTGAAAGAAATTCAGGCAAATAGAATGACATGAAGGAACTTCATTGACTCTGGCTGATGCAAGTGAAAAAATAGGATCTTTGTAAAGAAGAGCAGCAATTGCCCTGTTTTCATTAAGACTTTGTTATGACTTTTGTGTATTTCAACAAGTGGAACTTTACAAAAGCCTGTATTTTGGGTGACATTTCAAAAGCATGAGACTTGCAGTCAGGTAGAAATACACAGAATCACAGAATCACTAAGTTGGAAGAGACCTTCAAGTTCATAGAGTCCAACCCAACATCTTAACTAAACCATGACACCAAGAGCCACAGACAATCTTTTTTAAAACACATCCAGGGATGGGGACTCCACTACCTCTCCAGGTAGACAATTCCAGTATTTTATCACTCCTTCCGTAAAAATATTTTTCCTAATATCCAACCCATATATCCCTTGGTGCAGCTTGAGACTGTATCCTCTAGATCTGTCANGGGACATAAAGATAAGAGAATGAGTTATAATATGGTAAAGGACAGAGAAAATAACAAAGTTATGAAAACAAAGTTCAATTAAGTTGTCAGAGTACACATTAAAGCAGCAAAACTGAAGATTTGAACAAATGCATAAAGTGGGGTTGCCTCGGTTTTCTGGTCTTTGATGTGAAGTAGTTCTGTGAGTGCAAAGTGGAATATTGAAAATTATAAGTTTGTCAAAACAAATTTTTAAAAGGAAAAAAGAAAAGCATTAAAAAGTCAAGACATAAAAAATAGTGAATTGTAAGGTGAATCAGCCAAAGGCAGGAGGGAATTGAAAGAAAATAAAAAGGGCAAAAAAGTTGGTGAAAGGTCTAGAGAATAGGTTGTGTGAGGAGCAGCTGAGAGACCCCATATTTTTTAGCCTGGAAAAGAGGAGGTCTCATTGCTCTCTGCTATTCCCTAAAAGGAAGGTGAGACCATGGTGGGGTCAACCTCTTCTCCTAGTAACCAGTGACAGGATAAGAGGAAAGCGATTCAGGCTGTGCCAGGAGAGGTTCAGGCTGGACATCAGGAAGAATTTCTTCAGTGAAAGGGTGATTAAATGTTGGAACAAGCTGCCCAGGGGAGTGGTGGAGTCATCATCCCTGGAACTGTCCAGGAAATGACTGGATATGGTATATAATGCTGTGGTTTAGTTGACATGGTGGTGTTGGGTCAAAGGTTGACCCAATTATTTTAAAGGTCTTTTCCAGTCTTTATGAGTCTATGATTCTATGAAAAGAAGTCCACCACTCTTGCTGTATTAAAACCCCAAAAAAGTGAGAAACTAAGTGCAGTGGACGTCTGTGTAAAACTATCTCTCATATGTGTAGGTGACTGGATTTCAGGGTAGTGTTTCCATTTTCACAAGTGCCACATCGACACCTTTTAGTAAAAGGAAAGGCTACAAATGAAATTATGTAGCTTTTTAAGCTTGGATGGAAATTTTCCATGGCAACCTGACTTTTCCTTTCCTCAGCAGAAGCTTTTAAAAAGTATCACTGGCAAAACAACAACAACAAAAAGAAATTATGCAGAAGATGACCCTGTGTGTAATGTGGAGAGAATTTGTCTTCATGTAGAAAGAAGGACCAGGCAGTGTTTAAAGATGATGAGGTCAAGTGTACTCTTTTGCTGGAGTGTAGGAGAGCTGAAAGAAGATAGAGCTAGGAAGTGCATAACTAATGATATTACAACAGAGAAGGCAAACTGGTCAAATACCAGGCTGAGTAAAGACTAAGAAAATGCATGAGAGAGTAGAGTCAACATAAAATGGACACTTGATTGAAGGAGGAAAAGGGTTAATATAGACAATTTTACAAGAAATGGGGAAGAAAGTGAAAGAAATTCAGGCAAATAGAATGACATGAAGGAACTTCATTGACTCTGGCTGATGCAAGTTAAAAAATAGGATCTTTGTAAAGAAGAGCAGCAATTGCCCTGTTTTCATTAAGACTTTGTTATGACTTTTGTGTATTTCAACAAGTGGAACTTTACAAAAGCCTGTATTTTGGGTGACATTTCAAAAGCATGAGACTTGCAGTCAGGTAGAAATACACAGAATCACAGAATCACTAAGTTGGAAGAGACCTTCAAGTTCATAGAGTCCAACCCAACATCTTAACTAAACCATGACACCAAGAGCCACAGACAATCTTTTTTAAAACACATCCAGGGATGGGGACTCCACTACCTCTCCAGGTAGACAATTCCAGTATTTTATCACTCCTTCCGTAAAAATATTTTTCCTAATATCCAACCCATATATCCCTTGGTGCAGCTTGAGACTGTATCCTCTAGATCTGTCAGCCACTGCCTAGAGAAAGAGACCAGCCCCCACCTGACCACAGCCACCTTTCAGGAGGTTGTAGACAGTGATAAGGTCACCTCTGAGTCTCCTTTTCTCCA
>VWYE01028270.1:868166-900307 GCA_013398995.1 Alaudala cheleensis
TCTATAATTACCAGGATCCTCCTTTGCACCCTTTTTGTGAATGGGTGACACACTGGCCAGTTTCCAGTCATCTGGAACCTCACCAGTGAGCCAGGACTGTTGGCAAATGATGGAGAGTGGCTTTGCAAGCTCATCTGCCAGCTCCCTCATCACCCTGGGATGGATCCCATCTGGGCCCATAGATTAATGAATATCCAAGTGGCTCAGCAGTTCTCTGACTGTCTCCTCTTGGATAACATGGGCACCATTCTGCTCCCTGACACCATCTGCCAACCCAGGAGGACAGCTGTCCTGAGGACAAGACCTCTTCCCACTAAAGGCTGAGGCAAAGAAGGCGATAAGTAGTTTCACCTTCTCCTCATCTGCAGTTATTAAGTTCCCTCCTGCATCCAATAGAGAGCAAAGGTTGTTCTCACCCCTCCTTTTGCCATTAATGTATTTGTAAAAACATTTCTTTATTATCCTTTATAGAAGTTTCCAAATTAAGTTTGAACTGATCTTTGGCCTCTCTATTTTTTTGCCTACATGCCCTAGCAACCCCCTTAAATACTTCCTGAGAGACTTAACCCTCCTTCCAAAGATGATACATCCTCTTTTTATTCCTAAGTTACTTCAAAAACTCGTTGCCCATCCAGGCTGGACATTTGCCTCATTGACTCATCTTTCGGCACACAGGGACAGTCCTTGACTTTAAGCAAGCAATTTCACTCTAGAAACTCCATGTCAAAAACAATTTAATGTTATGAAGTGCTGTAAGATTCTTAGAATGAGGATTAAATAAGAGTGCAATATACTTTACTGCATTTTTCTGCTTCATGGAGACTCTGAAGGACTGTTTAGCAACATTAAGTCTTACTTTTTCAAAAGAGTTCATTTATTGGTCGCATAAGGTGGAAACAGAGAAGGTAGGACAAACTGGCAGTAGAGTTGGTCACATGGAACAATTCTCATCTTTTAAAGTGTAACATAAGATTAAAGATAGCACAAGTTTTACCAGACAGTGTATTTGTTGTTTGGAAATCACCGATTGCATTCTTGCCTGTAAAAGGAAAAATTGGAAGTCAAAAATATAGGTATTGTACCGCAATGCACATATTCCCAAAGAATGAAGGACCACATTTTTCTTATATTTATATTACAGTAATTTAAGCAATACTTAAGACAAAAATAAATCATAATTTTACCTTAGATTCACTAAGCCAAGATTTACTGTCCAGTTCATCCTTTTCTCTTCTCATAGTCACAAACAACTCAGGAATTTTGAAGACTGGTAACTGACTCTCAGTTTTTAAAGATCCTTATCCTAAGAGATCTGGTATCTAATTCCATAAGAATAGGGAGGATATGTCTATTCCAGCTTTGATTGAAATAAGTCCATTACTTTATTTTCAGTGTGCTTACTCCAATCCTTTTAAATCAGGAGTTAATAACATGCAGTAGAAAAATTATTTCTAAAGTACATGTTCACTTTGCACCTAGTAAACCATAATATATCACACATGTGGCTGCTGCATTTTCTGTGTCCCTTTGTCCTATCACTGACCTTATAAATATGTATTCATATCAATTCAGTACTAAGCACTTGTGATTGGAATTAGTATTAGTGCATATTTAGAACTAATTAAACAAGTGAAAAAATTAGAGGTGCTTGTTATAAAGACAATAACATAAAAGTGACTTGAGTTCTAAGGCAGAAATATTCAGGGTCTTGGGATGAAAACCCTCACCTTGTAGGTATTTTTAGAATCATGCCGATTTGGCAGCTAGCCATTTTTTTCCCTGCATATATAGTTTAATAATGTTTCAAATTTAACAAGTAAACATCCTGATTAGAAATATATAATGATCTATACCTCTTCAAGATTTCAGAATTTCATTGTTCTCTGTATGCATTAAAGACTATGTGATCTTGAAAGACTGCTAGAAGGACACTTACCAAGTCAGGGGATTACAGCATGGTAGCATTAAATTTTTAGAAGAAATAGCTAAAAATGAAACAAGCCAAAAATCCCTTTCATCCAAATTTGTTTAAATATACATGTATAAAATGAGTGGAAATATACTTTTGTGCTAATTTGATTAATGAAGGAAAATCCCATTTCTGCCTGTGGTATGTAGTTATCAGAAAGGCAGAAAATCAAAATAGATCTTGTTTTCATCTTACAGACTTTAACTGTTGTGAAACATAGGGATTAGTATCATTAAAGTCTTCTACCTCAGATAATTAACCATGTAATTGGTTGAAATAAAAGGGCATTCCATTATTCCCTACAGTCAGGCTTACTTATCTGCTTACTTCTGTTAGTTAGGAGGCAAAGAAAAAGGTAGGAGGTATACCCTTTACAAGAGAAGGAAAAGTCCTGTTGCAGATTTTCACCTAGTAGTCCAATGGTTCTCTGCAAAATAAACCAACTAGTTCATCTGACTTTTTCCAAATCAATCCCAGTTCATCAGAACCTTTTTTCCTAACTTTAAATAAATGCTAACCCATTTGATCACATATCTTCTTTTACTAGGCTGATTGCAATTACTTTGTTATGGCTTTTGGCTAAACATTACTCATGCTGTGTTTACTCATTGAAGTTCACACTTCTCTTGCTGTACCTGGATCACGCAGTCTGCTTAGAACTGGAAGTAGAAATTAAAAATATTTTCTGAAATTCTGGTGATCAGTACTATAATTTCACTTAACTTCAGATGCAAAATCACTTTTAAAAATGCATCCTTAATCATCTTAATATAGAAGCACGTCAAATGATAGAGCTCCATAAATATAAAGCATATAAAATCATCTGTGCGTCTAAAAAAGATTTGCTGTTTCATTTCCACTTAGCCTATAATCAGTAATACAACTATGTACATGCTGTGTAATATGTATAGCTACATAGAGTTAATATGTGGCTCTGTGTCAGGGCTTTCTTCAGCTGCTCAGCTGCTTGCAGCTAATGGACTGTAGCAATCTTCCTTACCAAAGTGTTTGGATCTAACCCTCCCACCAAGTCATTTTCTCTGCCACCCTAATACTAAATAGTGCATGACAGCTTGGTTATGAGTGTTACTTAGGGGCTGTCACAACTGAATGGTATAAATCACAGAAGTCTTCTTCTGAACCAGGACACTAGCACTGAAGGTTATAAACACAAGAATGGAGCTCACTTGTAGTGCCATCTGTCCTTCCAAAATAATATGGAACATAACTTGTGTGAATGTACAAGGGCACAGTGACACCCTTGAGCTGTTACATTTACTACACATTTTTGGTATTTTTAACCTACCCCTGTGAAGATGAAAAGTTACTAACCGTTGTGTCATTGAATTGATGCTTGCAGAATCAGATATGATCAGCTAGGGAAGTAGAGTTTAGAAAGAATTTTATGGGAAGTTGAAAGTTATACTGTTGTCTCTTAAGGATTCTGTATTTCTTGAAGTTTCATTTGTTCTTCACCTAAATGCTTCTCTCATTGTAAATGAAATATCTATGTGACTTTTGACTAAACTTATTTACAAATAGTTGCAGCATTAAAGATATTGATAAAAGAATCCAAGGCTACTTGATACATATTTACCGTAGTACACCCTTCAGTTTCTTCCCTTTCATTTTTATTGGATTTTAAGATAGTGACTCAAAGTGAATTTCCCCTTTTATTTGTGTGTTAGTCCCTCTGAAATATTGTAATTCTTGAAACAGGCCACAGAAATTTTTAATACGGTGTTGAGATGCAAGAGTTTTTTTAATTGGTTGGAAGTATCTACAAACATTAATCAATCCATTGATGTGAGACAAAAAAATCTTTTAAGATCAATTTAAAATCAATAGGCTTGGGAACCACCCTTGCTGCTCCTATGTCCTGTGTTGTCTGGGGACTCTGAGGGTGGAGCTCTCACTGTCAGGGTGCTGCAGAAGTACTGCATGCCAGGAGTTTGGGAGGAGGCTAGGGCCAGCCCTCATTGACCATTTTGTGACCAGAGGACCAGATCAAACTTCTCACTGGGGCCTCTTCTCTGCTGAGTTTTGTGATCTTTTCTAGGACCTCACCCTTTCTTCTGGATATGTCAGACATGGCCTTTATGGAGCTGAGGTTTCTGCTTGGGGCTGATGCTGCTCTGTGAACGCTCAGCACAGGACACAGTTTCCTGGCACACCCTTAGGGGAATAGGAGGGAAACTGTTCAAAGCCCACACTCCAACTGCTTCCCTTGGCAGCAGGATGGAAAAGGTGAAGTGGTAGATGAGGTTGGCAAACCTGTCTCCACAGAGGCAGGTGGTGTGGAGCCTGTAGGGAAGATTGGTCTGGGGACAAAAAGTGGGAGAGAACAACTCTTAGGGAGGAGAGTCATTATCTGGGCCCACAGGGCAATGGCCACAGAGTGCAGCTGTGGAAGCAGGACCCTGCCAAGCCTTGAAACTTTGTGCCAGGTAATCTGGGGCTGTTTCCACTATGGATATCCCCAGGAAGCAGAATCTTTGATCCCATTTGCAGCCTTGCTCTACCACCTTCCCAGGAACAGCAGTGAAATTGGCCAACATGTAGTTCACTGCATCTTCCTTCTTGCCCTTGAAGATTGGATTGATTTTTTTTTTGTTGTTTTTGTTCACACCTCATGACCTTTCCTAAGTCAATATGATGCTTTATTTTCATTGAAAATTTTATTTTCACTTCTATATCAATGAAGTAAAACAACATAAGCTGGATACAATAATAAAAATTCTACCAGTTGGTTTCATATTTTTAGTTACTCAGCATGCATTCCCTTAGTAAGTTCAGTGCAGACCCTGTCTCAAGTGAAGCAGGTGGTGCCAGCAGCCAGCTATTGAGGTGAGCCACAGCTGCAGTCATTAAGCTGAAAGTACTTGCTTGTCCAGAAGGTCTGATGGGTAGACATCAGCTGGGGAGAGTCCATGATCAAATCAAATCATTCTGATAATTTCCATCTGAAGATACAGAATGAATGGTTGGCTAGAAATACACCTTTAAATCACAGCAGAGATTCTAATGGATCTGTCAGAGAGAGTTCTACAGAGAGGTTAAAACTGGCTGTCATTCCACAGCATTAGCAAAAGGAATGAAATCCTTTGGCAGAATTATATGATTTTTGTTTAGAGATAACAGTGAGCTGTTGCCTTTAAAAAATGTATGCCTACAGCATTCAATGAATTTTAATACCTATTAAACTAAGGTGATATATCATTATTTATTTTCAGTCATTTCTGTACTATACTATTTATTTGATCCATTTCCACTCAGCAAAATTAAGACATGCTTGGAGAAGGAGTAATCAGGAAAACATTAAACGTGCTAGACACAGACACATAAGGTGAAATTTTTAATGGAAATTTTAACTATAAAATTTTATAGAAAAAATATGGAAATTAAACTAATAAAAATGTTGTAAACCTTTAAACAGAATCAAAATTAACAGTTTTGTCAAGTTTTGAATTGGCTTACACTTTGTTTTCATATGCATCAAAGACGTCTACTTCAGAAACATTTCCTCCTATTATGTTAGATTTAATAAAAGAGGAAAAAAGTCTATGCAATAGAACAGAAAATGATAATCCTTCCACCAGGGGCATTCTGAATTATGCTGTGTGACAACTTTCCCAGCTGGGACTCCAGGTGGCTATAAGTATGCCATGGCAGTAATAAAGCAGACTGCATTTACCCACACAAGCTCTGGTCTGGAGTACGTATTTAAAACTCAATTTTTTAAAGTGTAAATTTAAATGTTATGTTGGCCTGCTGTCTCTAAATGCACACATATCTTCTTTTACACATAAGAGCTACACTAATCTCTACAGAGAACACTCTCTTGGATTAGTTAAGCCTAAACGTAAAGAATGGGTACAATTAATCTCTAACAGTCAAAGATGATTTTCTACAAAAACCAAACCAAATGGAACCTCTGCTCTAATAAGGAAAGCATGTTTTCCTGTATCAGTTACTTTGAACTATGAATTTCTACCCTATATTCCACAAAATTTCACTTAGATAAAAACTTTTTTTTTTTTTTGGTTGGTTGGAAAATTCATGATAATTAACTCTCTAATTTCATTGTAATTTTCATGAAGGATATGGATGATTTTCTGAAATAAGAACTGTCTTCTCTCTAAGATCATGGGCAGAAGGATGAATAGGATATCCATTTCTAAACAAAGCTAGAATAATTTTATTTTCTAAGCAGTTGCATAGGAGCTAAAATTAACCATTTCTTCTAATACAAAGTTACCCCAAATCACATCCTCTAATTACAAGAAAAAAAAATTGAAAAAAAAAAAGACATAATTTGTTTTAATATTTTCCATCTGGATGATATAAAATTCTGTATGAAATCAGAAGGATCCCTAATATGAATAAGAAGTATTATGACAAGAAAAAAATGTGCTAAAATATAAAGTAATAATTTCTATTCTGTAACGCATTGTGGCATAAGAATATGCCACATATATGTAGTGCTGTATTAGGTTTTTATTCTAATGTGATGATTGTCATGATTGTTGGTTCTCTGCAGATCGCTGAAATTTAGAAACTGTGGTAATAGGTTCCATTATGATATAAATGTATCTCTTCTTAAAAACAAGTATTTGTCTTGATTTTGCTATAAGTCAGCTATTTCTCCTTAGTAAAGATCTTTGTAAACTCAACATTATCATATTGCAGAAGATTAATGGACTTAAAATGCACAGTTACATCATTAAATCCTTAATTAAATACTTCACTTTGCTAGTGCTAAAATATTTTGAACATATTTTATTTCATCCAAAGACAAGACACGGAGTCAAACTCATCTTCAGCCTTTCATTCTAGTGTTCTACAGTTCAATTTCTTTTAAAATATGCCTACTAAAAGCCAAGTCAGCTTTACTCCTCTCTCACTCTTTTCTTTTGTTGTTATTTCAGTAGGTTAGTTACATAATCTCTCAGAGTGATAAAACAATTTGCATTAAATAGAAAAACTAACAGAAGTTGTGTAAGGTAAATCAGTAGAAATGAAAGTTACAAGAAAATATCAAAACTGACAAAGCAGACTCAAAAAATATTTTTTAGGTTCTTCAGAAATTAATTTCTCAAAATAAGTAACTTATGTTAGGACAAACATAAGAAAGATGAACCTTACATATGAGGGGACATTCAATTTTCAGTGAGAGGACTGCTTTTAAGGAAAGTCTTTGACCTTCGAAGTTCTTAGTGGTTTTGAATACATGTAACTAAAGGTGTGTTGCCTCTGAAAATCAGATCTTATGAGGTTGTTTCAAAAACAGAATCTTCAAGCCATTTATAATTTTTTATAATTCTTATTTTTCAGTTGACTTTTCATTTAGTGACAGTAGGTTAGGGAATAGCAATGAAATTAGGTGAAAATTCTGAAGTAGCAGAAATAACACATGTGCAATGATTTAGCACAGTGCAAGCATTCCCATCTTTGTCTACAATTCTAAGAACATACCAGCCTAAGAGACACACTAAGTGTACACATAGCTCAGGTGTAGATTTACTAGAAAGGTTAGGTGTGACTTTTGTTTCCCAGACATCACAGCTACAAGCTAGATATAGAAAAATAAAGCTATGCTGCTGTGCAGAGACTGAAAATTGTTAGACTCCTACCAAAATGCATCCTGCAAGTCCAACCCCTCATTTGACTTAAAACAGGGACATGACCCTATTTTCACTTGTGTCACAGCTGAAGTCTCTTGCGATGCAGCTGTACCAGCCTGCTACAAGCTGCTGCAAGAATCTCTGACATGGAAGTGCACTGTCAAAAAGATATGCCATGAATTTCAATTTCCAGTTTATTTTGGACTATATGAAAACTTCAAGAAAGACTTTAAGCACACTGCAAAGGATAAAAACTGGAGGGACTGGCAATTGCAGTCACCATATTAAACCTTCTGTTTTCCATCACACAAGCAAATCCACAACTCTGTATAAAGTTCTATTTACTGTTATAGCTAACTCTTCTAATTATAGTGACAGCTCTGCTGGGGTTTGATTCACATTAAAATTAATAGTGAGAAAATAAAGCTCACCAAGTAAAAGTCAATGAGTAAATAACACCAAACAGAAAAGTGCATATTAGTGAAACTACAATTAAGACCAAACTGGATTACAAAATGTTGTTCTGCAGACTAAGTCACTGAAAGGAACCTGTGATTAAAGGCATGCAGTGACTGCCAGAATCCTTTTGAAGCCTCTGTGTTTAGCACACTGAATTAATTTCTGTTTTGTTTTGTTTCCTTTTCTTCCTATGCCTATTTTTGAATCTCTGACAGCTAGGGTATTTTCTTTTCTCTTCCATTGGCTGGACTTGGTACATGTCATTTTCAGGCAAATAAATGGAAGTTTGCATTTACAAGAGCGACATTGACATATTGATGTAAGACCAGCAAAGGCTGACTAACATGATTAGTGCACATGCACAACCCTATGACATGGCAGGAGAGGGAAAAGAACCTGATGTGTCCAGATTCAAGAGAAGAAGATTATGGAAGAATCTTTTGTTATCCACAGCTACTAAGAAACAGATATGCACCTCCAGGAAGTAATTAAATTCTCTCACTATTAATTTTAATGTTATTTAAATACCGCAGAGCTGTGATTTTATTTAGGATAGCTGTTAGTTGGCAGAAAGACTAAAACTTTAGACCAATGATAACACTTCTAGTTGTACTTGTGTGATAGACAGCTGCAGATTTAATAGGGTAATGCATTTTGCAGTTCTTTCAACTTTGCCTTCTGTGACAGGGCAATGTCAGAACCCAGGACATTCCTCTGGCTGCCCTGGGTGGTCCAAGACCATGGCAAGGGGCCCAGAGACCTTGGCACAGAGTCAAAAGTACCAGTGCCTTTGATTTCAGTCCATGGGAAAGCCTGCCAACTTTATGTGAAGATTTACCAGCCACAAGAGTTTAATTAGTATGATAGTTAATTTATCACAAGGTAAAAAATAAAATTTTGGATTTTTAGAATGGGGCTTCAAGACAGCAAAATGGAGTAGTCTGGGCATGTCCCTGTCCTTCTGCTCTTCTTCTTGTTCTCCACCTTCTGCTGTGATGGTGGCACTTTCAGGTTGGATTAAAGCAGAAATGCACTAACATAGGCAATAGGTACTGGTAATTAATTGTAAACATACAACATGTAGTAGTATAAAGAGTTAACACCGCCCTGAGCGCAGTCAGTTGGCAACAACCTGAGCTGCAGCAAAGACCTCAGCAGGGCAGAAAAGGATGTAATAGATAAGAAAGAAGAAACAACCTTGAAAAACAGAGCAGACAAGTCCGGACTTCTTCTGTCACGGGGTTTGGGAAAGAGACTTTTTCTGATATCTCGGGAGTCATTTCAACCCGAAACCTGAGAGGGCAAAATCCAAAAGACACCACTTGCAACAAGGAAAATTCTGTCTACATATTGTAAAGAAATGTACGGAGTCAGGATGGTCAGAAACTGAATCAGCTGCCCAGAAAGAGGGTGCAAGAGCAAACTTGATTGGACTATACTCAAAGAACTTAATTGAAGGAATCATCATGCTAAGACAGGGATTGGTTTGTATGCCTTCCAGGAGTCTTTTCCAACTTTAGTTGTCTAGAATTCTAAAAACTTATATTAATCTCCAAGCAGTGTACACATTGCAAAAATCAAATTAAATGCTTTATTAAAAATAGTTAGGTATTTCTGAATGTGAGATACAGATCAGTGGAAAAATAATCCTAGAAGTAGTTGAAAACAAATCTCAGAAACGTCTACATATATTGAAAAAGGACTGAATTAATTTTCGAAAGACCTTAAATAAGGGCTTTCACTAATATTTTGTTAGTTTGTTCTGAAAAGTATGCCATTATTTTCTCCAGAGAAGCTTCACAAATGAACATCTAGCATGTATACACTTGTACAAATTTCTTTATATGGACTCCATATGTTTTCTTAGGGTTGACTCCTCGTAGGTGTGAAAAGACAAAATAGAAGTATTTATTAACAAAAGTGCCAGACAAATAAATTTATTTTTCTTTGTTAATTTCTCTTCACACAATTTCTTGAAAACTTGAAAAAAAATCCCTCTTGGTAGTTTTATATATAATTCTTTATCCTAACCTTTTGTCCTCTCACTTCCTAACTAGAATTAAGTCATCTCGCTGAATTCACTGGCTGCATCTTTAAAAGTTTAAAAAATTCCTTCCTTTGGGAAATTACTTTTTTTTTTTCCTATCAGAAGAATGTTGAAAAAGGACTAGAAATAGTTGTTCCTACAGATCTGAGGAACCACGTATTTATAGTTTCATCTGTCTTTGTAGTCACTAAGATGTTTTCTGTTTTCACTGCCAATTGTTGACCCTCGAAGCATGTTACAGAAGAAAGAAGCAGGAAGTGCAATAAGTTAAAAAGGTGCCCATTAAATTATTTGATTTCTTTGTTCATCAAATAATGTTTCAGACATTTCTGAGAGGCATCTAAGTTTATTGACTTAACTTTGAAAAACAGCTCCTAACCATCCTATCTTTTTCTCTAGCTTCTGAATAAGCTGGAAAAAAATCTAGCCAGGTATTGTATATAAGATCCCAACAAATTTCCATGAGCTCTCCTAGTCTCTTTTGCAATTGGGTTGTCTTTTGGCATCTAGAATGGGAATCTCTCACCCTAAAGTTGATTTTCTTGGGTTTTTTTTTTTTTTTGCTTTTTTTGGGGGGGAGTGATTTGTTTTGTTTTGTTATTTGCTTATTTGTTTGCTTTTGTTTGGGATTTTTTGTACTTTAAATCATCTCCTATGACTTAAATTATTTAGAAGGGCATGTACAAATTCCATCAAGAGGTCTTAAGATCTCATGCAATTTGGACAGTACAGTAAAATAACACTAAGTCTAGTTTGACAAGGACAAAAAAATTGTTTTGTGATGGTATTAGACTGAAATATTTGACAACCTGTATCTAAATTTAACTGCAGACCTCTAGATATTGTTGGTCCAAATGTTTATTCCCTGATTGCATCCATCCTTTCTCCACAACAAGGCTGTTTATTTTGTGTGTGTTGCAAACAGTTTAGTTTGCTTTTAACTATCTACTTTATTATAATCTCTTGCAGTCTAGGGATGCAGAATTGTACTGGGAAGCTACTGTGACACAATGCAACAGCCTAGAAAAGTTTCTTGTGAAGAAGTAGAGGGGAGAGGAAGATTTAGAATCAATGTAGCATTAACCTTCTTCTACTGTCATGAGACTTACCAAGTCCTGCTTTTCATAACAGCAATTTGGCTTTCCTTAAACAGAATCAGGGGTAATAATGAAATACAGTAGAGAGTACTCATTTCTTAACTCAGCAGAAATTAGATTTTGCTTTCACAGGGCACAGAATTCTATTGTGATAAATTGCAGTGCTTTTTCTAAGCCATGATGTGTTTTTATGACTGTGCTTTTTACATAGTAAAACCTGTTGAAAAACAAAATGAAACCAAGCAAGACCCACACATTTTTTATACTTTGAAGAAAAACATATTTTCATGGATGGG
The DNA here is from genome assembly GCA_013398995.1 of Alaudala cheleensis. Lineage (NCBI taxonomy): Eukaryota > Metazoa > Chordata > Aves > Passeriformes > Alaudidae > Alaudala > Alaudala cheleensis. Next base: position 879,659 of record VWYE01028270.1, read on the forward strand.
AAGATTTTCCTAAGTATAAAGCATCTCACCTTATTTTCCAATACAATTCTAAATAAAGAAACCAGTGAGACAAACATATTAAACATTCTGACATAATTAACATGAAGAGATTAAAGGGAAATATTAGAGCAAAAAATTATATATACAACTAATGAAAAAAAATCTTTAGCTACAGGATAAAAGATCCTAAAATCTAACCAAGTAAGTGCACAAATAGTTTAAAATATACCAACAAATACTTAAAAAAAGTTGTAGACTATGTATCAGGTATTAAACTTTTATAGCCATGATGACTATAAATGGATGCCACTAAAAGCACAATTAAGTTAAAAAAGTCTAAGTATGAAATGAAGTTCTAATGCAGATTTTAAAATCTAACTCGTTTTTAATCTCACCTAAATATGGTTTTCTTAAAAGCACATGACTCTTTCTGTATTAGGATGGGTGGGAATATTTTCAACCCTAGAGTGAATATGATAGAAAATGCCAGCTTGCTCTTTTCAAAGCTTCATGGAAGAACTCAGAAATTATTTTAAGTGTGTTTAAGAGGTCCTTATTACATAGACCTCACAGAAGAATGAAGTACACACAAGCAGAAAAATATGAACTGCATACATGGGATTACTATGTGCATAAATTTCTATCTTGTTTGCAATGATTGAACAATATATGAAATGTTAAGTAATACTCTACTGATAACTAATCATGTGAACTACTTTCAGTTAAAGAAAGTGAAATATTTTAGTGCCTGGTAGCCCTGTACATTTGATTTTTATTTTTTTTTCTCTCACTCTTAGAAGACTCCAAGCTCTTCATTTCCCTGTAAAGTATTAATAAATAGATTAAAAATTACAGATGGTTGAAAAATGTAAAAGTGATGAAAGTTTCCCAAGAATATTGATGGGCTTTTCCTCACTTTCATTTTCTATTCTTTCCTACAGAATTATAATACTTTTCATCAGGACTCCTAAAGAAAATATCTAATCATGTGATTGTGTCCTCCTTCGGTTTGTTGTTCAACAGCAAATTTCAAAACAAATTAAAACCAAGCAGGAAGTTTCACAAATATTTTTTTCTCTTAAGAGTCTTCAGTAGTCAAGAAATTGCCTTGTATAATTACTTACTTCTGCTGTAAGAAGGTAAGAACAGGTAAAGAACTGGTTTACCTTGACTGTTCTATAGACAGTTATTTTTAATATTTCATCAAAATGTTTAAATCATGTTTAACTGGTATTGATCTCTAAAGAACTTTGCTGAGTCTCTTGAACAGTTTTGTATCATTCTCTTTTTAACTGTAGCAAAGACACTATTTTTATAATATCATTGTGTAAGATTAGATTCTTTTATTTGAGCATCTAAAAGTACAGTACCCTTTAAACTCTTTCCTGATACTGCCTTTTTCAAAGCTCCTCTCCACTGGGAAAAGATCTCCAGTTTGCCAGTCCTTCACTCAGGAAGACATATACAAATACTAGTATGCTCAATGCACTCCATATGTAAAATTTTAAAAGATAATTTAATTTTTTTTAAGATAAAAAAGTATATACAGAGAAAACAGACATTATAAAAACAGACAGATATACTCGTTCCTGTTCATGACTCAGTCACAGTATTACTAAAGAATAGTTGGGCTTTTTTTCTTAAAAGAAACCCAAATTATGTTAGCAGTCAATGGCTTGGGGTCACAATGGACATCAATGAGATGTGGTGACCCTCAGGGGTCTGTACTGGCACAGGTGTTATTTAATGTCTTCATTAATGAGGAAGGGATCAATTGCACCCTCAGCAAATGTGTGGGTGACCCCAAGCTGAATGCTGTGGTTGATATAACCAAAAGGTCAAGGTGCCATCCTGAAGGACAGGATGCCAGAGGGACCTGGACAATATCAAGAAGTGGGATTATGGGAATCTCATGAAGACTAATGAGACCAAATGCCAGGTGCTGCATCTGAGTTGGGGAAACCCCTGGTATCAATACAGGCTGGGGATGAACAGATTGAAAGCAGCTCTGCTGAGGACTTGGGGGTGCTGGTGGGTGAGGGGCTGGACATGAGCTGGCAGAGTGCACTTGCAGCCCAGAGAGCCAAATGTGTCCTGGGCTGCATCCAAAGCAGGGTGGGCAGCAGGGCCAGGGAGAGGATCCTCTGCTCTGGTGAGATCCCAGCTGCAGTGCTGCATCCAGCTCTGGTGTCCCGATGGAGGACCTGTTGAAACAAGTCCAGAGGAGGACACCAAGGTGATTAGAATGATGGAGCACCTCTCATACAAGGAAAGGCTGAGAGAATTGAGATTGTTCAGCCTGGAAAAGAGAAGGTTTTGGGGTCATCTAGCTGTGACCTTCTAGCACCTGAAGCACAATAAAAGAAAGATGGAGAGAGACATTTTACAAGGGCGTTTAGTGACATGGCAAGGGGGAATGGCTTCAAACCACTGAGAGTGGGTTTATCTTACTTTAGGAAGAAATTCTTTACTGTGAGGGTTATGAGGCACCAGAACAGGTTGCTCAGACAAGGTGTGGGCGTCCCAGCCCTGGAAGTGTTCACGGCCAGGCTGGACGGAGGAACCCAAACCAATGCAAAGTGTCACTGCCCATGGCAGGGGGTTTGAACTCAATGATCTTTATGGTTCCTTCCAAACCAGGCCATTCTATTATGTTCTGAATAACAACATGATAATGAAAGGCTAAAGAATATTTGCTTGTGTGCCTGACCTATCACAGGTGAGACTGCCCAACTTTTGGATGATGATGGAATAGTTAAGCCAGATAATTGAGCACAGAAGAGCTGCCTTGAGGTGCAGTACATACCTCTCAGTTTAACTAACAGTCCATGTATATACAAAAGCATGCACACTTCAGATGTGTTCCTAATGACTATAATAATATGCTAAGTGTCTGTCAACAAACATGGGAACCTTGCTGCTGTGTACTTACTTGTTAAGAACCTGCAAGACAAGGGAATAACTTTCAGTGAACTCTCAGAAGTTGCACAAAACACTCTGGGCTACAGCAAGCTACCAGTTTTGGCTTCTTAGATCAAGTTTTTTAAAATCAATTTGTTTCCTTTAGCATAAAACCCAAATAAGCCAGGTCAGAATTAGGCCTTGCAAATGTTAAGAGGAAGCTGAGATATAGGAAAGGGAAATATCCCCTGAGGATAAACAACTGACTATCTATAATGAAAATCTTTGTCATTGAGTTCTGGAGAAAAAGATTCATTGTCTATAGAAATGGCATTCGTGTTCATTACTCTTGCAACAACGTAATCACATTTATAAAATTTTGCTTACATGCTCACTAGTATAGTCCAACCCTCAGCAATTAATACGCTAATTGTTTGATGCAGATAGCTAAAAGTACTCTAATTATACAGATTGTTTGATGAGAAAGGAAAATTATTTCATTCCGCAGCACATGTGAAAAAGATGCTTAAAATTGATGGCTTTGCTTAGTACAGAACATAATAGGAAAATACTGTTCACATTTTGAAAAGCAGGGAAGTAGGAGAGCAATAAAAGCAGATGTTCATACAATTGCATGAGAGTGCTCTAAAGTTCACATCACTGTGGCTGCAGTAACCAGTCATTGTGATCTGTATTGCAGCCTGCCTGATGTGACTATTATAATTGATTTTAGCAAGAGATATGTTCAATTTTCATTGGTAAACTTAGAGTTTCTCAGGTGTTCTTATTAGTCAGGAACTCTGCAAAATATTATAATTAATATAATTCAGTGAGTTTGTGGGACAGAGTACATACATGTAATATGTCTCATACAGTGCTTGATATACTGTCATTCCTCAACCAAGCTGCAGTCACAACCACTGGGCTAGATAAAATATTTGTGGAAATATGACATAAGGAATATTTAACAACATGTCCATGCCTTAAAGATATATTCATTTCATATAAAACATAAAAACTGAATTTTGTTGGGGAGACTGGCTGGATTTTGTATTTTTTCTTTTTTAATTTTTTTCCTTTGAGATGTTCAATATTTTGAAGTCTAAAATTCAAATTAGAGCACAATATGTAGATAGGTAGATATCAAATGAAAACAACAACAAAAAAATTTGCTAGATTTGAAGCAGAATGAAAGCTGTAAAGGAAAAGAGAGAATAAAAAATTGGCTCTAATGCACACCAAAAAAGTGCAAACAAAACATAAGATTGTAAAAATGGAGTGTGAAAGCAGAATTTAGATTTTACAATTTCTAGAATTTCAGAGACCTATGAGAGAGCCTGTGCAAAGTATTATCTTCTAATTTGTCTTGAAATCTAGGTGGTATCTTTACCTAAATATCTTAATATACTTACTTAAATATTTGTTCTTATTTACATCAACTCTTTAGGATTTTTCATGCAATATTGCTTCCTCCATATTCTGTATTTTTCATGCAAGATCCGTAGGTTGCCAGTTGATATTTCAGATAATTCTATTTACCACAAATTTTCACTGGAGGCTGGCTACACTATAAAGGTCATAACCAAGGACATCATGGTCCTTAAAGAAGCTTTGCAACTCTTGTGAGAAAGTAAAGATGAAGCAGATATTCTTTAATATGGTTAGCCTAGGGTTTCTGTGGCTCTGCAGATAGCTTTTACTGAAGCCAAAGGATTGCAATTTATGTTATCCACTCTGGTGCTGAAGGCTTGTGCTAGTTATGCACATAGTCCATTAACTTTTTCTCTATCATGTTCGACCTCCATAGTGAAAGACAGTGCTCAGCAAGGCACAATGGAATTACAAATTCAGGATGAAAGCTACGGAGGCAGAAGTAAAAGAAAATTTTCACTGGCAAGACATAAACAGTCTGCTAACAAATTGTTTTCATTTCATATGTTGGCCAGGTTCCAGCCTGGATAGGGTTAATTTTTGCATTAGCAGGGCAGTCATGACCAGGCCTTGGAGATTATTTATGCCATCTCATACCTCACAGAAGAGGTCCCTTCTGCTTGGGGATAATGTCAGACTCCACATGATGAGCAATCGTGTGTGACTCATTCGCCTCTTTTCTTGTACACTCCATTATTAATACTGTTACTGCTACTATTTCTTTTCTTATTTCATTTGCCATTTCCAGTAAATTGTTCTTAGCCTGTGATCTTTATCTTTTGTGCCTCCAATTTTCATTTCCATCTTACCACAAGGGACAGGGAACAGGGAAATGGGGCAGGTAACAGAGGGGTCATAGTCTAGAGTGTTAAAGTGGGAACACTAAATTGTGAAAAACCACCCTTAAACCATAATGGATGTTTTATAAAATTCCCTTCTTTGAATTGTGGACGGGACTCTGTTAATCCCAGTGTAACTCATATATTTTTAATTACATTTTTTCTGATTTATTAACATGTAAGTTATATGTGTTATATCTTAATTGTAATGTTTTCATTGAACATGCCATGTGCAGCAGCATATATTTTAGTTTTTTGGAAATGATTGATTTCCTTACTTATCAACCAAAATAAATATAGTGATCTAATACTTTAAGTGTGAATTTGATTGGCTTTGCAAGCACACTGCTAGACAACTCTGATTCTATAAGGGGTCATACAGGAGTATGTGCTTTTTTTCCTTTTGGCAAACTAATGTGCTAGAAAATAAACCTGATTTGCACATCATATTACAATTTACAATTATCATATTTCAATTTACAATAACTAATAATCAAATGGATACTGATGATTTAATGCAAATTATCTGAATGCCATGCCAATAGGATCAGAAATTCCATTTTAGATAAGAGTATCAACAAATTGCCAGTTTTGTAAAAAGGAAATGGATCATGTTCAATGTAGCATTGTTGGGTTAACTACTCATTTGCTTTACCCCAATTCTTTGATTTAAAGGTTGTCCTCAAAAAGATGTAATCTAGAGCTAAGATAAAACTTTTCCATTACTAGTGGATCATAAGGAAAAGGCACTTTTTAATTCTTTTTGGAATTAATTCTTCTCTGTTTTTGTTGTCTTTCTCTTACTCAGAAATTAATATCCAGAGGGACACCAGGTCAAAAATTTGACAATTATATTGAATTAAAAAATTGCTGTGATTTCCTTCCATTTTTTCTGACCTGAAAATGTTTGACTTCTATGCTCATATGTCTTGTTACTCAATTTTAATTATGTACCTGGAGCCACGAAACGCTACAAATGTCAAAAAAAATTTCTAAAAATGAAGTAAATTATTTTACTGTTCACTATCACCTTCCGAATTTGTGCCCTAAAATACATAAAAATGCTACATAGTGCTGTAGCTGCTTTAGCTGCAGTTACAAACAGCTCTAAAAACTTACTGAAGTAAAAAGGTTTTTTAAAAGTTATTTTCTGGCAGCAGTACTGTATAATTGCCTGGATGAACCTTGTTTAACATTGTTAATTTAGCTGGATTTAACCCAGCAAACTGCAATGACAAAATTTGTAGGTAAAAACACATAACAGATGGAAGTTACCTCATGACACTGGAATAAAATGCAATTAATTAGGTAAGAGAATCTTTCTGTTCTTTATGACACCTTCAGGAAAATTGTCAACAATTCAAAGCCAAAAAGCTCACAAGCAAGTAAACAAAAATACCCAACCAAGCAAACCAGTAAACCACCTGCCTCATCCCACTCCCTGTTCAAACAGTATTACTACAGATTTTCACTTTGGTCTGTAAATGACAACAATGAAAATGTCCATTAGCATAATTAGCACAATAACCTGAAGCAAGAGTCAAATTGTCCATCTCTGAATGCCAAATAATTCTGTACTAATCTTTTAACACTTTATTGCAATGGGAAGCTTTGCATTAGTGCCATTTTTAAATTCAAGTTATAGTGAAAATATTTTATTTTTCATTCATTTTTGCATAAAGGTCAGAGTGCATGAGTTTGTACACAGTTTCTTGAAGATAGTTTTAAATTATTTCTTAGGCTTGGAGTTTACCTGAATTGTTCACAAATTTTTGCACACTTTAGAGATAGTAAAGCTTAGAATCAGATGCTTTACAGTTTGTAAAGATAGAAACATCAATGAAGTATATACAACTTAATGCATAGAATTTCTTTCATTTATTTAAGGAAACCGCTATTCAAGCACAGATTGACATGAACATATCATCTTACTTGATTTTCCTATTAAGAGAGTTTTGCTTATTGAAATATTTTTTATTGAGAAAAGAAAAGTCAAGAACTTTTAAAACACTGTAAAAGTTAAGCTAATAATTTTACATTTCACAAGACCCAAGTGTTCTCTTACATGCAAGATTCTTTTTGATGCGATTTCAAATTAGCAGCTTCTGAAACATCTGCCAGAGATAGATGCTTTGGACACTGGTAATTACTAAATCATGTGCAGCTGTACACATTTTTGATAGCCCTTATAGCTCACAAAACTGCTTCAACAGCAATAAATCTAAACAATTCCCTCTATTATAATCAGTGTTATGTTTTTATACACAAAAACAATGCTTGCAGGTTTAGACGCAAAAATTTTAAAAAGCTTCTGTTCAGATTACATAGATTACATCTATTTTAAGATACAGTGATTTTTCCTCAGATTGTAATAATGAGGAAAACACGGGGGAAAAATAAATCAATCTTGTTCTTCTGTGGAAAATAGTTTCATTTTTACAATAATTTCCAGAACATGCCAAGAAAGAAACTGCTTTCAAATGAGAAGAAACTTGAATTCTTGATATATTGATGAGATAGTAATGAAATTCATACTGGTCTGGTACTTTTTTGGGGACCTCAGCAGCAGAAAAATTACTCAAATTACAATGAAAGAAAAGAGTAAACCAGTGGAAAAAGAAGAAATGGAGAGTTGTGACTAAAGAAGAACCTGATGATATGGGACCTCAGTTATAATTTTCTGGATCCTCAGCTTGATTTACATATTCTAGAGAAGCAGATGGACTTCCCTGAACACCAGTCACAAAGTGTTATGAAGGAAGGTTAGTATGGTATGAAACTAAATATTTTAGAATAATTGTGGAGGCAAAGAAACAGGCATGTTCAGCCAAGAGTCTGCTTAAGTCGGTATTGATAATGGGTGTCCACCATCTACAGCTCCCTCAAGGGAGGCTGTTGATCTCCTCTCTCTTGTGACCAATGACAGATACAAGGAAGTGGAATGAAGCTGTAGGAGGGGAAATTCAGACTGGAAATCAGGAAAAGGCTCTGCACTTAGGACCTTTGTGGTTGGTCCCTGGAGCAGGCACCCCAGGGAAGTGGTCATTGCACCAAGCCTGTCGGAGTTCAAGAAGCATCTGGACGAAATCATATGATTTAATTACAGGTTTTTTTGTGAGAAGCAAGAGTTGCACTCAATGATTCTTAAGGATCATTCAATTTTTTTCTATGGTTCTGTGAAAATACATTAAAAAATCAGCTGACAATCAAAATAACTTAACTAGATGGCACAATATTTTCTATACCCTAATATCCTTGGTGTTGTTTCTGTGCACTACCAACAGTAAGAACTTTCAAGAAAACAAATTCCATCTGGATACTTTATTTTAGGAAACCAAAACCAGTGACTTTGACATCCCTGAATCTCCAGGTTTTTAGCAATAGATTAGAAATAATAGTAATAAAAATCTCTATTACATGGACATTGAAAAAAAATAGTCATAATGTTTTAAAAACTACATCTAAAATGATACCACAGGAGAAAAAGCCAGGGAGAAAAATGATTTATTTTTATTCAGTGTAAATATTTGTAAGTGTGCATTAAATGAAGTTTGATGTGACATGAAGGGAGAGATTAAAAAAATAAGAACATCAAAGCAAAACTTATCTGATGGGTCAAGTGTACTCTTGGAAAAAAAAAATAAATTATATGATCACTATTTCCAGTGATTAATAGCCTATCTAAAATACTTTTTTTTTTTTTTACTTTGATGGAAGTGTCATTGTTTTGAGTGTGCTCTATTCTATCCTGGTTTTTAATTTGGTTTCAGTTTCAGTTGAAGTAATTTTAGGTGAACTAGAAACTCCTTTGGTGTTGTAAGTTCTGGGTGAAATTTAGGATCCTGACAGTTCTGATGGCAATGACAGTCATTAAGCTGATGATTATGCACTTGATCCCCACAGAACATGAGAAATGCCATATGAGCAAACACTCTCTGAGAAGATCTACCAGGTGCACCCACTCCAGGGTCAGGCACCCTGCAGCATCCATTGAGGACATTTTCCCCAGAGGGAGCAAAGATGTAATTTTATGGGTCCAGAACTCATGGTTCATAGCATCATGCCTACCATAAGGAGGGTTCATTTGAAAGCCGGACAAGACCTTTTCAAAATCTTTCAAAAGCATATTTGGTGAAAAAGCATTCTTCAGTAAAAACATTGTTGCATCCAAAGAAGATGTATTTCAAAGCTCTTCTACCTCATATGACATTTTTGCAGCCTTGATGGATTTTTAAAACTGCTTTACATACAGGTTGGTAGTTTCTTGGACAATATGTATGGAAAATGCAAATTCATAAGCTTTTCACTGAATAGATAGAAGACATGCATGAGACAGAATAATTTTCCTAGGGTTTGTACTACTAAACACACTATAAGAGAAGAAATCTATACATGTTCACAAATAGAACAAAATACCATGTTGATTTTTGATCATGAGGAAGACACCACCCAGAGAAAAGAAAAGCAAGAGTTATCATCTATTAATGAGAAACCTATAGTTGTCATATTTAAAAGTAATATATTATGGAAGATAGTTTTTACAATGGTATAACACTGAATTAGCAGAAATTTTACCTTCCACTTATCAAAAAAGATCACGTGCTTTACAAATTACAAACAGGCAAGGACAGATATTTTTTGTAATGCTAAGAAAATATATTTGCCTCTCCCATTCAGCTCAGAAAGGCAGTTTTGAGAAGTCTGACTTAGTTTTTCAGACATATATTTTAGCATCCAGATTTGATACAATTGACTTTAACCTTTTATGTAAAAATCACATTTAGATAAGGTTCTTATCTTTCAGTATAAAAATTGATTTCTTAAGATGTCATACACACATGGAATATGATGCCATAATGCAGATCCATAGAGAGTATGTTGACTAACTCTCAACAGCCAGCAATGATGCTAGGAGGAGCACATTTCGTCTACATTTCAGCAGTTTTCTACTTGTGCTAATTTACCTTTCTTCAGTGTTTCACAATGGTGTCGAAGCACATTAGTAGAGCAAGAACTCTTTAAAATACCTCTGATTAGGTTGCCATTCCATTAAGAAAGAAATCAAAAGAGGAGCTTGGTGTTTTGGGAACTCTTTTTGTCACTGTTTTTCACTCAATCCTACATATTTGCAAATAATTTAAAATTATTTTTCCTTGAACATGTCACAAAACAAACAGTAAGAAGCAATTCCTTTGCCCTGAGTTTCAGGAACATTTTCAGTCAACACATATACCCAAACTGTTTGCTCTCAAGCACAGCAGCACTCAGAAAAGAAGAATTAAAGAAGTCATTCATTTTAAGGGAATGATAGGGTCAAGTCTCTGGCTAGATTACTGAAGAGAACAAAAACTCTTCAGCAGTATCAAAAGACACCATAAGACACACAAAAGCAGTATGTTCCCTAAGCTTTTTTGGAAATATTGATTGCTACCTACTCTTCTTTTCTGAAAAGGATGGCAGTTATCTCCTCTGAACACAAAATACAGAAAAAATACCATGTAAAAAGGGAAACATTACAGCTGAATTTCCTGACAGAAGCCAGCCTCTGCTTTCTCAATGAGACAATTAGATCTATGGAAAGAGCTTTCAAGGAGAGAATGTAAAGAATTACTTCTGCTTTTATAGTATATACAGTGCTGCTCTTTGTTGTGGCAGTACAATTACAATATTGTATCATTGCCTCATTTTGTCAATATTTCAACAAAACCAGCGATTTTCATTGTTTCCTGTTCTAAGATGTGCATGTATTTAACAGAATAATAAACATCTATGTGGAAAGGAAGAATTACTCTATTTCACTGATAAAGATGCAACAGATTTTATAAAAGTCTGCATTTTATTCTTAGAATATTATGGTTTCTTCACTTTGCTCACTGGTTAATATATCAGTAAAAAGCCCTACTGCTAAGAGAAATCACCAGTAGGCCTTTGGTTCCTTAATATGTTTTGGGAAAGATGAAGATAGAAATATTCTTTGACAGGATTTATTATTGTCAATAGTTCATTAGATAATCTTAGTTTAGCCCTTTGTTTAGAAAGAAAATCCAAAAAGATCTTGTACCATTTAAAAAAGCTGTTATATTCTGAGGCACTCTTCTACTCCTGAATGAAATTAATTGTAATATATAATAAAATAATAAAAAAAGCCAGCAAAGAAAACAAATAAAGTAATTGATCTTGATCCTCTTTTCAGGTGTGGCCTTGGGCATAGTTAGTCAAAATGGTGTCTAAAATTGAACATTTGACTTGTTTATAAGATAAAATATTTTGAAGGAGCAATGCACTTTCAAAAATAAATGTGAGAAACGTATTAAGTGTAAAAAGTGATTAGCTTTATATGAATGCAGATTGGATCTGTTCATATATCCTGTTTAAAGAATTTAGAGAGTCTTTTTGACAATAAATTACAGACATAATGCCAGCTTTGTAGCCCATCTCAAAATGCAACTTCAGGTTCCTGTCTTTACTCTGAATCATTGCTACTCAAATATGTGGGGGAAAAAAAAAAGAATAAAGGAAGAAATAACAACTCACAATCAAGAAAAGTTAAATCTGGAATTTTGGCTGGTTATAACACCATTCCAATATGATTTTATAACAGAAAGTACCTCTTGTATTTCTCCAATACACTAATTTCATGTATTTGTAGCTATCATTTTCCTTACTTTCTGCTTTGCTCTAAGCTTGCTTTCTTTACTGCCAGCTGAATAAGTACTTTATTTAGTACAAACTAATCTGTGTACTCTGATGAATACTGATTGTGTATTGTGTACTGATGAGACAAGCCACCTATTTTTTATTAGAAAAATAAAGACAAAAGGTTTTACTTGGTACTGAGCTGTGGTAGGCTAATGTAGCATTCATAGAAGCAAAATATATCATGGGTTTTTTTCCATATATATTAAAAAATATTACAAACTACCTGAGCACAGTTTTATTTAATTTAAACTTTGATAGATAAAGCCACACAAATATAGCTTCTGATGCTGGTAACAACTTTTATTGCACAAATCAGAATATTCATTTAGAAGAGTGTTTATCAATGTTGCAAAAGCAGTTGTTTCTACCTTAGACTGTTTAAAAAAAAATAACTAATTTATCTGTGTTGATCATAAATATTTTTCAAAGAATCTTAAAAGTCCTTATTGCCTTACGTCTAAGTTCTCTGTGTTGTCACTCTTATAGTCACCTGTGATCTCGATCAAAATATCTGCCCGCTTTCCTGATTTTTGACTCCATACTGAATGGAAACCATGAGAAATTTCTGTGCCTAATTTAAGAGTGGCACTTTTGAAGATTATGAAGCAGAACATATTTGGCAGATGACTACTACAACAAACTACTGCTTTCAAACTAATATCTTGAAGAGAAGTTTTAATGAGGTAGTGAGAGCATTCAAACATCACCTCCCAGAAACATTAGATCCAACAGAACGTGTCTCTCACTGATTATTTTGTGAATACAGATTCCTCTATCTTTCAGCAGAAAAGAAAGTACATATTGAGAAACATGACTGCCTGCTGCCTGACTTTATTTTTCAAACAATAGGGCTAGTTATGGAAAAGGTGAACTGTAGAGAATGTGGACATGAGGTTTTTTTGGAATGAGGTTTGAACTATCCTAAACTGGGCCTCAGGTTTTGGGCCTGTGGAAGTTGAGGAGCCTTTGTGGCGCAGTTAGAAATTAGATTAAGGTGGGTGCATTTTTAGATAGGATAGTTAGGGTGGATTTATGGTAGCTACCTTTAATTGAGATTGTTTTGCATTCTTTTAACTCTTTGCACCAATTAGCGTGCACCTGTAACTGTAAACTATCTCAGCTGTATTTAACCAGACATTTTGAGGGATAAGGGGGAGAACGCATGATGTAACCATATTGGTTGTTAGTCTGTGTTGCTCTGTCCCAGCTTCCAGGATTAATTAGTATCCTTGGCTTCGGTGAACTAGTTGTCTAGGCAAAGAGTGAATAAAAGAAAATGTTCTATGGTGTAGTTCTGGATGCTTTGAGAAATTCTTGCCTGGACTGAGGAGTACAGATGAAGATGCTTCTGATGCTAAAAGTAACAATTAAAAAGATCTTTTTAAAAACAAAATTGTGGCATGCATGTCCATTTTCAGACATCCACAAAACAGATGTGTTTGTCAAAGCTCAGTTAACTGTTGGGAGAAACTTTGACTTGGAGACCTAGAGAAAACCTGACTTGTGATTGCTCTGCTTGATTCAATGATTAGCACAGTAATGTGGAAATGCATATTTCTCTTTCATCATCTAAAGATGTTGTGCATGTGTGTATGTATGTAAACACTTTTCAGATTATTTTTAGCTCAGTTTGGTTTCATGTGTAAGCTCAGTTAAACAGTGTGTTTTAATTTTGTAACATCTGACTGTCTTCAGTAGAAGGTGCTATTTTAACACTTGAAATCTCTGATGTTGTACAGCAGGGATGTGACTTCACAAGAAAAATGATTAGACTAGTCTTGCTCCTTCCCTTTCTCTTCACTTTACTTGTATATGTGGTTAAGTATGAGGTTGTTAGACTTTTGTCAGGTTTTCTTGCTATGATTGTCCACAGTTTTTTTGCCAGAATATTAAATATACTCCAGAATCCAAACAACCAGGTTTAATGTATTATCTTTAAATTTTGGCCCCAGAAACACTCTTGTTCCATTGACCTGAATGGGAATTTTCCCAGCAAAAGTATGGAAGTGGATGAATACTTCAAGTAGAAAGTACATAGAGAGAAAGAATATGAATTAGTGAGAAAAGCAAATTCTATTTCCAAAAGTCTCAAAATCAATTGCAAATACATTATCACCTTCATAATCTTTCTTGTGAAATCTATTTTCACTCTTTTCAAAGAAAGTGAAACAAACAGAAAAGGAAACAAAATTATTTGAAATTATCAATGAAAAATCCAGAAGCAGAATGTATTCAGAAAACTCCAGTAAATGTGTGAGACACTTGGGCAAGGTGTCAAACCAGAGTTCAGCTAAAGGGCTTCTGAATTGCATTCTTGTTCCTTAAATAAGAGAAACAGATTCTCCACAGTGCCACTAGTCGTGCACTTTGTGCCAAGCGCACAGTGGTTTCTCTAGTTTCAACTTGCCTCTTTGACAGACTTTGTTGAAGAACAGAGAAAGGAAAGACACTACACTACAACAATAGAACAAAAAATACTGTCCCTGTATGAACACTTTAAAAAAAAAAAGTCCGTATTCAGTTATTTTCAAATTATAAACCCCAAATAAATTATTTTCAGAACAGGAATTTAATATAGTTTAGTCATTACTGTGGTTGTATCAATAACAAAATCTGCTTAGTCAAAAATATGAGACATTTCAATGGTGCTTTAGCCAACGGATCATTTTTCACATTTCATTTTTTGATGAATGCATGAAACAACATTCAAGAACATTTCTTTCATTTCCTATTCAACAGTAGCCAAGCTGTTGCTTACTGATTGGTAATAAAACCTTACTAATGGTAAAGAACCTAATCTTACATGATTTTGGTGATCAGATACAGAAAAGCATGCACTGGAGGCTGGAGGGGAAGGAAAGTTAAGCCCTTAAATACCTTTGAGTGCCTGGCCCTAAATGACCTCAGTTTCCTCTAACTTTGATATGAATTGAACCTTCACAGTCCCTCACAGAGTACTAAGGACTTGATTTATTCTATAACCTCAGAAATTCTGGTCATTATTTTCATCTCTCTGGGTCACACAGGTTAAATTTTGTCATAAACCCAGCTGACACTGGTATCACATTAATTGCTTTCACTGGGTCAAAGTTGATGACATTGCAGCCCATTTTACTGTACTCTTTAACCCCACACTTAAATCCCTGTCAGATACTGTATTTCAGTTCTCTGCCAGAATGCATTTTATTTCTTCAATAAATTGTATTTTTTGTTCCTTCTGTAATGTTTGCAACCATCATCCTCCTTTTTAACTGACATTCCAGCAAAGATTTTTTCCTAAATTCATACTTTTATTTTTTGAGAGAAATCCCCATGAATAATTTACTGCCTATCTAATTTAAATGTAGCAAAACAATGAGCACCAGAACCTTTCAGAAACAGAGATGTCATCTCCTTAGACAAGGTGCTAAGTTTCTGCTCATCACTATGGGAACTGCAGGAATGCACAGAGCTGGAGATAAATAAAGGACAGTGCTTGCTGCAGGTTACCAAAAGAGGACGCTCAGCTGTCTCGTGACTTATTCCTTGCATCCTCTGTGCTTAAGAGGACAGCAGTTTGTTGTTATTTCTGTTGGCTGAAATAAAGAATCTTCACCTTTGGGTGATAACACTGGACATCACAATCAGTTCATTGCTTTTTTGGGGATTTATGTGTGTTGAGACTGAATGTTCACCCTGTGGAAGTCTGAAGGGAGCTACATCATCAGCACTCTGCTTGCTGCCCTTTGGTCCTTTTTTATCAAAATATCCTGATATTTTTCACAAGCTAATAAAGGAATGAAATGCATATATATTGTACTTTTCTGAGTAGGCTGAGCAAAACAATGAGTTTGAGACCAAAAAATTGTATGAATTCTGTTTTCATCCTTGTGTGTGCTTATGTGTGTGTGATTTTTTTATGCTATAATTGTGGAAGCTCAGTAAAAATTGAGAAAACATGGTTTCTGATCCTAATTAATTTATTTTGCTAAGCAGGAGGACAATGCTAAATCTTCCTTTTGAGCTAATGGACAGATTCCAGAGAAAATTATGTTGGCAGTGTGTAATTTACCAATGAATATATATTCTAACTTTTTTTTTCCCCCTGAAGGGAAAACAATCCACAGTCTGGATAAAATTTTTCTTTGAAATGTAAGCCAAATCCTAGATTTATGGAGGGAAGAGCATGAAATACATTGTATTTGAAATAACTGGTAGACTTTTAGTCCAACATATTACTTAATTAACAGTTATGAGTAAAATTAAACATTGTTTAAAATAATTAAGGTCAGTATTCCTGTGATAGATTGCATGATAGAATCATAGAATAAAAATTTGTGAGGGGAACTGAGTGATCATCTGATCCAACCTTTCTTGGCAAAATGACAACATCTCAGATTGTACTTTTAAAGTATTTTTCAAGATCCATATTCTACTTTTCTAAAGACAAAATTGAATCAGTCCAATTGTATGAACATAATAATTTCATATATTTTACTACCAAATGGCTCAATTTATTTAAAATAGCACAAATATTACTATGAAAAGGAAATAAAATTATCAATGGCTATTTGAGTCACCAGTAGACAATTCTTAGGCCAGCTCAAAATATCCCAAAAACCTTCAGAAAAGCAAGAAATAGTAATTTGAGTAGTATTAAAATAATGGGATGCATTACCTCATCTGTTGCATGTATACCCCTATTATCATTCAGCTTATTGAGTAGTGCTAATTGATAGATATTTGCATTGATGGTGTGGATGAGGGAATCGAGTCCACCCTCAGTAAATTCATGGATTACACCAAGTTGTGTGTGAGTGTTGATTTGCTGGAGAGAAGAGCAGTTCTGCAGAGGGATCTGGACAGTCTGGATAGTGGGCCAAGACCAATTGTATGAGTTTCAATAAGGACACAACAATCCCAGGCGGCACTGCAGTCTGGGGGCAGAGTGGCTGGGAAGCTGCCCAGCAGAAAAGGACCTGGAGGTGCTGGTGACAGCAGCTGAACATGATCCAGCAGTGTCCAGGTAGCCAAGAAGGCCAAAGGCATCCTGGGCTGTATCAGCAATAGTGTGGCCAGCAGGATACCTGAATGTTCACCTGTACTTTGGCAAGTCTTTTCCCAAAAAGGTGTATGTATCACTGTGGATGCTGCTGTGCAAAAGAGCCTCCCTAGTGCTTTATCTCTTCATTCACACACAGGATGACATTGCAATGCAGGATATATTACAGCTCTTCTCTTTTCCTTTATTCTGACTGTGTACAAGGCAGACATTATTTGAGGCAGAATAAGTTTCTTTTTTGCCTTTTAGAAGACAGGCAGTTTTCAAGAAAGGAAAAAATCTGACACAGTTATGGCTACTTAAGCTACCAGTAAAGCAGTCTTGAAATCATAAGAATACCAGAATTAGACAGCAGCAACTAAGATGAAACTCTTTGGATTCCCTGTCCTTATTTCTCCTCCAGCACAAGCAGCATGAGAACAATAAAAATAGTCCTCTTCTTTCTTTGGAAGGAAGGGGTCTTATTAGTGCTCTGTTGTACTTATTAATGCTTTAAGTCTCAGTGGCACTCCCATTTATTTTATCTGGCATATGATTACATATTTTTGCGGTGATTTGGCTCTCATGCATTGTTTCTTTTCCATATGAACACTTCTATTCTCCTGTGTCTGCAAGCAAAAAGTACTTACCTGTTTACAAAAGTGCTACAGACAGAAGGTTGCAGAGGGAATCTTTTTCTTCTTGTTTTCTTATTAACTAACTTGATATAGCCATAGCCTTTCTGTTGACATAAATGAGTTCTGTATACCTGGAAAAAAACATTACAATTCAATAGTGGGTTTAGTACACCTCAAGAAGCATTGTCTGAATTTCAGACATATTCTAAGAGTTTAGAAATAAGCTAAAATATTTTTTTTTGAAATTTTGCTCACATTTTCTCTTCCTACTAATTTGTGTAGAAGAAACAACAACATAACAATACAGGACAAGAAATCTTAAAAAGAGACCTAATACAGCATTTCTGAAAGGTTGACAACATTAATAAACAGTAAAAGGTGTTTTAATGAGTTTCTGCTTGGAAGTATGTGAAAATATAAAGAGATTGTCATGTCCTGGCTTGTGTAGGACATTTGTTTAAGAAACTTGCTATGGCCAATGTCAAAATTATATTATTAGGAACAGAGAATAATCAACCCTCTACCTGCCCTAAGGAGTATTCATTAAATATATCCTGATTTTGACCAAGAACAGGGCTATTTTTTTTCTGTCATTGTGAGGGGGTGGAGCCTGTATTTGTGGGAGCATTATTTTCCTAATGCCATGGAGTACCTCATTGCCTCATGGGGGAAATGGACTTGGTCTCTCTTCTAAGAAGAAGGATGTCCCTTTCCAGTGGAGCAAGTGTGGGGAATGGACTGATGGAATCAATGGTCCTGAGCAGGATTGGGTGGTGTAGCTTCAGTCAGATCAGCCTCTGCACTCTCTTTTGTGTACTTTTTTATTAAAATTATTGCTGTTACTGTTCATTGTCTTATCTCATTGCTGTTTCAGGTAAATTGTTTTATCTCAAGGTGTGATCTTTGCCTTTTATGCTTGCAGCTGAAGGGGGAAAGGATGTGCTTGAAGATGTGGATTTTTAGTGGGACTACTGAATTGGAGAATACCATTCCTAAAACATGACACCATATTAAATCTAAAACAAAGGACAGGACAGAATACAAGCATGCAGTGCTTAAGCCTCATATATATGCGTTCTAAACTATCTACTGATTGTTCTGGATTGGTGGGGTTAGTGGGAAAGCTGATTTGTGTTTCTATTGGTCTGTCATTAGACTAAGCTTCCAGCCCCTGCCCACCATCCCTTCTTCCTCTGGCTCAATCCCACAATAAGCCAGGAATCTGCCACAGAGTATATGAAACACAGTGTGAGATTTCTTCCTAGCTGCCACTTAAACCAGAAGTTCCCCAGTGTTGTGGGTCCCAGTGCAAGACCATGCTGTCTCTGTCTCCTCTCAGGGAAAATGTCACCCTGTCCAGGGATAGTGTTAATATCTTATGTAATAAAGTTGCAGCCAACATCTCTCTTCACAGTGCTTTTCCTCCCATTTACACAAAGACCTTTGCTTGCTGCTGTCTGTTTAGCCTGAAGATAATGAGATGACACGGAATCTGTAAAGCGAAAACAAATTTTCCCAGGCTACACACTAAAAGTGAAAATGAGCCCTGAGCAGGACTTATGTACCATGTAACTCTTGTCAGGATAACTGAGACTTAAGTGATACATAGGCAGTGTTTGATTTTCTGGCACAGGGATAAATTCCATCCTAACTGCAACTTTGTAAAGCAAGTTAAAAAGAAGTATTAGGTTATTCTGTGTTCCCTAGTGTATTCCCTTACCTGTGTTTCAAGAGTTAACTTGTGTTCAGAGTAAAATTAGAAAGTCAGAAAAAGAGAAATAAGTCTAAGGCATGGAATGAAAGAATTTTATCAAGAATGTGCAGAACTTAGGAAATTATTTCAGTTGTTATTTTAGTGCTTATTAGACACTCTTGGGATGCTATGATCCTAAAGTTTTGCACAGTAATGTCACACTTAATTGGAGCACAAGCTGTGCACTGATTAAGTAGTCATAGCAGTAATATTTTAGCTTTTACAATCTGATTCTTGGGAATTTTAACATGTGGGCAATAGCAGATTATTTTGTTAGCTGTAAATTAAGTTTACTTTCTATGATTGTACTTAACAACTTTTTGAAAATCTTTTCCCTCAATGTTACTATTAGTATGCTCATTTTTTGCATGCTCTTTAGTAAACTGTAATCTGTATTATTAAAAGGCTTTTGTTTTTTACAATGGCCAACTACATCTGAATCAACTTCCTGTTGAAACAATATCATCAGGCTGTGTCATTTGACCCTAGATGAATAGCATCAAAGATTGAATGTGCTTTTTGTTAAGAACTGAAAGTACAGATACTAACATACCCAGAAATACTAGATTCTACATTGTTCTTGATTCCAACACTCAATCACAATCACTAATGGGCCAAAATCACAAACCCATAACATCAATTTGTAGCAAAGTTTGTAGAAATGATAAAAATAATGGTGAAATGGACAAACCAATGTAAGGCATAGACCAAAAATTAGGATCCTTTCGGGTGTTTTATTTGTTGTTAAAGTTCATTTCTTAAGTGGTTAAAATGTTTTAGACAGCATTGTATGGGGAGTGATAGGTATAACACTATAGTAATACTCCAGATCTGATTCCAAGGTAGAACAAGCTGTAACTCTATTTAATCCTTAAATATTTAAGTAGTGGTTTTGATGAGAACATATTTCCAAAAAGTCATTGTAACTCCACAATTTAGGGAAGAATTTCCCTGCACATTAATAGGCCTGGGAATCAGCAAGATAAACTATTCAATTTGCATCGCATTTATCTTTTCTGCTTCCTATTTTTTCATTTAATATATGCGGAAGCATTTTATTGTATGGCACTTTGTTTTGCTTGGCAACAGCGCAGCTGTAACAACCAAATATACAGAAACAATGAAGCCTCTTTTGCAAAGAATAAAGGAAACATCAGGAGAGATCTATAGTTCCACCCTAATGAACCAATTCAGCGTGTGTTTATTCATCATAGTAACAGCTCACATGGGAAGGCCAGAAGCACTAGCACTGAGAAGAAAATTGAGACTCTGAGACTTTATTTTACTTCGTGCCATAGCTGGTTTCAAATTCTAGTAGTTAATGGGTACTTAAATCTGATAACTTTGCATTGCATCAATAAAAAACTA